>JAJEJO010052946.1:145352-202710 GCA_020662805.1 Glaucomys volans
AAAATTCACTGCTGTGATGGACATTTCTGGAAACATGTAAGTAGCATACTATCTTCAAAAACAAATGAATATAGGTTTTGTAAAAATTCTAGTCTATGTTAAATTCACCTCATACATATATGAGAGACATTAGTTTAAAAATAACAAAATTGGTTTTGGAATGTTTTAGGAGTTTTTTCAAGAAAATCTAGAAGGGTTGGTTATATAAATATAGCATATTTCACTAAGGATATTAAAATTGTATCATGCAGAAACACAGTATGGTAGTGAATCACATGGGTTTAGTTAACAACAGACTTAGGGAGTTTGAAATCCAACTCTTCCAGTTACTTCATTTGAGATCCTGAAAAACTTACTACATTTTTTTAAAATTTTCATCTTTCCATATGTTTCTTACTTCACTGAATTTTCTCATAATTATTAACTGTAAGCAATTTATAACTGTTGAACCAGAAGCAAGGTGGTTTTTTTTGTATGACTTCTTATTATTATCAATTACTATTAACATTACTAGGTATAAGTACATAGAATAACACCTGGCAAAATTAAGCACTTAATAATGTTAGATATTATTCTCAAAAGCTCAATGTACCCATATTGACTTTATACTGGGTTGGACTCCATCTATACTAAGATTTCTACTAGCATTTCCGTAAATTACTATCTTTCCAATGTCTACTATACAAAGTTTTTATTACCTTTCAGCCATGAGACCAAAAATTAAAAATGTATTATATATTTATAGTGAATTATATTAAAAATATAATTCTGCAATATATGCACAAAGGGTTTTGTTGTTTTTTGTCACACCATAATGAGGACTTTTATTTGTGATCTTTATCATTTCTAATATATGAGCTTTTAGAAAAAAATAACACAGATCACAAGTATTAACACATTTTCCTTAGCCCTGTTATAATGTGGCATTCCTCTTTTCAGTTCCTAATCTCTATCTGTGCCATGAAGAGAAAATAAATTCTTCAGGACACCTCCTTCCTTAAATGCTGTGTTCTGTGAATGGGCTAATGGGAGGTGAATCCTACTTTCTGAAATATTTTGTATTTGCTGTATTTTTTCTGACTTTGAAAAAAAATCCATTTGGAGATTTGAAAATTTATATATATACATGAATATAGGGATTTATATATATATATATATGAGAATACAGGGATTTATGCATCTTTAAAAGATTTTTGCTGTTTTGTGCTATGATCTACCTTGTTTTAATGGTCAATGTAATCTCTATCCAATCACTAGTATTTCTAGGTACCTATCATATTCATATGATTCTTTAGTTTATAAAGCATATTAAGCACAACTATATCATCACACATGGAGTATTTTGAAATAAAGATTATTTTTATCTTTCACATTATAAATTTTGTCCTACATAACCTATTAAGAAACCTATTTGGATCATATGACTCTACACCCAGTGATGCTGATTCTGTACATATATAGTAAATTATTGGTCACAGTCCTTTACTCATGTTTCTGTAATGTACTGCTACCTTTTGCCAGAACCACATGACAGTTGAGACCCATGTCCCCATCACTACCTATGATGTGACTTGATTTGATCAATTCAAGTGTGTAGCTGTTAGCAAAGACTTGAATACACTTGTGTTTGTGATGACTCTTTTGTACTTCTGACATGAGAAGTTGCCCTACTAACCTATTAGTCAAAGGAGTTAGATGGAGCAGATCCAGATCCAAACTAGCATGGAGATAGGCTGAACCCAGTCTGACTCAAAATCATTTAATTGTCTGACAGACACACAATGGATTTTTCTGATGCATTGTTACGTAACATTATTGTGGCAATAACCAATAGAAACAGCATGTTTATAAGAATAGATCAAATAGATCAATTCACAATAGATAAACTATGGAACCAACCTAGATGCCCTTCAACAAATGAATGGATAAAGAAAATGTGGTACATACGTGATATATATATATATATATGATGGAATATTATATATATATGGATATATATATGGATATATATATGTGGATATATAAATATATGATGGAATATTACTCAACTTTAAAGAAGAATGAAATTTTGACATTTGTTGGTAAATGGATAGACTTAGAGAATATCAAGCTAAGAGAAATAAGCCAAACCCTGAAATCTAAAAGCCCAATGTTTTCTCTGATATGTATATAATAATTCACAATTAGGGAGGGAGGTAGGGAAGAATAGAGTTACTTTACATTAGGTAGAGGGGAGAGAAGGGAGGGGAAGGGGTGTAGGTGTAGGAATGATAGTAGAGTGAAACAGACATTATTACCTCATGTACATATATGACTGCATGATCAATGTGATCCTACAATATGTATAAACAGAAGATGAGAGATCACACTCCATTTATGTATTATTTATCAAAATGTATAAATACTTCCTACTGTCATGTACAACAAATTAGAACAAAAAATTTTAAAAAATATAATCTTCGTTACACTGAACTGTGACAGGATTTATCTAAAATGCTTCTGTTGTCATGTACAACAAATTAGAACAAATCAAAAAGAATAGATCACTTATTTAAAAAACAGATGATGGAGAAATAATGAAATTAAATGCATTACTTTGATCCTTGTTATTTAAAATTAGTGAAAAAAAGCATGAGAAAGAAGCATTTTTCATTAAGACTACAAAATGATGTTGATGCTGAATGTGTAATGAACTAGTTTGTGATTAGCCTATGCCATTACACCAACTCCTAATAGACAATTTTTCCCAGAATGCAATTTAATTACAAAGGAGACATTCATATATGAAAAATTAGATACATATTTCTCCTTAAGTTTCCTTTCGTATTTTATTTCTCAATAAGGTGAGTTTCAATATATTTTGGTCAGAGAATGATATGAAAAATGGAATCATTTGAACACTCTTTTATTAAATTTTCTGTAGATATTTGTACTCCAAGTATTTTATTTAACATTAGGGTGTTCTAAGATCCACCAAGCTTCTTTTCTACAGATTCAAATTTAAAGTGTTGGTACCAGAATTTAGGTTCTTAAATCCTACGTGTGTATGTGTTTGTGTGTGCATGTATATGTGTATATTGATATATAAAATATATATTATTCATAATATTTAAATAATTTTCCAGGGAACTGTTAAAGGGAACTATAGTTCCTGCCACTTACATATTAGAATATGTATTTTTAAATTTCTTCTCTTAAGAGTTTGGTGAAGCTAATTCATAAAGTAATGGCTTTGAAAGCATCCAGCAGTGTTGACCATTTTGTGTTTTGTGATGTTTTTAGGTTGTCAGCAAGTAATAATGAAAATACAAGAGAAATACATTCTCTATGTCTTTTTTTTTTCTCCCTGACAGTACCATATAAACCTTTGTAAGTACTGTATTTGTTTAGAGAATATTTCCTTGAATTTGGAGATTGAACTTCTGGTATACATTATAGTTCCTTTTCAATGAATATTATTTTATTAATTCACACTCTGTAAATTTTACTTCAAGAACCATATGAACCTATAAAAGGTTTATGCTTAAATAAAGCACCTTCCTAAAATAAATCAACCAAATAATTTACAGGAGTAATTCCTTGCTTTTCATAAAAAATTAATGAACATTTTTCATGGTAAATACATGTTTTAAATGGAAGATCTTTTTCAAGTCTACAAATTTGATAATTAGGTAATTACATTTAAAAAGGAGTTGCTTGCATTGAGATTGGAAGCATTTATTTTTAAAATTTACAGGCAAGAGGTGTATCTTAAAATTAGTAAAACTATTTCCTTTTTTAAAAATAGTCCAGATGTGATTCTTTAAAGGGGATCACTCATGGCCAGCATTTTCCCGGACCAGCAATTTGGGAGTTGGGAAAGTTTATTTATTTTATTTTTTTCTTTTTCTTTTGTCTTGACATGGAGCACTGTAACTTGCCTGAACTGGTGTAGTAGAGGTCAACCACAAGAGCATCTAAAGCCTCTCAAAATATTATAATAATGGCAATGCAAATTTAGTATTTTGGAAACTGCTATATCACTTCTAGATATTAGTTTAGATTCTGCATGTTCTTCATTAGAGTTTCCACTATCGTAGTGGAAAATTTTAGTTCCAAGGACACTTTAGTTTGATTTTTTTTTTTTGAGGGGGTGTGCTACTGAGGATTCAACCCAGGGGCACTCAACCACTGAGCCACATCCCCAGCCCTATTTTGTATTTTCTTTAGAGACAGGATCTCACTGAGTTGCTTAGGGCCTCACTTTTGCTGAGGTTGGCTTTGAACTCACTATCCTCCTGCCTCAGCCTCTCAAACCCTGGGATTACAGGTGTGCACCACTGTACCCAGCGACATTTTAGTATTGATGTCAGGGCTACATTGCCATCATAGCATGAGTTGGCAGTGTCTCCTTCTTCTCTTTTTTCTGGGAGAGTTGTGTAAAATTGGAATTGTTTCTTTTTTAAATGTCTGGAAGAAATTACCAGTGAGCCTGGCAGAGGCTGGTGCTTTCTATGTTGTAAGAAATTTAATTATGAAAGATATTTCTTTTTTCTCATTTTAATTATTTTTAAATTGGTGCATTATGGTTGTACATAAGCATGGAATTTGTTGTTATGAATGTTATGTGCACATGCATGCTCATGACATAGTTTGGTTAATTTCATTCTGCTGTTCCTTCCTTTCCCATCCCTCCTCCCTCCCTCTCATTTCCCTTCCTGTTTTTCATGTTCTCCCTTGCATTTTCATGAGATTCTCCCCCCACGGCCACCTTTTTAAATAATTTCTGTCTAGCTTCCACCTATGAGAGACAACATTTGACCTTTGACTTTTTGAGTCCGGCTTATTTAACTTAGCATGATGCTCTCCAGTTCAGATAAATTCTACTTATCAGCAAATAACATAATTTCGTTCTTCATTATGGTTGAGTAAAACTCCATTGTCTATTTATACCATATTTTCTTTAGGTATGAAAAAAAACCCTAGACTTTTTCCATAATTTGGCTATTGTGAATTGTACTGCAATAAGCATTGATATGCATGTATCATTATAATATGCTGATTTTAGATCTTTTGCCTAAATACTAAGGAGCAGAATGGTTGGGCGGTATGATGGTTCCCTTTCTAGTCTTCTTAGGACTCCCCGTACTGCTTTCCTTCACAGTAGTACTAATTTGCAGCCACCAACAATGTACCAGTGTACTTTTTTTCACATCCTTACCAGCATTTACTATTGCTTGTACTTTTGATGATTGAGATGAAATTTCAGTGTAAGTTTTGATTTGCATTTCCCTGATTACTAAGGATGTTGAATGTTTCTTCATATATTTGCATCTCTTCTTTTGAGAAAAGTCTATTCACCTCATTCTCCCATGTGCTCATTGGGTATTTTTATTTACTTATTTTTTGGGTGATTTTTTAGTTCTATGCATATTCTGGTTATTAATCCCCTATTGGAGAAGTAGCTTCCAAAGATTTTTCTTCCACTCTCTAGGCTCTCTCTTCAAGTTCTCAGATGTGCCCTTTGATGCATAGAAGTCTTTTAATTGAAGTCATCCTGTTTATTAATTCTTGGTTTTATTTCTTGATCTTTAGGAACTGCATTAAGGAAGTTGGTGCCTGCTCTGGTGTTTTGGAGTGTTAACTCCATATTTTCTTCTAGCAGTTGCTATATTTCTGGTCTAGTCCCTAGAACTTTTATCCACTTGGGGTTGATTTTTGTGCAAGGTGAGAAATAGGATCTAGTTTCATTTTTTTACATAAGGATGTCCAGTTTTCCCCACACTGTTTATTAAAAATGCTTTCTGTTTTAGTCAGCTGTTTCACTGCTGTGACTAAGTGATCTGACCAGCACAATTATAGAGGAGAAAAGGTTTATTTGAGGGCTCGGTTTCAGAGGTCTTAGTCCATAGAAGGCTGGCTCCATTCCTTGGGGCTCAAGGTGAGGCAGAAAATAGTAGTGGTAGAGAGTGGTAAAGGGAAGCAGCTCACATGGTGATCAAGAAGCAGAGAAAGACTCCACTCTCCAGACACAAATATATACCCCAAAGTCAGGCCCCAATCCCCACCTCCTCTAGCCACACCCTGCCACTTCAATTAATCCCATCAGGGATAAATTCACTGATTGGGTTAAGACTCTTAACAGCCCAATAATTTCTCCTCTGAAACGTCCTGCATTGTCTCACATGTGAGCTTTTGTGGGACACCTCACACACCAATCTATACTTTAGAATCTTCACTTCTTAGTATCCTTAACAGTGGCTGCAGAAGATACTTGAAATCAGATGTAAGATTGTGGCCTAAAGGTAGATGAGCATTTAATAAACAAAAAGAACCAGGGACTTATGGAATCTTCCAAAGATGTAATAAATATCTTCAACCAGAGAGGAAAAAAGATTTAAATTCTTTATAGTACACTTGGAGGAAATAACTGGAGAAAAATGGAAGTGCTGTATGTTTATATCCTCATAAAACTGAAGTGTTCAGCATGCTTGTCTCATTTTTCTTTAACTTGGCCATAATTCTCAACCTTTCAAAAAACTGTGTAATCCACCCTCAAGAATATTGCATACTCCTATCTGTAATATTGATTGACATCCAGAAGTGGATTTTCCCCCCCAGTGTGATTATCCTGGATACCTAAGGAGTCATCTAGTCATCTCAGAATACCTAAGTGAAATATATATCACTTGGGTGATATATATAGTGATATATATATATATATATATATATATATATATATATATATTTCACTTAGGAGATATATATATATATCTACACACACACACACACACATATATATATATGAAAATGTTTTCCCATGTGGTTCTGATAAACTTGGCTCTTATTTGGAATCATACTTTATTCTCCAGAAGGAGGAATATAATAATGAGGTAGAAAGAGAAATTGTTTAAAAATAGCTGATTCATAATAGGGGACAGTCTTGCTATTCAAGGAGATGATCAAAATGTAAATACTATACAGAAATGATGAAAGATATTTTTTGGATTTAGCATTTGGTAAGCCCCTGAAGATAGACATAATGACTTCAGGAGCATAATTTTCATAATAATATGAATTGATGGAGCATATATAGATATTGTAGAAATTTATTGGACTATTTATTTATGTAGGTACTGGAGATTGAACTCAGGGGCACTTAACCACTGAGCTATATCCACAGGCTTTTTATTTATTTATTTATTTATTTATTTATTATTTATTTATTTATTTATTTTTAATTTAGAGACAGAGTCTTGCTAAGTTGCCTTTGGCCTTGCTAGGTTGCTGGAGCTGGTCTTGAACATCCAGTCCTCCTGCCTCAGC
This sequence comes from Glaucomys volans, assembly GCA_020662805.1. Lineage (NCBI taxonomy): Eukaryota > Metazoa > Chordata > Mammalia > Rodentia > Sciuridae > Glaucomys > Glaucomys volans. The sequence goes on from JAJEJO010052946.1 coordinate 152,658, forward strand.
CTCCCAAGCCACTGGGATTATAGGTGTACACCTCTGCGCCTAGCCTTGAACTAAGACTATTTTAGGAATTCATGAGGATGATATTTTTAAATGGATAATAACATAATCACAAAAATGGCAAAAGTGTTAAATACATCAGAGATGTGTGAAGGTAAAAGATAAAAAGGCAGGGAATAAATCTGAGGAGGTATCAATAAGAGGGACTTTTTGAAGAAATGAAAGATATGAGGAAGCAGGAAAGGTGGGGGATTAGTAAATAGTTCCTAAGAGAACTTTCCCTGCTCTGAGGCATGATTGAAAACACAAGGAGTGAGTAAAGAGACTTGAGTAGGTCCTGGTAAAATGGTTCAAAGCTGAGAGGCTCCACAGCTCAAAGCCTAGGTTCCTTACAGGAGGGGGGTCGGGGGGGATATCCCTTCAAGGCCCAGTGTGGATTCAGTTTGCAGGTGAAGTTATAATGAATAAATTATTTTAGAAATATAGTAAGATCCTTGCCTTTGTCAAAAAAATCTCAACAATTTCCTTCCTTTATTCCTTTTTGTTGTTGTTCCTTTGAAGGTTAAATGATTTGGAGGAAAATGAAAGTCATTCCCTTTACCCCAGAGTCAATGCAAATAATTCAATTGCATTGGTCTATTCAAAGTAGTTTCTTTAGAATTGCAGAACTCTTGAAAGGCACTGAGAACAGACTCATCAGCCAAACTCCTCTTTCTGGTATTATATTGAGTTTCTGAATTTTTGCGAAGTTAAATTGAAATTGACAAAATTCCCATGGGCCATGTATTGTTACATTTCCTTATTGTGTGTTTGTGACAATAATTGATCTTCCAGTGTACCACAGACAACTGTGTGTTCATGCTGTAGCAAGTATTCCCTCATGATAGCTGCAGAAAGGGTGCAATTTGTCCTCCTAGAATAGCAGATTTTTTGAGAAGTTATTACAATTCACAAAAGGACATTCAGATTCCTATTGCAAGGTTAAGTGACACCTAATTTGCATTGGCACTTTAAGGTTTTTTGTATGCTGGTGAGCATTTTGACATACTTCGAGGATCTTTTAAAAATAGAAACACTTGCTCAAGCCTCTCACCATCTCCACCCTTTTATCATTACTGTAGGTGGTAAAATATATATTTTATCACATTGTCCATTGGGATAACTTGACACTAAATTGATTTTCCCTTTCTCTATCAAAACCTATGTTCATTCATTCTACTCCCTTGGCTCCACTTATTTTTGCCATTCAGTTATTCAGAGTTTGTCTTGCTAACTATATTGGTAACACCACAGGAAACAGAACTGAGAGCAGCTCCTTCCTACATGGAGTTTAAAATCTGACTGAAAAATTTTCAAATATACTTTGAGATTGTGTGCATAATGTATTATGAACAGTACATATAATAAGAGTGCTAATATAAATCAGGGTGCTGATTTGCAAATACATAAACAGTTCATGTAAACAGAAAAGGAATATCTTTAGAAGGAATCTAGTCACCATGAGAATCTAGCCAATGCTGGAGAACCAAGCTGCAATAGAAACTACTGGAGGGAGGACACAGCCAACATTCTGCCCCAGCAACTGTCTTCCCAGGATGCCTACACTGCCTTGATTCTGAGGGCATCATTTCAAACTGCCTACAGGATTCTGCAACAACCACTGCATCATGATCCAATGTCTTGCAGCAGGTAGGTATATTTTTATCTGTTCACCAAAGACAGTGCTCACAATCTATTTCTGGTTGACCTAATCTCTTTACATATATTTACTCACTTAAGTCTCATAATAACTAAAGAGCTGGAGAGTGTTATGATGTCCATTTCATTCTTATTTTATATTTAAGGAAGATGAGGCAGGATGCATACATGGCTTTCTGGGGTTGGGCAGTCAGAAGGTAGGACAGCCTCTGGTTATGCTGTTACCCATCTGACTGACGGTTGTGGTCTGGTGGACAACCTGCTTTGTTTACTGGAAGTGGCATCCTGCTTCTTATAGATCTCTGGATTCCCTTAATTTGGGAGTTTGGATATTAGCTGAAATGAAAAATGTTCATTAGCCAGCTTGGAGACTAGGGGGATGGTAGACCCTACAGTTCCTAGGGACTCTTTGTAGTTAGTTAAATGTGAGTCTTCTAGCTGGAACTTTCCATCTCTAAATGATCTCTTTATCTAGCACATACCAGTCCTCAGTATATGCCTTCTATTTCACTTTCTCCATAAAGAACATTCTCCAGGTGAGAGATTCTCCTTCCATATGTAACCGCTGTGCCTTTAACTTAAAGAGCATTACAAAATCTTTTGTAGTTACCTCATTCCTTGGTTTTCACATTAAAAATGCAGAAAGAATTATTTTGTTAGAAGAATCATATTCTTTCATTCTTGATTTCATTATTGAGGAAATATAGGAAATATTTGGAAATATGAGGAAATATAGGAAATTAAATTTTCTTTTATTCAGGTAATAAAAATTGCTAGTACAATTATAAATGGGAGACCTAACTTTCAAATCAGCAGGAAAAAAGGCATATGTAAAATGAAAAATTAAGGCTCAGACATAAAAGGAGAACAGAAACAAAAAGTAGAACAGTTCTAAAAATAGATACAAACATTTTCCATTCATCACTTAGAAGATAATGTCAGATTGAATTACAAGTTATTTTTAAAGGTAGCTCTCAGGAATACTTCTTAGCATATCCTAAGCCTTCCATAAATTTTTACTGAATAAACAAGCTGTTTTCTACTTATAAAAAAAATTAGGTAGTGGGAGACAATAGGGTTACAAAAAAGCACAATATAATACTAATTAGAAAAGTTCAAATAGAATTATGTTAAAAATTTCAGATGGAAACTAGAATAACAAATTATAGACAAACTAGAAGGCAAAAATTAGAAAAATGAATGTTTTAAGTTGCAAAATGAACAACTAAAATTTAAAAAAATAGAAATATTTAATCTTCAAATTACATGTTGTAATTGGAATGTGGAAGTTATTAGTATCTCCAGTGGCCTGCTTTTAACTTTTCAGGTTAAAACATGTGGCTATTTATCTTCTGCCTGGCAGAATGTCTGCCTTAAAACAGTATGATTATTGTTATAATTATTTTTGATTGTTATTACCAGTTTATAAAATTTTAGTATTACAGAGATATATGTTAAGAATAATAACAAAGTTAGTATGCTAAGTATGCTAAGATTAATAAGAAATGTTCTAAAACCTTTTTTAAAAACTTATTTAAGAGATAGAGAGATAGTCCATTGACTACTGGAGCAATTTCACTTTTTTCTTACTAGGACCTTCCCTGTTGGATATAGTGTATTTAGGTAAAAGACATTTTTCAGCAATCATTGCAAGTAAGTTTGGTTATGACTATTATCTGATACATGATACACATTAGTTTGATCTTTGGAATTTCATGGATGTTACCAAAAAAGGGAGAGGGACTCCTCTGGCTGCTAGGTTGATCACGTTTACCTTCATATTGATACCTAGAATAAAAATAAAATAGATGGACCTTTAGCAATTTATTTTGAGCCAGCAGGACAAAAACATGAGATGGAAAACCACAGGATAAGGATTGTGGAAGAGAAAAAGATAAGATCCTTAATAAAACCATTGGATACTATGCAAACTTTGAATTCCAATCTTTACACATTTTTGTATGAGAAAGAAAGCAACTTTAATTTTGTTTAATTCACTGTTGTTTCCCAGCCTTCTTATTAGCATCTGGTTATAATTACCAAATAAAATATTATTACAAATTATAATATCAATAAAGTAGTTAGATAAAAGCATATAAGGTTTAGTAGCTGTTTTTTAATGTACAAACAATACCAGTTAGAATACATAATGAAAAAATGAGACCATTCACAAAGCAACATGATTCTTGAAATACATCAGAAGAAATTTAACAAGGACTGTTTGGAGCTTACATAAACATTATCATAAAATTTACTCAGATTTGCACAAATGGAAAAGAATATTATGTTAATGGCTAGGCCAACTAAACATTGTAAATCAACATAGAGATAATGTTTTCATAACTGGCTATCTTTTGAAATGAAAGAAAATTATCCCTAAGTTTACCTCCAATGACAAATGATCAATTATAAAAAAAAATCAAAGCATCAAAAACCCATGTTATATACAGACAACAAAATACTATTCAGCCCTCAGAGAGAAGGAAATCCTGTTTGCAACAACGTGGATGAAGCTGGGGGACTTATAAGTGAAACAAGCCAGGCACAGAAAAACAAAGACTGTGGGATCTGACTTATATTTGGAATTTTACAATTTGTACTCAAAGAAGTAGAAACTGGAATGATAGTTTCCAGGCACTTTTATAGGAGGGGGATTGTGCTAGAGAGATGTTTGCTTGAAGGATATAGCATTCAACTAAAGAGGTGGAATAAGTTGGAAAGGTCTTTGCACAACATGGTAACTACATTTTTACTATGTATTTTATTCTTGAAAATTGTGAAGAGAGTAGATTTTAATTCTCATCACAACAAGATAATAATTATATGAGATAATGAGTATATTATCTTAATTTAACTGTTCTGCAATGTGTATGTATTTTAAAACAACATGCTATACGTGATAAATATGCCAAATTTCTATTTCCCAATTTAACAAACAAATGTTACCTTTTATAAATTAAAAAAAGGGTTATAAAGCTCTACCAACATAACACTGCAGTTCAAAATGTTAGTAATCATTAATATGCTAATGTTTTACTTATTCAATATTTGTTTTAAATATATTTAATATTTGCTATTATGTTAGTGAATTATCTCAATATTCAAATTATTGAGAGAGAAAATGAATTTGAGAAGCTGTAAGTAAAATCTGTCAAAAATGTGTCAGTCTGAAGCACATAAATAGGAATATTTTAATGCATTTTGCTAAGTTCCAAATGGTGACATGTTATGATAAAATTACATGTTGATTTCTAAAATATTTTAAATGAGAGTTATGGAGACAACATAATTCTTATAAACTTCTATAATCTGTTACCTGTCGATATCCACATTTATAAAATAACAGGTATCATATTTCTTAGTCTATTTTGTGCTGCTATACCAATATCACAAGCAGGATGCTATGTAATGAAAAGAAATGTATTTGGCTCCTGGTTCTAGAGGCTGAGAAATCTAAGATCAAGAGGAGCCATCTGGTGAAGGTCTTCTGGCATTATACATAGCAGAAATCATCACATGGGCAAGAGAAAGAGTAAAGGGGACTATTCTCACAGTGACAAATTCACTCCCTTGATAATGACATGAGGACTCTATTCTTAATACCTAATCACCCCTTAAAAGCCCTCTCAAAACAGGGTTGCTTTGGGGATTAAGTTTCCAACACATGAACTTTGGGGTAGGTAATCAAACCATAACAGTATTTACTTCCCATTGAATATACTTAGAATGGTCATGTCAAAGCCATGTCGCTTCAGTGTTGTGGATATCTTAGGCTATGCATATGTTTCTTGTGTTTAGAAGGTAAATTTCCTCTGTCTCCTTCCCTGAGTATTTTGTTTTTATGTAGAGAATCCATGTGCTGTTTGGAATCTGACGTCAGGTCTGGTTTAAGATGTGGATCATCTGACCCTGCGTATTCCTTCCTCCTGGTCATAATGGTTTAGGAGTGACCAAAATCGGTACAGTCAGACTGCATTTCACAAGTTTGTTTCACCAAGGTGCTTTATCTAACTTAGAAATAGCCCAATGAGGAGGCGGATGAAATGCAACTGAACCATGACTGCAGCCTGAGCTCAGAAGATATGTTCTCCTTGCCAACCTGTGCATTATGCAACACCTGTGTTGGCTCTTCAGCATTGTTACGTCCTGTTTGTCATATTTGTGGTTTAAGGATACTGGATTTGGGTTTTCTGTAACTTATAACTGAAAATGTTTGATTGAATTTGAATCCTTTGAAAATGATACACAGGGCTAAGTGTATGAGGTGACAAAAGATATAACGTGCCAAAGACCTCATCCAGTTCCCTTCGCAGATCTAGGTGGTGAGGGTAAAGCAGCCACGGGGACATAAAACAACTGACATTACAGTAGATGGCAGATACCAAGAGGGAAGATAATGTGGGATTCATTGTGGGTGGGTAGAGGTTGGGAGGAGGAGTTATGGAAAATCTTAAGCAAAAGAAATGTTCACGTAAATACCAAGATCCATAGTTACAACTTGCTGTGTTGGTTTGCACAAAGACAAGCATAGATGGAGTCTAGAGCATGTTACAATGAGGTCCACACCCAGTCATCCTTAGACACAATCTTGAGATTCTACCCTAAAATGTGGTTGAGGTCAGCAATGTCTGATGGTGGGGATGGGGTAGGTAAAGTTTTGAGGTTTTCTTGCTGGTTTTGTCAAGACTTGGTTTATCGCTGACCAATATACAGCTCTTTAGCCAATGGAAGAAGCTGCAATAAACTCCTCAGAGAAAAATTCTACCATAATGTAGCCTCACTTCTGCCCTACTTCTGTACTGCATTCTCACAGTGTCCCATAAGCAAGATGAGAAAGCAGGGTCAGGCCAGAAACAGTGGAGCACACCTGTAATTCCAGAGACTTGGGAGGTGGAGGCAGGAGAATCACAAGTTCAAGACCAGCTTCAGCAACTTAGTGAGTCCCTATGCAACTTAGTGAGACCCTGCTTCAAAATGAAGTAAATGAATAAAAAGGCTGGGAATGTGGTTTGGTGGAAAAGTACTTCTAAATTCAATCCCCAATACCAAACAAAACAAAACAACCAAACAAAAAACAGAAAGAAAGAAAATGGAAAGCAAAGTGAAGTCAGCAAAGGTGAAACGCAAGCCTTCAACTAACATTTCTGAAGGGAAATGAAATGACCAAGGGAGCTGTAGATTTCATTGTTCCTGAATTCTATTGAGATCTAGAGGTCCCAGAAGTCATATTCCTTCCAGCAACCTGCAGAATCCCACACATGCCTGATGCTGGGGGAATATTACAGGCAACTTTTCTGGCTGACCTTGAATGAGCATGTGCTCAAAAGTTTTAAAAGCAGAGTTCTTGGTTCCATCTTGACAATTAGCTTTTTGTTATTTTGTAAGTCTTTTTAATACTGAGAACCAATTTTATCTTTTATGAAAGAAAAATAAAAACAATAATGTTATCAGATTAGTATTTAATACATACGAAGAACCTTGCAACAGGATGGAAAGAGAAGATGATTTCAAATACAGTTATTATTTCCTTTCTCTACTTGGGAACTGTTCCCTAAAGAGCAGTGAATATAATACCATAAACTACTTGATGCTTTTGAGCTCATTAGAAAGAGTACATGAAAATCATGCCCAACTGTGCATTATTAGTTTATTTCTATTTAGTTGATAGAGATATTTACTCTACATGGTATCACAATACATAATGAATTTTCATCAAGTGAAACTGTGATATATACTAAAGTGTAAGAACAATGTATCAGAGTAAATTGCTTTGTAGACTCTAGCATACCTACAGGTATAGATAAGATAAAGAATATATTCCTAAAAATATGTCCCTAATATTCAATAAATAATATTAGAAATATGGCCTATTTGGAAAAGCTAAACAAATAGAAAAATATTTTACCAATTATTACATCAAATAAAACATCTTTCCAATAAGAATACCTAGATGTGACAAAACCTTTATTATACTTAAATTATGAAATTTAACAAAAGACAGACACTTATAAAAGACCTGTATAGAACTTAAAAAAAGCAACACTCTCAATAAATTTGAAAAATTGTTATATTTCAAGTTAATAGAAGCATTAAAATTATTTTTCCTCTCAGTTCTGCAAATGCCACTTTTCTTTTTTGTAAGTATGTAAATAGGTGAGGTCTCTCAAGAGTGAAATTTGATAGATTTTGAACAATTTATATCTATACTTATAAGATCATGATGAACTATTCAAAGTAGGAAAAATGTTTATGTATATTCTTTACTCCATTGCTTATAATTGCAAAATATTGTAAAATATATTTAATAAAATGTTCAGATGCATTGTTTCATACACCTGATGGAATGTTAAGTAGCAATTAAAAAAATGTTTTTGAATATATTGATAAGGAAAATAATCTTGCATGATAATAAATGAAAGGGCAGTATTCGATTATTTCTTTAATGTTTGATACTTGTGTATATTCATGTGTACATATGACTTGCACAATCATATAAATAGGCAATACTTATTTGCATGAAAAATTCAAAAGTTAAAATATATAACATTTTATTGCAAACCAGTATTAGAAGATAATCATTTGCACTTGATTTTGGCAACAGGAACCACTAACTTTGAACACAATTAAGTAAAATGCTAGCACTTCCTCTAAAAAAGGATTCTATTAGTAATGTGTTTTGAATTTTGGAGTTAGAATTGTGGATTTTTTCTTCTTTTCATGTAAATAGCAACATAATTAATTCACCTCTTGATCCATAAAGCCTAAAATATTTTATATCTAGATCTTTAGTGAAAGTTTGCTAATGCCTGATTTAAGCAAAAATTCCAGTTTGGGGAAATCAAGTTAAAATGAATTGCTAGTGCTTTTATTTTCTACCATTTGAATTCTAAAGGTTATTTTTTTTTTGAGCTTGCAAATCATATTAGTATATGCTTTAGGAGAATCATGACATTTTTCTGAAATGAGTGATACAAAAAAGTTCTATATGATAAAATCTATTGAGAATATTTCAAAAATATTCAGTATTTTTCTAAGAAACATAACAAGCTGATAAAATAGTAATTTCACCATTGAAATATACTAACAAGATTTAAATCTTTAAATTTTGTTTAATTGTTAAAATTGGTTTGTTAAATGATGAGGAGATAAAGTAGTGAGATCTACCTTACAGTGTGTTCTTCTGTCTTTGTGAATAAAGATTGTAATGATACTGACCATCAAAAATTCCAGAGAGCATCATTTCATTTTTTATCAAGGATTAAAGGTGAACATTTTATCTATAAAAATATGTACTACATTGGTGTTAAGTATCTTGTTAAAATTTTTATATTTTTCATTTGACTCTTCAAAAATGTAACCTTTAATACATTGCCAAGAACTTGTATCTTATTTTATATTGTATTTATAGTTTGGTTCAGAAATCCTTAAATACTCTTAAAATTTCTCAGCAGTTTATCCATGTGAACTCTACAATATAATTGTTATGCAGCATAACAAAAGTCAGGAATTAGCAAGGTACTGGCATTGTGATTTTTAAAAAGTAGCTGATGAATGCATTCTGGTATGTGAATGCTGTGTAGAGCTCCTTGCAGGTGTAAGATGAATAAAGGAGATTTTTATATTTATAGATATTGATAAATAGTAGTTTCCCAAATATACATTTTAAGTACTATTTTTTAAAAAGTACAAAATATGTGTGTCACAAGCAAAGCAGTACAGGGTTAATAATATGAGCATAAGCACATACTATATGTATATACATACATATATACACTATTATTTACACACATACATGCATATATGTTCATAAAACCTTTCCATGTTTTTATGATTTTATTGCTGCATTATAGTTACACATAATACTGGGCTTCATTTTGACATAATTATACATGCATAGGTATGATTTGCTCTATTTCAGTCCCCAGTTCTTCCTATTTCCCTCCCCTTCCCATATTGCCCTTGCTCTACTCTACTGGTTCCTTCCCTTCCTTCCTTCCTTCCTTCCTTCCTTCCTTCCTTCCTTCCTTCCTTCCTTCCTTCCTTTTTTATTATAGCTTCTGTTTTATGACCGTCATGCAGCACAGATGCACATAAAGGTGAAATTCACAGTGGTGTATTCATATATGTACCTAGCACAGTTTGGTCAATTTCTGCTATTCTTCACTTTTCCTGTCCCTTTTCCCTCCTCCTCAATCACCTATATGAGGAAAAAAAGTATGTCAAGGAGAAAAATAAAATGTACCTTACAATATAGTTTTGATTTTGAAACCTTGTAGCTATTTTACATGATTAAACATTAAATTCTCTTAAAAAGAGGGAAGCAAGGCAATCTCTCAAAACTACAATGCAAAGGAACTTCACTGTGTATAAAATCAGTATCAAGCAAAGCTGAGCATCACATGACTTAAAATGAGTACTTTGCATGTATGTATCTAAAATTTTATGTTCTCAGAACAAAATAACCTCAAAGAAATTTCACTGGGCCCCAGAAATCTTAGTATCAGTAAAATTTGCTTTGGTATTTGGAAACTCCGTAAGTGCCTCATAAACATGTTATATGTGTTGTAGTATGAAGCAAATGCATTGGTTCTTGTAATTCATAGATTCTTTGTGAATTTACACATTCTGTGAAATGTATCCTTAAAATCCATATTCGCAGTGTTTTTGCAGTCTCTCACAGATATGCATAGAACAGCCACAAACTTGAGTCACTAGGCACCCAGGTCTCCAGCTGAGGTGGAACAGGGCAGAACTCTGACTTCTTACTGCAGCTTTCCTACTGTAAGCTAGTATCCTTTTCATGATCTATTACTGGTAGATTTTTTACACTTCTTTGCTTCCTTTTGGTAATCTCACCATTTAAAATAGTCCAGTGTGTATTTCTGAAGTGTTATCTAGTATTCCTGAATGCAAGGAAGCTATGATGTGCCTCATGGAGAAACACAGTAAGCTTTGTTCAGGTGCAAGTTATAATACTATTATTGAACAATTTAATGCTAATGACCCAACAATGTCTATCAAATCATGTATTTTTCAAAAGAAACTTACATTAAAATAAGGTTATGTTTTGATTGGTCAGTGAAATGTGGCTTCCCAAAACATAACTTTTTATCTTCCTTAGGAGCAATCATTCAGTGTTTGTTAATTATGCATTTGCATCAGGTTCATAGAGCATGACAGTTGGGAGTTACTGTAAAGAACACAGTGTTATTAAGAAGGAATTTTTCTTTACTATAAACTGCTCTATCTTTGGAAGGGACAGTTATCACTATTCACCATCTAGATGCAATGAATTATTTTTATACTGTGTCACCTTATGAATAATTTACAGAATAACAGGTAGTGGAAAAAGTCACTACAAATATTTATAAGACTTGAAGCAAAGCAATCTCAAATTTTTCTTCAGTCCTTCCCAGCTTTGCAATTATGTATACCCACTGGGTATCATAAGTTGTTGGTGCATATTCATTTTATAAATACTGACTATAAGTGCATTTCTAATTTAATCATTATCCATAGATCTTTTACCTCTTTGTCAAATAGTAATTCTTTTCAAAACTTTAAAAATATACAGTATTCTTAATGAAAGAATATTCATCTCCTTTCCTGATAATTTGAAATTTCTTTTAAACCCTTTGGTTTAGTCAGCTTTTTCACTGCTACAACTAAAAGACCCCACTAGAACAATTTTAGAGGAGAAAAAGTTTATTTGGGGGTTTAAGGTTTCAGAGATCTCAGTCCATAGACATTAGGCTCCATTCCTCTGGGATCAAGATGAGGCAGAACAACATGGCGAGAGTGTGATGAAGGTAAGTGGCTCACATGATGATCAGAAAGGAGAGAGAGACTCCACTAGCCAGATACAAAGTATATACCCCAAAGGCACACCACCAATGACCCACCTCCTCCAGCCACACCCTCAGTTAATCCCATCAGAGGATTATTGCACTGATTGGGTTAATACTCTCCTAATCTGATCGTTTCTCCTCTAAGCCTGCCTTCATTGTCTCACACAAGAGCTTCAGAGGACACCTCATGTGCAAACTGTAATACTCATTAACACCAGTTATAACAGTCCAAAATTTCCTTTCTGTATACTTTCTTCTAATATTTATCTGTACAAATACTTTATTTTCAATTTATGAAAACTATTAAAGTTTGATTTACAAACATAATGAAAGATGAAAATATTGTCACACATTTTTACATATAGCAAAATTATTTTCCTTCTTTTCACAAAATATTCCGTAATGAAGTCCCTCCTAATGAATAATTAACTGGATGTAATGACATTTATTTTTGTCTTTACAAATACATTTCTCTTTCATTCTTGGGTTGAATCTAGGTGATCATCATCTGAAGATGCAACACATAGTTTTGCTTGAAAGGTTAACTTAACCATCATCATTAGAGGTAAAGCATTATGATATGTTTCTTTTCATTTGTCTTTTGATTCTTCTTTTTGCAAAATAAGTTCTCAAATTTGTTCAAGAAAGTTAAAGAAAATAAAAATTAGAAAGATGACATGTCTATTTTATCCTGTTTTGAAAGGTGCCTTTGCCTTATCACTAAAATTTATTTGTAACTTCTGAATCAATAACCATGACATTTTCCAGTCACTTGAAGACAGGTACACACACCAACAAAAATTGCTGCTTAGGCAATAAAGTAAAACCAAAGATGATGCAAAATGATAAGCATTCTCCATTTTATAATTAATTTGGTTATTTCTATGCCCAGGAATAATTCATGAATGTTGATGAAATGATTTCTAGTCTATTAATAGCAAATTTATTGAGGTTATAGGAAAAATAAGGATGCTAAGATTCTTAAATATGTTAGATTTCTAAAATGTTCCCAAATAATAATAGCAAGATGAAAAAATTCCTTTTCCTTAAAAGATAAAAATATGTTTTGTTTTTTGAGAGACTAGTATAAAAGGATAAAAGTCATAAAATATGAGTATTTTCAATTAGGACCTCATGAAATAATGAAAAACAAAAATTGATTCTGATCAATTCTTATTTGATGTACTGAAGACTAAGTCAATAGAGTTAAAAACGTAAAAAATTGTGGAAAGCTACATAAAACTTAAATTTTGCATTTTATGCTGTTATATTAGGGTGGTTTCTTGTTTTGCTGGCATTTTTTTCCTTTTTAAAAAAAGTTAAAATTTTAAATTTAAGCCTGGGTTGGAAAAGGTCTACACACAATAAAAGTCATAAAATTAAAAATTTCATTTGGCACACCTAGTACCTAGCATGTGCTCTCCAAATATCATTTCCCAAGAAAATTTACAAGAATTTTAAGATTAATTTCTGATTATAAGTTTCAAGAAGAACATGTACAAAATGAGCTACAGACAAGGTTATGTTGAAAAGTCCTGGGAGCTCACCCTGACCTACCACCTAATAGGATATAATTTGTGCATGTTGAAAACAATCACAGCATTTTCTTCAAAGGCATCAGCTCTATAAATATCCAGGAGTTTTTTTTAAATCTTCACTGTCTACCATTTTGAAATTTATAAAGAGTAAAGGAATTAAGTAATTATCTTTTAGTGAATGGTAATTATCTTAGCCTAGGTATTCTATTAACAAAAAGAAAGAAAGAAAGAAAGAAAGAAAGAAAGAAAGAAAGAAAGAAAGAAAGAAAGAAAGAAAGAAAAGAAAGAAAGAAAGAATAAGAAAAGGAAGAAAGAAATGAAAGGTGTCAAAAACAAGGTGCATCATTGGGGTTTTGTGTGAAGGATATGTGAGGACAGGAAAAACTACAGTTATACAGAACCTATGTTGAATGGAATAACCAAATAGTTCAGGGGTAAAAGTGGAAAAATTCTACATTGGTTTTGTTTGAATATGTCCCCTGAAGTTCCTGTGTTGAAACTTAATCCCCAACTTCCATAGATTGATGGCATTTGAATGTGGGACCCTTGAGAAGTAATTAGGTTTCAATCGGGGCCTAAGGGTGAACCCTTAACCCATTAACTCCACAGTGCAGTTAATGACTTTATGAAAAGGGAAAGTGAGGGCTCAGAAACAGCTGTCACACTCCCACACTCTGGTCATGCTGTACCCTCCGCCATCTTGTGGTAGAGAAGAAAGCCCTTGCCAGATGCAACCCTTGGATCATGGACTTTCCAGCCTCCCAGAAATGGAGAAATAAACTTCTAAATGGTATTCTGTGATATTCTGTTATAGCAGGAGGATATGAACTAAGAAATTTATAGAATAACATTAGCTAGTAATTGCAGGAGAAATGATAACAGGTTTTTTTTTAAGAAAAATTACAAATTTAACATATCTTTGGGGAACTGTAAATCTATTCAATATTGCTACCATCATTAGATGTATGGTTAATGGTAAAATTAAAATGAAGAAATTAGTCTGAAACCATCTGGACTTATTAATTAGTTGTCACATCACCAGTTGTGAGTATCTTGATATTGTCTGCTGCTGGGATATAACAAGAATGAGACAATACCACCTGTAAGGTATTCCTACCCCAAACCCAAATTTAGTTATATTAAAGGATCCAGATTTTCCTACCAACTTCCAGGAAAGGAAATAGAGAAAAACTGATAAAGGACTCCACTAGGAACCAATTAACCAAAACTGTAATAGGAGCATTAGTGAGAACAGATGTTCTGCTTTCTTCAATATATCAATGATCTGATACATGACAGGCAGAAAGAGAAAATTATTGTAGGAAAATGGAGACAAGTAAAATACAAATAAAAAGTTACTCTCTTTAGAACCTCATTTAAATGCACTAACTGAAAATAAATTTTGAAACATTGGAGCAGTATAACTCTGATATTTTAATTAGATGTTATTGAGTGATTGTTTTAATTAATAGGTAATGATGTGCTATAAACATGTGAAACATATTGTACTTTTAAGTTACAGAGCCCTGATGAAATATTTATTGTATAATATCTAGGCTTAATTTCAGAACACTTATGATAAGAATTTGTACATTATTTGATGGAACAGGTTGGTTAAAAGTAATTACTTTTGGTCCTCAGTGTTACTCTACTTTCATCTTTTCTTGATAGCATCTTGTAATTTTCTTAATTGTACTGAAAGATGGAAAATGCAAACACTTATGTAAACATTAAGTCCTTCCCAAACTGCCCTCAGCTTTTAGAAAAACCGCAGAATGTTCCCGCTCCTTATTTTGTCTATCCTATAGAAGCTGGGTGGCCGACCATCCTTCCCCTCGAGATCAGGCTGACTCAAAACTTAAAATAAAATGCTTCGTTTGTGATTTTTCTTGTTAACCAATCAAAAAGAGCACTGTGAACCCCCCCTTAACCTGTGTGCATTTCATTATAAAAACCCTGCTAAATTTGAGCTAGGGGCCTCTTAGTGTCACCGGTTACCGGGTGCTCGGAGGACCAAGCTTGAGCTTGCTAACAAATGACTCTTTGTTGCTTGTATTGACCATGGTCTCTGGTGGTCTTCTTGGGGGTCCCGAGCCGCGGGGCACAACAGTACTAATGTAAGTAATCCAAGCACTTAATATTATAAATTTATAGTTTTGCAGATTTAGATGAACATTTTCAATAGGATTCTTAAACTTGGCATTGTATTTATTTCTATCGTGTCTCTCCCTTTGGAAATGGTGCCACATCCTCCTCCCACCACCCCACTTATTTCTCCTTTCTTCTTTCTTCTTCTGGATTGAACTCTGGGCTTTGTGCATTCTAAGCAATTGCTCTACCACTAAGTTTCATCCCCAGACCTGGAAATATCCTTCTTTATTTTATAAAAATATCATTCTGACAAATCTTTGAAATTCTACAAATATCCTGCCCCTAGTCATTGCTTTGATATAAAATTTGTATTGGATTTCATGAACTGTAAATAGAAAATTAAAGCCTAACCTTTTGTTTTGTGAAGACTAGGAAGGGTTTCCTAATATTGCTTTAAGAGTTATCAATAATTTTGATCCATGGAAAGTCTACAACTCCCCTGTCATGTCTTTGCTGCCTTTATCTCTAAATATTGATTGGCTCTCAGCTAGTGATGACTGTTTTTCTCTTTGCCACAGGTGGGGAATGGGTCCCTACTATCGATGCCTTCTTGCTTTCTAAAGTGTGTAGCAGACTCTTAATTACACATAGTACTCCTGAGATTAAGCTGTAAAAGTTTATAGGATTTAATGGAACCCTTAGGAAGAACAGATTGGAAATAATTGCATAACAGAGAGAGTAACTTAAACCTGCTACTCGATGTGGATATTTCACAGCCTTATGGTTCAGACACATACTTAGGAGTTCATTTCATTCCTGTTTCTTACCTGCCTGTATATAACACATCAAAATTTTCTTTACCATCAAATAGTAAAGAGAGTAATTTCTAGCTATTTCAAATTGCAGTGGTATCCAGAGATGCTGGCAATTACATTTGAACACAATTTCAAGACCAAAAATCTGTCCTGGGATCTTGGAGCATAGTTGAGGAGGGGATGTTAAGTAGTGCCATAAAATCCTTCACTCAGCAAGTTCTTCTATGGCAATACAATGAAATAATTATGTTTATGAAAATAAACTCTATTGGGTCCATTTAAAAATAAGTTTATGATATGGGATTCAAAGATGGTGTCTATTTTTGTTCCCTTAGTCAACCACTTATTTAGATCTAATCCAGTCAAAACCTCACTTACTCAGATATTGGAACTTAGGCCTTGATGTTATCTCTTCCCAAAATCAATTAGAGTGGAAATAACCATCTTTTTCAAAGATGGATTTGGGCTTGGGAGATGATTATTCTGAACCATATCTTCATCAGCATCCTAATCAAAATTGGTAGACTATGTAAAGCATTTGTGCAATACAAATGCAGCTTCACAATGGATAACTGAGCCCCTCTTTGGTTCCTACCACACGAATTGCTTCTCTTAAATTCCCCTGGTGGAAACCTGAAGCACTAAGATTCACCAGTAGCTGGTTTCTCAAAGGTTACAATAATGAGATCAAGACCATCAAATTTATTGTCCAAACTAAGGCTGCATAAAACCCAGTGTTCTGGATATATAACAGGGTCCTTCAAAATGAGGCTAAATTTACCACTGTGCAATTTTCCTGAAGTTATTGCCAAAACTAGAATCATAGTAGAATAGTAGGTTTGATTGAAATTCACAAGTGCAAAATTTTTTAAGTAATAATTTTAATTATCATGCATACATTTTTATCTCTTCCTCTCCATTTTCTTTGACCCCTTTTTCCACTGAGTATAGTTTACAATTGCCCTTCATAAGCTCCCTTTGAATCTTGAAAAAGATGAGCTCACTTCACTGCAAGAACAGAAGTCTCAGTCCAGAGGCTGAGTGTGTATTTTTGCACACACACTGTGAGATTACTTTTTTTCCATTTCTTGGCTTCATTGCTCTGTCTTAAAGCATTTCTTTCATTGTCATTGTTTTTCTTCTCTCTCTTTTTTTTTTTTTTACATTTGTGGAGAAAGAACTTTTTTCCCTCTTTCTACATTTTTTATTTGTGCATTATAGTTGTACATAATAATGGGATTTGTTGTTATATATTTGTACATACAAACAATATAACAGCATAATTTGGTCAATATCACTCCCTAACATCTCCTCCCTCCCTCTCTGTCACTCATCCCTTGGTCCCTTTTCTCCAGATCTCCCTCTGTTTTCCATGAGATCTGCCCCCACCTTTCTTCTTTTTTCCTCTATAATTTCTGCATATGAGAGAAAACAACCTTCTGAGTTTGAATTATTTTACTTAACATAATGGTCTCTAGTTTCATCCATTTTCCTGTAAATGACATAATTTTATTTTTATTTATGTCTGATTATAACTCCATTGTGGGTATGGTATATATCACATTTTCTTTATCCATTCATCGGTTGATGGACACCTAGACTGGTTCCATAGTTTGCCCATGTGAATTGTGCTGCTATAAATATGGGTATGTGTGTCACTGTAGTATATCATTGCCTTTCAAACAAATTTAAGAACCATTTGAACGTTTTTAAAGTAGAATTTGAAAAAACTACCAACTGAGGATCTTTCCTCTTTAGAAATTTCTTTTATAGGCAATTGATTATAAAAGAACATACACATGCAACAATTGGAAACAGTTTACAAAAAGAGTGTATTCTAAAATCATACAAAACACTGTATTGCAGAAGTTCTGCTGCCACAAAATTTAGTGACAGCCACATATATTCAACTGTATCAAAGTAAGCTATAGCATAAATTAGTGAGCCAAAAAGCACCTTGGACTTCTTTCAAATTACTCTAGTTTTCTCTGAAAATATGCAGTCATTACTTGATTTACATTATTTTGCATAATTAAATTCAATATTTTCAGTATTTTCTCTTTGTTGTTTGATTAGGTTATTTCCATTGACTTGTCTTCTCTTTTGTGGATTATTTCCTTTCTCATTTCTAATCTATTAAGTACATACAGTGAAGATTTACATTTGGTTATTATGTTTTTTGTGTGTAACTTCTGTTCCCTTCCTTGAAAATGTATGTTCTATTTCTTTGCTGAGATTTTCTATTTTTCATTTGTTTCAAATGTATTTGTAATTGCTTATTGAGGAATTTTTTAAATTAATGCTTAAAAACTTGGGTCAAGCAATTCCTACATTTGAATCATCTCAGTGTTTGTCTTGTATTTTGTCATCCAAGTGATTTTTCTCCTTGACATAAAAGGTTTTCAGCTGTGTTGTATTACAAAAATTAGACTCCTATTTAATCTTCATTTTCATGGCAGTTTCTTGTTAGGTGTGTCAAACAGGTTCAAGTGGGAGCGAAATTTCAGTTACCCCCTCAGTCAAGTGGGAACCATACAGTAAAGAAGAGACAATATTTTTATGATTTATTGGTCAGAATAGGACAGCTAATATAAAAAATGTTTTATGTGCTGATGGGCTACCTTCTCCCCCTACCCTTTAACTAGAGGAACAGGCTTATCTTAGGGTCTTTTTGTATGTACCAAATGATAATTCCAATTGGCTGCCCAATTCCCTGAATGGAAAATATATGAAGCAAAAATAAAACCCAGGGTACTCCTTGCTGTGTTACTGATCCAATTCTTAAGTCATCAAGAGGAACAGGGAGGAATGGGTTAATTATATATTGGTTATCAATTTTATGTGAATCCAATCATGTGTTTTTAGTCAGTTTCCCCTTAATACATTTAAATGTGTTACCTTTTGCATTAGCAATGCTACTTAACAAACAAGAACTTAAAACTATGACCATGTGTTATATGTTAGATTTATTCTACTGTCTTTCCTATCCCCTCTCTTCCTTTCATTCCCCTTTCTCTAATCCTCTGAACTTCTCTTCTTTCCCTCTCCTCCCCTATATTATGATTTGGCTTCCACTTATCAGAGAAAAAATTTGACATTTGAGTTTTGGGGATTGACTTATTTCAGTTTGCATGATATTCCCCGGATTCATCCATTTACTGACAAATGTCATAAAATCATTCTTCTTTATAGTTGAGTAATATTCCATTGTGTATGTATTCTACAATTTCGTCAATCCATTCATCTGTTGGTGTGCATCTAGGTTGGTTCCACAGCTTAGCTGTTGTGAATGGACATCAATGTCCATAATGTTGTGAATGGACATTAATGCTATGGACATTAATGTGTCTGTGTCACTGTACTATGCTGATTATAAATTTTTTGAATATATACTGAGAAGTGGGATAACTGGGTCAAATGATGATTTCATTCTAGTGTTTTGAGGAATCTCCACACTGCTTTGCAGATGGGTTGTACCAATTTGCAGTCCCACCAGTAATGTATGAGCTTTCCCTTTTCCCTACATCCTTGCCAACATTTATTGTTGCTTGTATTCTTGAAAATTGCCATTCTGATTGGAATGAGATGGAATAATGTTGATTTTTGTTCGTTCAATAAGTTACCACATAGATATAAATCTTTTATGTCTATAATAAATCTTTTCTTACATATTTTTCTGTCTCTTTCTCTCATCTATCTATTCCATAGTTGTTGTTTCTCTGGGGAATGATGAATAATACAATGGGAAACATCCAATAAATTATGGCTACATATGAAATACATATATATAGCTATATGTGAAATATATGTATATATATATATATTTCTTATAGTACACAATGTTTAAGATAGTTCTTAATGATACAAGTCTTTTGGTGTTCAGGCTGGTCTTCCTGCCTCATAATGAACAGATTATACAAAAGAGATAGCACATCTTATCAAACAGATGATAAAATAAGGTGATTCTACATAAAGAGTCTATGTCTCTTTATCTCAGATTATTTGCTCTGGGTTAAGCAACTGCCATTTGGTAAGCAGCCTAATAGGTCAATGCGGCCAGGAAGTAATGTCTCCAAACAGAAACCAAAAAGAACTTGAGGTCTGGATGTGAATTTATTTGAAAGCAGATCCTCTCTCAGTTGAGTCATGAGATAACTACAGCTCTGGCTGACACCTCAGTGACAGTCTCCAAGAGATCCTGAGCCAGAACCACCAGCTAATCCACTCCCATGATGACACATAAAATCTGAGGATAACATTGATACTGTTGTTAGTGACTAAGTGTAAAGGTGATTTTTATGACAATAGATAACTAGTACATTTCCCTGAGCACTGATAACTTCCAGTCTATATTCACTCTGGTAAAACATATGTCTATATGAAATAAATGCATGTTTGGAAATCTGGCAGGTAAAACTACAGTGGACATGTTTTTGCATAGTTCCTATGTCCAAATGTTATATTTTATATTTGATTTATTCTAGAGGTAGCATTTTTCTGCCCCAGCCAAACTGGAAGAGTATTTTAGCAAACCAGTCTGAAAAATTTATTTGCATTTAGTGTTCTTTCTTTGGTTATTTTACTGTGCTTAAAAGAGGAAGAATAAGAAAAATAAGAAGCAGAGAATGACAAAAGAAGAAAAAAAGAAGAAAAAAAAAAAAAACCTCAGACTGACTTGAATTGTTTTGATGCCTTGGTGAATGAAACTCTATCTAGAGATTAAATTCTTTTTTGTAAAATGTATGATTTTCTTAGAGAACACAATTATGTACCTTAACCATTTTAAATAGTTGTTTATTAAACAAGTTGTTTAACCTAGCATCCTATGGCAGCGCTACAAGTACTATCCAACATAACCAGTGTTCCAAAGCATTCAGTTGGAAAGAAGTCCTTGTATGTAGTCCTACCAGCTGGGGCCTAGAAACAATATGAGTATGAGTTACGAGATTTATGAAAATCTCCACTAAGACATTTGATAATGTGATCAGGGAGACCAAACTGATCCCTTTGAAAGAATTGTCAAGTTCAAAATATTAGAGTATTTCAATATTCTAGTAAGTATTCTATTATTACCTGAACTAATACTTATTTTTTAATTTATTTTGATTCATTGTACATAAATGGGGTACAGCTGTTGTTTCTGTGATTGTACACACAGTAGATCACACCATTTGTGTAATCAGACATGTACATAGGGTAATGATGTTTGTCTCATTCTGTTACTTTTCCTGCTAATACTTATTTTATTTAATACTTATTTTATTTAATATTTTCATGCTTCCAGATTTGTTGGTATTTGAAAATTGGGCAACGTGTGTGTGTGTGTGTGTGTGTGTGAGAGAGAGAGAGAGAGAGAGAGAGAGAGAGACTCTAGTATGTATATGTGTACATACTTCCTTTGTTGTGCTTAAATTACATAATAGCATTCATGATTTTATATTGAATAATTTGCCCATATATTGATATTCTATGCATAAGAACTAACAGAGCAATACTAATTTCTAATGCATTCTAATCACTGATTAAGCATATACAAAAGTTTTAACTTATAGTTAAAATCATTTGTCAATAATTTTTTGTCTTAAATTTTATAAAGAAGAATCCATATTCCTCTACACAGTTAAACATTTATTTTATAAAATTTCTTCTGAAAAATTATACCTAACATTTCTAATTATTTGAGAATTAGATCAGTGATTTGAAACACATAATTCAAATTCAAGAGTGGAATTGTTAAATTCGGGCCAGTGAAAAGATTACCTTTCCAAAAATGATTGTATTCTAACAAAATGAGCTTTGGTATAAACAATATTTTATGGTGATTAAGCTCAGTTACTACTTTATTGTGCACCATAATAAAAGAGGCATTTGTTTTTAGAACATCATTCAAAGAAATTAACCTTCGCTAGTTAATTGAATTCATTATCTGACAAACTCTGAAATATTCCATCAAATAGTCTCTAAATTACATTGACCACTTTCTGCTAAGAATGAAGGGGTTTTAAACTAATCAATAATGTAGTACTTCTTCCACTTTCTCGTAAATCTTTTTATCTTCTCTGATTAATGGGACACTGCTTAGTAAGACATAGATAATCAGGGCATTTAGAGTTGACAAAACTTTGAAGACACCAGAAGCAGAGGTGCTTAATTCTATCAAAATTAATTTTTAAAAAAGAGGGAGAAAAGAAAAACATTTCTTCAAACTAACAACAACTGATAATCCTAATGAAATGTAACTGTTTAAGGGCATAAACAAGGACAGATAAAAAGTTCTACTCTAGGCAGAAATCCCTACTAGCTCTCAGTCAGAGTGTGGTCTGCAGTGGTTAGAAATGTTTGAGCACACTGTCCAGACATTCACTTTCTGTTTATGAAATTTACACATATCATTGCCTTTGGTCATGTCCCTTGCAAAAATATGCTATTAATTAATTAAAATTCGAGCACCTAAAATCAGCAACTTTTTTCCTACCTTTTCAACACTTTTAGTTAATTTATAGCATAATTCCTGTTGTAAATTATAGCTGCTTTTCCCTAATTGAATTAAGACTTAGGATGTGGAATGTTCATTGGCTATGTGGAGTTTTTCAATATATTGGATTTAAAGAAATAATGTCTTTTTAATAAGTAACGATGAAGTTGTTTTGTTAATAATGGATTACATGCTCTTTTCTAGATGTCAATAGTTTTTCTTTTCACTCTAATGAAATTCAGCTTTTGTAATGATGCTGGAACTCTGGTTACCCAGACATTTTCAAATAAAGTGAGTCTTGAATAAACCATATTGCCTTACTTGGCTCAGCACAGCCAAGAGGTAAAAGTCAATTTTATCTATTATTTTTCTGATTTAAACTCTGCCACTTAGTTGTGTGACTTAAGAACAGTATTTTAGCTTATTTTGTTTAGAGCTCTATTTTTACATATTTCTGATTCTTCTTTTGTTTCTAAAATTTTACAGCAATAAATTGTCATGGTGCTTATCATCTTGAAGAATTTTAGGAAGACTTGCTGATAGAGACTTTTAGAGATAGGATTTAGAAGGAATTTGCTAAGGATGATGACAAACTAGTAATCAAAGTAGGGTTTTTTTTTTTTTGTTGGTTGGTTGGTTTTTTGTTTTCTGAGTTTTGTTTTGTACAGGGGCTTGAACACATATGCTTTACCACTGAGCTGCATCCACAACCCTATTAATTTTTAGTCTCTCATTAATTCGTTGAGGCTGACTTTGACTTGCAGTCCTCCTGCCTCAGTGTTTGAAGTCACCAGCACCAAGTCTGGCTCAAGAACAGCGTTTTAGAAGTAAAAAGAATAGTTGTGGGAAACTATATATTCTTACCATGGAGCAGTGGAATTGTTTTATTAATGCTTTAGAATAATTTCACATTGTTCCTCAATTATTATTACTTTTCAATACTAAGGAACCAACCCAGGGGTACCTTACAACTGAGTTATGTCCCCAGTACTTCTTATTTTTAATTTTGAGACGGGGTCTCACTAAGTTGCTGAGTGTCTTGCTAAGTTGCTGAGAGCAATTTCAACCCTGCAATCCTCCTGTCTCAGCCTCCTGAGTCATCTGCCTTAATTTCTTGAGACAGTTACACTGCACTGTAATTACATCTATCTTAAATTATTTTTATTATTGTTTAGGATTTCAGAGTGCACATGATGCAATCCCAAGCTTATTTTGGATAAATTAGGTTATTCCCAGTTGATGTTTTAGGTTTCATACCAATGCCGTGCTCTTTTGGTTACTGTATGTAGTGTATTCTGAGGTCAAGTATGGGACGCCTCCAGATTTTTGTTGTTGTTGTTCAAGATTACTTGGGCTATTAGAGGTCTTTTATAGTATGATAGGAATTTTAGGAATTTCTTCTCTGTTTTTGAGAAGAATGCCATTGATATTTAAATTAGGGATGCATTGAATCTGGAAATTCCTTTGAGTCCTATTGACATTATAGCAGTATTAATTCTTCCCATCCATGAACAGGGGATATCTGTTTTGGGGGCTGTCAGGCTTTTTAATCAGTGTTTTGTTATTTTTGTTATAGAAATCTTTCACTTCCTTGGTGAAATTTACTTCTAGATATTTTATCTAATTTATTTATTTATTTAAGTACTGGGGATTGAACTCAGGGGCACTCAACCACTAAGCCACATCCCCAGCCCTATTTTGTATTATATTTTGAGGCAGGGTCTCAGTGAGTTGCTTAGCACCTCGCTTTTGCTAAGGCTGGCTTTGAAGAAATTCTCCTGCCTCAGCCTCCAGAGCCACTAGAATCACAGGCATGCACCACTGTACCTGGCTTAGATATATCATTTTAATTTTGTAGCTATTGTGAATGGATTACTTTCTCAAATGTATTTCTCAGCAAGGTTCCTTGTTTTTTTTTATTTAATTTTGATTCATAGTACACAAATGGAGTACAACTATTGTTTCTCTGGTTGTACACAAAGTAGAGTCACACCATCTGTGCATTCATACATGTACACAGGGCAATGATGTCTGTCACACATTCTGTTATTATTACCCCCCACCCCTCCCCCTCCCCTCCCATCCCTCTATGCTATCTATCCTTCCTCCATTCTTGCCACCCTTCCACCCCACATTGTATATCATCATTCACTTATAAGAGAGACCATTCAGCCTTTGGATTTTGGGGATTGGCTAATCTCACTAAACATAACAGTCTCCAACATCATCCATTTACCTACAAATGCCATAATTTTATTCTTCTTTATGGCTGAGTAATATTCCATTGTGTATATATACCACAGTTTCTTTAGCCATTCATCTATTGAAGGGCATCTAGGTTGGTTCCACAATCTAACTATTGTGAATTGGACAGCTATGAACATTGATGTGGCTGCATCACTGTAGTAATCTGATTTTAAGTCCTTTGGGTATAGGCCAAGGAGTGGGATAGCTGGGCCAAATGGTGTAACCATTCCAAGTTTTCTAAGGAATCTCCCCACTGCTTTCCAGAGTGGCTGAACCAACTTGCAATCCCACCAGCAATGTATGAGTGTACCCTTTTCCCCACATCCTCACCAACACCTGTTGTTGCCTATATTCTTAATAAAAGACATTCTATTTGGGGTAAGATGAAATCTTAAGGTACTTTTGATTTGCATTTCTCTTATAACTAGGGAGGTTGAACATTTTTTCATGAATCTGTTGATTGCTTGTAGATCTTTTTCTGTAAAGTGTCTGTTTATTTCTTTGGCCCATTTATTGACTGGATTATTAGTGTTCTTGGTGTAAAGATTTTTGAGTACTTTGTAGATTCTGGAGATTAGTGCTCTATCTGAAGTGTGTGTGGCAAGGATTTTCTCTCACTCTGAAGGCTCTCACATTGCTGATTGTTTCCTTTGCTGAGAAAAAGCTTTTTAGTTTGACTCTATCCCAATCATTGATTCCTGCTTTTATTTCTTGTGCTTTGGGAGTCATGTTAAGAAAATCTGGTCCTAGGCCAACATGATGAAGATTTGGACCTATTTTCTTTTCTATTAGGTGCAGGGTCTCTGGTCTAATTCCTAGGTCCTTGATCCATTTTGAGTTGGGTTTTGTACAGGGTGAGAGATATGGGTTTAGTTTCATTTTGTTGCATATTGATTTCCAATTTTCCCAGCACCATTTGTTGAAGAGGCTATCTTTTCTCCATTGTATGTTTTTTGGCTCCTTTGTCAAGTATGAGATACCTGTATTTATATGGGTTTGTCTCTGTGTCCTCCATTCCGTACCATTGATCTACTTATTTTGGTGCCAATACCATGCTGTTTTTGTTACTATTGCTCTGTAGTATATTTGAAGTTCTGGTATTGTGATACCCCTTGCTTTGCTTTTCTTGCTAAGAATTGTTTTAGCTATTCTGGGTCTCTTGTTCCTCCAAATGAATTTCATGATTGCTTGCTCTAATTCTATGAGTTCTGTCATTGGGATTTTAATTGGAATCGCATTGAATTTGTATAGCACTTTTGGTAGTATGGCCATTTTGACTAAGACCCTAAAAATTCCACCAGAAAACTTCTAGAACTCATAAACGAATTCAGTAGAGTAGCAGGATATAAATTTAATGCTCATAAATCTAATGCATTTTTATTCATAAGTGATGCATCCTCTGAGACAGAAATTAGGAAAACTATACTATCCACATTAGCCTCTAGAAAAATAAAATGCTTGGGAATCAATCTAACAAAAGAGGTGAAAGACCTCTACAATGAGAACTACAGAACACTAAAGAAAGAAATTGAAGAAAGTCTGAGAAGATGGAAAGATCTCCCATGTTCTTGGATAGGCAGAATTAATATAGTCAAAAAGGTTCCTTGTTGATGTGTAAATGTTACTGTTTCATTTTTTTCTGTTAATTGAGGTGGGTTGTGAAGGGTTATGGAAAATAATATTCCTATAAAATAACTCCCCAAGTAAAATGAAGGGACGGTGTGGCTCAAGAAGCAGGAAAAGAAACTGGTCAACCATTAAACCTTTCCCAGTGCATTCCTGATAACAATGGGCCCTGGGGAAAAGGGCGGATATGGAATGCTCGACCCTAAACCTTGACCTTCCCCAGGTCAACCTAATCCTGAATGACATTGGGCAAGATTTGAATACTCATCCTTTGGTATCTAATTTTAAACTGCATGCACACAATGGTTACATCACCCTCCTCATACCCTATAAAACCAGAATTCCCCATGTAACTGTTAACCATTTTCCATCAGGAAAGTGGATCAAATGGGGGCCATTTCCCATCAGGAAAGTGGACCCGAATGATACCCAACTCTGCGAAGGAATAAAGGCTTCTCTGAATCCATCAAGATCTGCCTCCTGTTTTTCTTTTTTGTGCTTACAGGTTGGATAAAGAATAAAAAAATTGATTACATAAAACAAATGAGTTCTAATGTTCTACAGCACAATCAGGTTACTGTTGTTCACAATAATTTGTAATATATTTCATAAGAATTACAAATATGGATTCAGAGATTTCCAACAAGAATAAAAATTAAATGTCTAAGGAGGTAGAAATGCTAACCACGCTATTTTCATCATTCAATATTGTACACTTACGTTGAATTATCATTTTGTACCCCATGAATACATATAATTGTTAAGTGTCAATAAGAAAAGTAAAATATGATACTGGAACACAATATATGTTTTCTTTGTTGGTACTATAATGTAATTTTGAATGTATTCTTTTTCAAAACCAAAATGTTACCTTGGTATCATAGATGTCAATGCTTTCCTCACAGTATAGTTTATTCCTGACTTATTTACTAATTTGTCTAAAAAGCTAAAATTGTTATTACTCAGCTGTAAAGAAAAATGAAATTACGGCATTTGCAGGTAAATGGATGAAGTTGAAGATGGTCATGCTAAGTGAGATTAGCCAATCCCAAAAAACCAAAGGTCGAATGAATGATCTCTCTGATAAGTGAATGATGATACATAATGTGGAATGGGAGGGAGGCAAGAATGGAGGAAGGACAGATTGCATTGGGAGAAAAGGGAGTGGGATCGGGGAAGGGGGTAGAATAATAACAGAATAAGACAAACATCATTACCCTATGTAGACGTATGATTACACAAATGATGTGACTCTATTTTGTGTACAATCAGAGAAACAACAGCTGTACCCCACTTGTGTACAATGAATCAAAATAAATTTTCAAAAAAGAAAAGAAGGTACAAAGAAAATATTGAAACTCTGCAGAAATAGATATTTATGACCATAAAGTCTTTTTTCTTTATTATATTTTTAGTTACACATGACAAAGGATTCATTTTGACATAATAATAAAACCATGAAATATAATTTGTTCTGACTCTGTTGCCAGTACTTCCCCTTCCCCTCCCTCCTCCCTCCTCATGTTCCTTTCCCTGTATTCTAATGACCTTTCTGTCATTTACTTATAGTGTTTCTTAAAAAAAATAATGTCCTGTGGATATACATCATGAATCTCATGGTGAGATTCACTGTGGCATATTCATATATGTAGGTCAAAATTAGGTCAGACCTAATTTTCCTTATCCCATCGCTAATCCCTTCCCTTCATTCCCATTCGTATACTCTCCTGATCTTTCTTCTATGCTTTTTAAAATTCCCCCTCCTTATTTTGAATTAGCAACCTCATATCAGAGGAAACATTCAACCTTTGACTTTTTGGGACTAGTTTATTTCACTTAGCACATTATTCTCTTGTTCTATCCATTTACTGGCAAATGCCACAGAGTCATTGTTCTTTACAGCTAACTAATAGTCCATTATGTATATGTACACCACATTTTCTTTATTCCTTAATCTAGTGAAGAGCACCTAGGTTGACTCCATAGCTTGGCTATTGTGAAATGTGCTATTGTAAATATTGATGTGACTGTGTCACTGTAGCTGGGGAGTGGGATAACTGGGTTATATGGTGGCTTTATTCCTAGTTCTTTGAGGAATCTCTATACTGCTTTCCAGAGTGGTTGCATCAATTTGCAATCCCACAAACAATGCATTAGTGTACATTTTTCCTCACATTCTCACTAATAGTTTTTGTTACTTATATTCTTGATAATTGCCATTCTGGCAGGAATGAGATAAAATTTCAGTATAGTTTTAATTTGCATTTCTCTATTGCTAGAGATGTTGAACATTTAAATGCATCATGAAAGGGAACAAAAGGATTTTGACCAAAATGACTTTGTCATTTTGGAAAAATGAAATATAGTATTTTGCATTTTAGAAGGACTGAGGTACAATATTTTGGGAATCTTGAATTTGTTTGTAGTACCCCATGATCTAAATGTTAACTCATTTCATTTATCAATGTTGTGATTTGTGGTGGATGAAGCCCATATCCGATTTATTTGTTGGATTGAAGTGTTTTTCTTCCGAAGAGAAACTTATGTGTTCTTGGCAAGTAGTGTTTGTTTGCTAAAAGGGTACAATTAATCTTTTTTTGTATAGTCCTGAGAGTAGATTTTTTTTTCCTAAAAACTCAGCTATATGGCAAAAAACACTGCTAGCTAGCATCTGCCACTTCTTCCTTCTATTCTCACTCTTTTTAAGCCCTTCTTAATTTGTGATACTGTGACAAGTTATACCATATATTTCAAAATTTGGCTAAGTAATTAAGATTACCAAGAAAGTTTTTGTGGTAGTATAATGTATACTTTTATTTACTTTTATTTATTGTTTTATTTTCAAGATTATCATTTTCTTTATTTAACTTTATTTTAACTGATAAAATCATAAAAATTGTATATATCAATTGGGTACTAAATAATGATTCAATTTGTCTAATTTTCATAATATTTAAATCAGGTTAAACATATGCACTCCTCCCAAATTTATCACTTGTTTATCTGAAAACATTCAAAATTCTTTCCCCTTACTTTTCACAATGTATAATCCATACTAACTTTTTGAAATGTACAATATGCATTGCTATTTGTCATCACCCTGCTTTGCAATACTATACCAGAACTTCTTGTTCCTATTCAACTAACAGTGCTGTGGATCAAACTTTTTCCATCCCTCCTTTCCTCTCCCCATTTTCCATTATCTAACGTTGTACTGAACTTCTGCACGATTAACATTTTTAGATTTCACTTACGAGTGAGATCATGCAGTATTATATTTCTGTATGTGGCTTATTTCATTTCATAATGATCTCCAGTTCCATTCATGTTGCTCCAAATAACCAGATTCATTCATTTTTATGGTTCAGTGATATTTCAATGTGCATATATACCACCTTTTCTGTATACATTCAGTTGTTGGAGATTTTGTGGTTTCCATATTTGGACTATTGTAAATAGGGCTGCAATAAACATGCGGGTACAGAAATTCTTTTCACATACTGATTTGATTTCCTTTGGATATATGCCCAGTTGTTGAATTGCTAGATCAAATAGTAGTTCTGTTTTTATGTTTTGAGGAATCTTCATGCTGTTTTCCAAGTGGATGTACTAATTTATATTCCCACTAAAGTTACTCAGTAGGAAAACATCTAAAAAATCAATTATAGACTGAAGGAGATATTTCTCAAAAGAAGACATTCAAATGGCCAATGAGTATATGCAAAAATGCTCAGGATCACTAATCATCAAGGAAATGCAAATGAAAACCACACAGTTGTCACCTCACCCAATAACGATGGCTATTTTCTCAAAATCTAATGATAGTAAGTGCTAATAAGGCTGTAGAGAAAAACACTGCCATTTTGTGCTAAGATAAACTCCCCAATAATATTTAACTTGACTGAAATATATATTTTGATGACTTATTACAAATAAAACCTCTGCATGAGCCAGTGAAATCAATAAATCAAATATTAGATAGATTTGTAAACCCTACATGTGTCTCTTTCCAGTTAATCACCTTCTAATTCCACAAAGTATAATTTCATGTTTTATTTCTTTGTATAACAATTCTTTTCTTTTCTTTGTAGCTTTTGTTTTCCATTTAATTATGAATCCTTAAGCACACTAATTTAATTTGGAATGATTTTGAATTATACACACAAACATGTGCATACACACATATACATGTATAGATAGAAGCAATCATACAATAAATACTTTAAATCTGAGCTTTTCACTCAACCTTTTTTTTCTGACTCATTTATGTTGTTGTCTACATCTAAAATCTTCATAATACTCACTTTGTGATATGCCATCATTTATTCATTCAACTCTTAATGGCAGTTACATATAGCCATATTTTCATTAGTACAAAAAAATATCTGTATGTGCTTGTGCATTCAAAGCTCTAAGGTAGAAGATTCAGTTTTGATAGTTTGGCTGCTAATAAGTTTTTCATTTCAGAACATTTTGCATTCTTAAAAATTATTTAATAACCAATTTTTTCTGTGAAATATATGTACTAATTTGATATTGATATTTTGTTGTTGATATGCATGCATTCATACTCATTTAATACATGGCTTTATATTTTTTCAAATCTCTTCAATGTTTATTCTCATGTCTGCTGAGAATAGGTGGATTCTCAATCTACTATATTCAGTCTGTGGGAATATCACATATTATGTAGCTTCTCAAAAACCTCACTTCTGAGATGATAAAAATGAAAAAAGGAAGTAATCTCAGCATTATGAAATTATTCTGCACAAACCTTATGAAAATATGTCAGGAGTGAATTGCTCTGATGAACAATTCCCAAATGATTGGTAGGATGGTTGTATAAATTGACATTTTTATTACCAGTTCCATTTTTTAAATAGGTTTTTTTATCCATTTTATTATTATTATACCTATTATCATATATAAATTATACAAATAAAAATTTTCACTGTGATATATCTACACATGTGCATATAGAGATTTGATTATATGATCCCTCTCTTCACCTCCCATCTTGCATACTTTCTCCTACATTACGTTGATCCCCTTTCCAGAATTTCAGGCCCCTAGTAGACACTCTTTTACTTAAAGATGATTTTTGCTTTCTCTTTTTAGTTTCCACATATGACAGAAAAAAGGTAATATTTGTCTTTCTGTGTCTTACTTAATTTGTTTAACTTATCATCAGGTTCCATCCATGTTCATGAAAATGGCAAGATTTCATTCTTCTTTATGGCTGAATATACCCTATTCAGTGAGTGGATATATATGTATTTTTTTTTCTGTTTTATCCATTCATCTTTTGAGGGGCATTTAGGCTGATTCTATATCTTGGTTCTTGTGAATAGTGCTCAAACAATTGTGAGTATACAGGTATTTCCTTATTATGCTGACCTCATTTTCTTCAGACATGTACCCAGGAGTGGCATAGTGATATAATATTATAGGTCTATTTTAGTTTTTGAGGAACTTTTCTACTATTTTCCATGGTGGCTGTACTAATTTTTATTATCTCCAGCCATGCAAACATATACGATGGTTCCTTTTTTCTCCAAAGTGTCATCAGCATTCGTTACTGCTTTTTTTTTTAAACAATAGCCATTTTTAATGGAATGAGTTGAAATGTCAGTGCAGTTTTGATTTAGATTTCACAGATGGTTTAAGATATTGAAAAGTTTTCATACATATATTGGCCATTTGTGCTTCCTGTTTTGCAACGTGCCTATTCAGCTCGTTTGTCCATTTATTGATTGGGTTACTTCATTTTTGTGAATTATTTTTTAGTTTTGCATATTAATCCTCTGTCATTTGAATAACTTTCAAAGATTTTTCTCTGATTTTTGTAGGTTGTCTCTTTACTCTGTTGATTGTCTCCTTTGCTGAGCAGCAGCTTTTTAGTTTCATGTAATCCCATTTGTCAATTCTAGTTTTTGTTTCCTGGTCTATGATAGTTCTATCCAGTCCCTTACTTCCTTTTTTATGGAATAATTTGAGGATCATTTATATTATTAAAGTTCTGGTAAAATTCACTGTTCCTGGACTTTTCTTGGGAGACTTTATCACTGATTTGATGTCAATACTTGCTTTGGTCTATGTTATGGTTTAGATATGAGGTGTCTCCCAAAAGCTCATGTGTGAAACAATGTAGAAAATTCAGAGGTGAAATGATTGGGTTATAAAATCATTGACATACTCAGTGTGTTAATCCAGTGAAATGGATTAACTGGATGGTAGGGTGTGACTGGAGGAGATGAGTCATTGCGGGGGCGGGGATGCCTTGGGGTATATATTTTGTTCTTTGTGAATGGAGGACTCTCTGTGCTTCCTGGTAACCATGTTCTGAACTGCTTTTCTTGGGTACAGAGCAATGGAGCCAGCGATCTATAAACTGAAACCTCTGAAACTATGAACCCTGAATAAATTTTTCTTCTCAAAATTGTTTTTGTCAGGTCTTTTATTCACAGTGGCAAGAAAGCTGACTAAAAATGTCTACTTATGTTGTTTGCATCTTCTTGGTTCAGTGTTGGTAGGATAATGTCTTTCCAGAAATTTGTCCATTTCATTCAGAATTTGAATTATTGTGTCAATAATATTTCAATACATTTTAATGAATGCTAGAATTTCAGTGTTTTCCATTATAATTAATTACATTTTTCATCTCTGACTTTATTTTCATCTTTCCCGATATTTAATTAGGTCACCCAAAGATCTCTAATTTATCTTTTAAAGAACCACATCTTTGTTTCATAGATCCCATGAATTATTCTTTCAACTTTCTCATATTTATTTCTTTTCTCACACTTATTATTTATTTCCTTCTATTGATTTATGGTTTAGTTTGTCTTGGTTCAATAGTATGTTGTTTGATCTCTGTTTACTTGAATAATTTCTGCAGTTTCACTTGCTTTTGATTTCTAGTTTCATTCCATTGTGAACTGATAGATTCAAGAAATTATTTCAAACCTTTTCAAATTTGTTAGTATTTGTTTTATTACTTTATATAGGTCTGATTTTTTATTAGTACTTTATAGTTATACATAATATATCAGTTTGACAAAAATTTCTTGCATGAAATTTGATTTGCTCAATTTTAGTACCAGCACCTCCCCTTCTCTTCAAATGCTATACTCCTTCCTCTACTGATCTTCCTACCTCACATTTATTTAATTCTTTTTTTTAATTATATCATTTTACATTTTTTTCGAGGGGAATTTTGTGTGTGTGTGTGTGTGTGTGTGTGCGCGTGTGTCTGTTATTTTTATTTTTTTATTTTTACAGACTGCATTTTTTAATTTTTTTTATTTTTGTACAGATTTCATTTTGATTCAGTGTACACATATGGGGTACAAATTTTCATTTCTATGGTTATGCATGATGTACATTCATATCATTCTTGTTAATCACACATGTACATAGGGTAATGATGTCTGCTCATTCCACCATTTTTCATACTCTCTTCCCCTCCTCTCTCTCATTTCCCTCTTTTTAATCTAAATTTCCTCCATTCTTCTCTCACCCCTCACCCCCCCAACCCACTTATATATCATCATCCACTTACCAACATTTGGCCTTCGGTTTTTTGGGATTGGCTTGTTTCACTTAGCATGGTACTCCCCATTCCATTCATTTATCTGCAAATACCATAATATTATTATTCTTTCTGGCTGAATAATATTCCATTGTGTATGTATACTACAGTTTCTTTATTCATTAACCTGTTGAAGGGCTTCTAGGTTGGTTCCACAATCTAGCTATTGTGAATTGAGCTTCTTTAAACATTGATGGGGCTGTGTTACTGTAGTATGCTAATTTTAATTCTTTTCAGTATAAACTGGGGAATGGCATAACTGGGTCAAAAGGTGGGTCCATTCAAAGTTTTCTGAGGAATCTCCATTTATTTTGATTGGTGCTTAATATGTATGCATAAAGGTGGAATTCATTGTGGTATATTTATACATTCATATAGTATGATTTTGTTAAACTTATTCCTTATTTCCTCTCTTTCTCCATCCCTCTCCTTACTTCCCAATCCTTTCCTCTCCAGTGATTGTACCTATATGTCTTTATAATATCCAATTTCCACCTACTTTTCTCCCTTATTTTGCTCTACTTTACACATATGAGAGAAAACATTTGACCCTTGATTTTCTGAATCTGGCTAATTTCACTTAGCAAGATATTCTCCAGTTTCATCCATTTACCAGCAAATGACATAATTTCATTCTTCTTTAGGTCTAAGACTCCGTTTTGTGTGTGTGTGTGTGTGTGTGTGTGTGTGTGATTTTCTTAATCATCTATTGGTGTACATCTGGGCTGGTTCCATAATTTGGTTATTGAGAATTGTGCTGCTACAAGCACTGAAGTAACTATTACTATAGTATGCTAATTTTAGTTCTTTTGGATAAATGGTGAAGAGTGAGATAACTGGGTCATATGGTGGATCCCTTCCTAGTTACTTTGAGAAATCTCCAAACTGCTGTCCAGAGTAGCTGTCCTAATTTGCAGTCCCATCAATAATGTATGAGTGTACCTTTTCCTCCACATCCTTGCCCGCATTTATTATTTGTATCCTTGATAATTGCTATTCTGACTAGAGATGAAATCTTAGCTTTGATTTGCATTTTCCTGATTTCTAGAGATGTTGAACATTTTTCATTTATTTGTTAGCTACTTGTGTTTCTTCTTTTGAGAATTGTGTGTTTAGATTTTTGCCCATTTATTTGTTTTTTGAGTTCTTTATATTAATCCCCTGTCAGAGGAGAAACTGGCACAGATTTTTCTCCCATTTTGTAGGCTGTATCTTCAAGTTCTTTAACATTTCTTTGCTCTGATGAAGGTTTTTAATTTGATGCCATTCCAATTATTGATTCTTGAGTATTTTTTCTTGAGTATTAGGGGTCTTATTAAGGAAGTCAGTGCCTCACCAATATGATTGAGGGTTGATACAGGGTTGTTTTGTAAGAAGTTCATGTTCTTATGAAAAAAATGCAGTATTCCTTAGATGTCTGTTAAGTCTATTTGATCTGTACTACAAAATAATACTGATGTTTGTTGATTTCATTCACTTTGATATCTTTGTTATCTGATACTATGAAGTTATGAACATAAGGAAGTAATTTGTTACTTTGTTCACTTTTTTGTTTCTGTGTTGAGATTTGTATATGTGTTGGAACCAGCATCTCTTTTGCTCATATGTGGTGGCTTTCTTTTGTTCATATGAGTCGGTGTATTGGTGTATAGTTGTGTAATGTTGAGTTTATTTACAGCTGGACTCCATAGTATAATCTCCCACTGGCATTTTTGTTTGTGATTTTTGGATTTGGAACAGTGCTTGTGTTGTGCCCTGCGGCTCGGGACCCCCAAGAAGACCACCAGAGACCATGGTCAATGCAAGCAACAAAGAGTCATTTATTAGCAAGCTCGAGCTTGGTCCTCCACGCACTCGGTAACTGGTGATGCTAAGAGGCCCCGAGCTCAAATTTAGCAGGGTTTTTATAATGAAATACAAACAGCTTAAGGGGGGTTTACAATGCTCTTTTTGATTGGTTCACATGAAAAATCACGCACGAAGCATTTCATTTTAAGTTTTGGGTCAAAAATCACGTATGAAGCATTTCATTCTAAGTTTTGGGTCAGCCTGACCACTAGGGGAAGGGTGGATAGCCACCCGGCTTTTGCAGGATAGACAAAATAAGGAGTGGGAACATTCTGTAGTTTTTTTAAAAACTGAGGGCAGTTTGGGAAGGACTTATGTTTACATAAGTGTTTGCATTTTCCACCTTTCATTCCCCCCTTTCTTAAGGACATCTTGAGAGCCAATCTTGGGTCTCTATGGCTCTAATTTCTGCTGTTCAAGGCTAAGGGGCTGGTATAGGGCCCTTAGCACCATCAGCTGTACTGTATTTATTCTATCTTTAACAAAAGCAACTAACTTATTAATACACAGGGGAAGAAGTCAGGGGTTTTGCCCAGGAAAAGGTGGACCCAAGGTGGACGTCAGGGTCAGTAGGTCTGCCTTCTTGGTTACTTCTGGCACAATGTGTTGCTAGGTGACCTTGTTCCCTCCCACTGCAGCCACCCACATTTGACCTGACATTCTGACCTTTTTGGTGATATAGGGCGCTGGAGTCGGTCTGGCTACTTCCTGCATGGTTGGGGGCATCATAGGGAAAAAGAAAGGTTCAGGTGCCAGGTCAGTGGGGAGGTGGCTGTAAGGGTGCAGGAGCATTTGGTTGTATGTCATTCTGGCAACCTCACTCATAGGAATGGCTGTTAGCAGGGTCCGGTCCAAACCTGCACAAAGAAAACAATCTGAGATGTTATTAACTCTGGAGAGATTGAGAAGTCAAAGACCTTGATGTATCAGAGTAAGACCTGAGAAAGGATTAGGATTAGGGTGAATAGCTGCGTTGATCTGTTGTTGGATTTCCTTTTCCTGCTCCTGGATGGTTAGGTGAGCCTGAAAAACTACCTGAATATATTTAAAACAAATCAAGGAAAGGCTGACAGAGCTTTTAACTTTTCTTTTACGTGGCAAAGTGTCCAAATACTTTAAAGTTTCACGATATTAACCTTTAAGCAAATCAGGCTCTAACTTTTAAATACCTTTGCATTTAAATTTTGATCTCAGTGTAAATAGTAACAAATTTATATATACCCTATTGATAACAGGTACTGTTACAGAATATTGAATGATAAAAATTAAGTCCCCACTAAAATTTGTCATTTTTATAAATTACCAGCACAGACAAGCCTAGTTTGGAGAACATTAGCCCAACAAATAGCATAAAATTAAAGAAATCCTTGTTATTTTAGCAAATTGAGAAAAACCTTAAATAGCCTTAAATTGACCATCCCATATACATATAACCAATTTAGTCATCCACAAACCTGTTGAAATTTGTCCTTTACTTACCCAGAGACTTTTTTAGCACTTACACAGACTCTCTTAGCACTTACTCACAGACTTTCTTAGCACTTACTGAGACCCTCATGTATTTCATCACAGAAAGACTTTCTTACCCAGAAACATTTTTTTCCTTCTACTGAATTTTCATACCTAGAACCTTCTATTTTCTACTTAAAACTTTTACATGTACAAACCTTTACTTATAAACCTTTTTTCTTTCCATTACAAGCCTTATATCTAAATTCCCATCACCAGATTTATGTCTAATTTCCCATCACAAACCTTCTTAAAACTCTTTCCTATCTGTTGACTATTTTTGTTTGCATTTTGAAATAACTTTTTTTTAAATTGAATCACAGTTGAAACGTTTGGACTTCTTTGTATGTAGAATGGTACCTGTTACGATTTTATCAATAATAATTTAAGTATGTTACCCAATGGAATTTCCATTAATTCCCATAACCGAAACCTGGAAAGGAAATAAAGGCCCAGAGTGGGCAGGCAAAACAGAATAGGTACCTCCTGTGTCCAAAGGTTACCCTGGAGCGTGCCCTGGGCTCCGGTGATCCTCGAGTCCAGGCTTCTTCAGTCTTCTTTGAATCCCAGCAGTTGAGGGGAAGGGACCACCTGGCTGGTTACACCCCTGCATAGAAGCACTAGGGAGGGGCCAGACATAGGGTAGTCACTCTTCCAGTGTCCTGCTTGGTTGCAGGTGGAGACGATTTGGTTGGGGCCATGGCTTGCCCCTGGCAGAGAGGACAGCTGGTCCTCCTTTGGAGTTCTTGCTGGAGCAGCAGGTCACAGATTAACTACCAGGGACTGGAGTGTTACCTTTTTCTGTAAATAAGCCTGCCTCTCAGGTATTTTGACTTTAAAGGCCATTTTTACCAGATTTCAGGTAGGGGTTTGTGGGCCTCTGTAACGCGTCTGGATTCTTATTTGGATTTTGGGCAATTTCCCTCACTTAATATAAGCATAGGAGTCAGTAGAGAGAGATGAAAGTGAGTGAAGAATCAGCACCTGTGGATATGAATGGGTTAAGCCTAAAAGGACAGCGGAAGAAGAGCAGCAGCTTGCAGGAGAGCATTGGAGGGCCGGTTCCTGTGGGCAGGGTTTGGAGCAGGGTCATGGAGAAGCTGAACCTGAGCGCAGTTGACTTGTGTTGGCGGGGGCTGGGTAGAGGCTGGGCGGTTGTGAGCCCAGCCCAGCATGGGGCATGGGGAGCCAACGTGGCTGCTGCCGCCTTGGTGAGCCTGCGAGGGAGGGGCAGCGCACCAGAGGGAGCGTGCTGCCGGTCCCTGTGACCATGGAGGAGTGGCTGCTGCGGCAGCAGTGGTGGCAGGGAGCCAGCTCGGTGTCTGGCAGGAGATTCACAGACCCGTTTTCCTCCAGATTGAAGATAAAGAAAATTAAGAATGGAGAAGTGAGAATAGTGACAGACTAGCACAACGACTAGGCCAAATGAAAAATGAAAACGAAAGTCCATACAGCACAGTACACAGACAACAGACAACAGACAACAGACAACAGACAATTGGCATGCAAATCAAAATATTCTAGTTGTTATTTTGTTGACAAAAACAAAAAGTTTCCGAGAGTCTTTTGCCCAATACCTCAAGAGGTTTCCCGAATGCGACAAAGAGTTGCCCAGATGCAACAAAAAGTTGCCCCGATGGGTCGAGGGGCCGTCTCCCGGGACCCTGCTGGGGTCCTATAGCACGTCCGCCAGGATTCCATCAGCTCAAAACCAGAACCTGCAGGCAATTCAGACAGAAAAAAATATGGCAATGCTGTTACTCACCGACTGTTGGTGTTGCTTATGACTCTATGATCAGGCGTCTGGGTGGGCTTTGGGGATCCCAGATGAGCCCCCATATGTTAGGCCCTGCAGCTTGGGACCCCCAAGAAGACCACCAGAGACCATGGTCAATGCAAGCAACAAAGAGTCATTTATTAGCAAGCTCGAGCTTGTCCTCCATGCACTCGGTAACCGGTGACGCTAAGAGGCCCCGAGCTCAAATTTAGCAGGGTTTTTATAATGAAATACAAACAGGTTAAGGGGGGGTTTACAATGCTCTTTTTGATTGGTTCACATGAAAAATCACGCACGAAGCATTTCATTTTAAGTTTTGGGTCAAAAATCACTTATGAAGCATTTCATTCTAAGTTTTGGGTCAGCCTGACCGCTAGGGGAAGGGTGGATAGCCACCCGGCTTTTACAGGATAGACAAAATAAGGAGCGGGAACATTCTGTAGTTTTTTTAAAAGCTGAGGGAAGTTTGGGAAGGACTTATGTTTACATAAGTGTTTGCATTTTCCACCTTTCACTTGCTTTATGAGGGTTAGAGAGATCCACAGTCTTTTCAGGACTTTTAAGACTGGTCCTTCAGACAGATGTGGTGTAGGCAGCAGTGTATGTAGATGGTCCCTCTGTGGTTACCTATTATGGAAATAGTATTCCCTATCCGGATTTGAGAATTTCCACAGTCACTATGGATAAGAGCTCTGTTACTTGAAAATGATTCTGATGCCAGTTGCTCCGATGTACTAAAGGGCCTGAAGCCCTTGTCCTCTAACTGGAGACTAGTACAGATCTAGATTCCTTATTGGGCATGGTGGGGGCTTGAAAAACAGCCCCCTACCCCAGTGAGGATTAGCTGCAGACTTATGAGGTGTGGATGTAGAGCACCTGCATCTGCATTTGTCATCAACCATCATTCTTCTCTTCTCTGCACCTACTCTTTGAGGATCTGCTCAGGAGTCAGACCTTAGCCATCTGCAGTGCGCTTGCCTTGGCATGAATCAGCACCTTGGAACATATGTCCCTTTATGTATACATGTCTGTCTCATTTTGAGCAGGACTGGCTTGTACAAGGTAGAAGCTGTTCATGTAACTTACAGGTCAAGCACCTGTCCGATATGCATGAAGCCCTGGGCTTGATCCGTGGCACCATGAGAAATGGGGGAAAAAAGGAGGAAAGGAGAGAGATATTAAATGAAAAACAAAACAAAAATAAATGTGCTAAAAGAATAATAAAGAGGGAAATATTTTGAAAGGGAAAAATAAAGAAGAAAAGATAAAAATAAAAATGATAAAATAAAACTAAGAAATTAAATATAAAAGATGGAGAAAAGTAAAAATGAGTAGAAAATCTTAGATGACATGTGTGGAAGCATATCTCTTTGTCTTCTAAGGTTAGTATCTGCCAGGCGTGCAAGGAGTGGGTTGCAAGCACAGCTTGTCGTAATTACTTTTGAGTTTCACCAAAGGAGTTAGGGTGGTAATGCATGCTACCTCCTAAGATGGAATGTGTACAGTCTGGAGTATATATTTGCTATAGAGGTTTTTAGCTTGTGCACTGAAACTTTTTGGAATGTAACATGTGCAAATATATATGTCCTTCAATTTTTCTAAGACCTTTACCTCTACATTTGCTAATGAAATGTCATAAAGCAAAACCCAGGAGGGATATTTTTAGAATGAGTTTTGCAGGTGAAACAAGCCTTACTTCTACTCATCTGAATGAAGATGGCCAACTCCCATAGGAGTTTGCTGGAGTACACTAATCAGTTCCCAAACAAGAAAGAACAACAGGTTATACTCTTGAGGGACCATAAATGCAAATAGTTATTATAGTTAAGGTCCTATTACAATGAGCCCAATAAAGTTACCATTGCTGCCACAAAATCTCAACACCTGTTTTGTGGGTCTGGATAAGTGTGAATCTGGCACATCTAGAAATTTCAATAAGAGAAAACAATTAGTTCAAATGATGCTTTCAATAAAACCCAAACACCTGGCAGTGGTAAAACCAGAGCTTTTCTGTCTCAAGAGAATGAGAAAATTAAGACTATCATTGGGGAAGCAGCAGGAAATACTTTAATTTGCTGTAGATCTCTTTTCTCCAGCTTATATTTGGAAATTAAAGGGGTTGTGTGAAAGGATCATGCTCAGTCAGTGCATTTCTTGAAAAAGAATTTAAGAGAGAAGCAGTTGATAGCATTCACTATTTTGGAGGATGAGCTGGTTCATGTTGTGAACAATATGGAACTCACTTGAATATCTTCTACATTTCTGTCTCATTCTCTCTATAAAGAAATGAACATCATGTTTCATTCAGACTTCTGATGATATACCTTATAATTTTAGAGGTTATTAGTTTAGGAGGACATGTTGGTATGAAGATACTCCTCTATGAAATTGATATATTGGGATGTATCGACTGAAGCACAAGTTATGACATTATTATTCTGTTTACCCATTGACTCAATTTTATTTACTCAGTATACCTTACTTAAACAGATGGTAGAGATCATCCCAAGTTAAAAAGGTACAAATAATTATACCTTCTATTGCCTGTGGATATATTACTATGTAACACATTAAATCAAAATTCAATGGCTTAAATAACAATTGCTTCATTTACTCATGCCTCGACAGATAATTTTTGCTGTGTTGAGTTGGGTAATTTTTCAGGAGTTTTTTACATGACTAATATCATTTTGCAACTCTACTGAGAATTTTTGATGTAAGATGCTTCACTCCTATGTGTGACAGTTCAAGAGGTTGTTTTCTCGATTGTTTCTAGGTGGACAGCTTGAACTTCACAGAAGCTCTCCAAAATAAGAAGACCCAGTATGCAATTCATTTTCAAACTCAGATTGCATGATTTTTGCTGATGCTCTATTGCTCAAAGTAAGCTACGTGAATTATCATAGATTCCACAAGTAGAGAGAGATAATATGGATACAGAAAAATGTGATTCATTGAGAACTGCTGTTTTTATTTTTCATACAAAAAAGTGTTCATTTTAATGGGAGTGCCATGTAATGTTTGAAATATGCATACACAGAATTATGTTTAAGTCAGTTTAAAATATTTATCTTCTCAAACTTTTATCATTTGTTTGTGATGAAAAGTTTTAAAACCCTATCTTCTACTATTTGTAATGTGTAATATGTATTTGTTATCTGTAATCACCATACTGTGAATAGTAGAGCCTTTGGCTCCTAATTGTAACTTAGTAGCAATTGATCAACCTTTCCCCATCCCTCACCCTAATTACCATCCCCAGCCTTTGGTAATCATCATTGTAGTCTTAACTTCTCTGGGACCTGTCGTGGAATTCTGTCAGGAGACAGACATGCTGAACAGGCCACTTGGGGACTAGGGCTTTGCC
The DNA here is from genome assembly GCA_020662805.1 of Glaucomys volans. Taxonomy (NCBI): domain Eukaryota; kingdom Metazoa; phylum Chordata; class Mammalia; order Rodentia; family Sciuridae; genus Glaucomys; species Glaucomys volans. Next base: position 195,085 of record JAJEJO010052946.1, read on the forward strand.
CTGCCCCCTGGAAGGAGGCCAAAGTGTGTGCCTTTCAGGCCACTGGGGGACTAGAGCCCCATTCCCCTGTCCTGTGTTCTGTAAACAGGATGTCCTCCTGTAGTCTGTAAGACAGTGTTTCTGCAGTCTGTGAAATTGCCCATCTTTGTGTTAAGTGAACAGATGTTCCTGTGTGGTTAGTAGAACTAGGGCAATGGAAATTTACTGTATAGTCTGCCATATGGGCTGGTAACTGCTTACACAAGGCTTGACCTTTGAGATGTATGGCTAGCTTAACTGCAGGCACATAAAGGACAGTGTTATACACAGTAACGGCAGAAGCAGCTTCCTATATGACAAGTGCTCCATCTCTACCAAATAAAGCTCTTCTCCTCAGATCTTGAAATGCATTCTTTTGGTTAATGTCTGAGTCCCCCATAGTTGCTAACATCAGCTGTGTGTCCCCTCTGGTATTGTAGGCCCTGTGCAACAAACTCCTATGAGACCGACTCTTTCCATGTGTGAGAACACATGGTATCTGTCTTTCTGTGACTGACTTATTTCACTAAACATAATGATCTGCAGTTCCATCCATATAGTGGAAACCGATAGTATGTATGAATAGTGCTCCATGGTGTATATGTATCATATTTTCTTTACCAATTAATCAGTGGATGGACACTTGGTTTCCATTTCTTGGCTATTGCTAATAGTGCTGTAACAAACCCAGGAGTGCAGATGTTTTTTGACCTTTGCTTTCATTGTGTTTGGATATATACACAATAGTGGGATTGATGGATCATATAGTTATAATCTTAATTTTCTGAGGAATTTAAGTATTGTTTTCCCAGAATGGTCATGTGAATTTACACTACCATCAACAGTGTGCTAGGGTTCCCTTTCTTCCATATCAACACCAGTACTTTTTGATATCAGCCATTCTTACCAGGGTAAGGTGATGACATTTTCCTAATGATTCATGATGCTGAACCTTTTTTTTTTTTCCATTTGTATGCCTTTTATTGAGAAATGTCTAGTCAGGTCCCTTGCCCATTTTAAATTGGGTCATTTTATTGCTGGGTCATAAAATGACCCATTTTAAATTGGGTCATTTTTAAATTTATGGAGTGCCTTATATATTTTGGACATTGATCCCATATGTATACATTGAAAATATTTTTTCCCACTCTGTAGGTTGTCTCTGTATTATGTTGTTTCCCTTGCTGTGCCCAAGCACTTTAGTTTTATGCAACCACATTTGTCTAGTTTTTATTTACATTTCCTGTGCTTTGGGGGTCTAGTCCAAGAAATCCATGTCCCACACAATGTCCTAAAGTCATTCCCCTAGTTTTTTTTCTAGAAGTTTCCACATATTAGGTCTTATATTTAAAATTTTAAACCATCTTGATTTTGATATTTGTAACTGGAGAAAGGGAACTACCTCTATTCTTTTGCATGTGGGTAGCCACTTTTTCAAACCATTTACTAAAAGGCTGCCCTCTCTCCAGTATGCTGTAGCTACTTGGTTGAAGAACAATTGGATGCAGATGCTTGGGTTTACTTCTAGGTTCTCTCCTGTGGTTCCACTGGTCTCTATGTCTACTTTTTTCCAGTTGCTGTGCTTGTATGATCACAATTTTTAATATGTTTTAAATTAAATTTGTGCAATACCTCCTCCTTTTTTCTTTTCGCTCAAATGGTTTTGGTTATTCAAGGTTTGTGATTGATTCCACATAAATTTTATAATTGCCTTCTCCATTTCTGTGAAGAATGACATTGGCATTTTGATAGGGATTGCATTGAAATTTGTAAATTGCTTTGGGTAGTATGAACATTTTGACAGCATTGCTTCTTTCAATCCATGTACATAGTATGTCTTCAATTTTTTTGTCTTCTTCAATTTCTTTCATAAAGGTTGAGTAATTTTCATTGTAGAGATATTTTGCCTCTCTTTTTGATTTCTAATGTTTTTTTCAACTTTTATAGGTACTGATTTCTATTTATTGATTCTGTATCCTGAACCTTTGATAAACTTATTAGTTCTAATCAATTTCTGGTAGAGTCTTTCTATTTATAAAATGTTATGTACAAACAGTTGTTATTGGATTTCTTTTCCAATGAATCCCTTTTTATTGTTCACTTACATAATTGCTCTAACTTGGACTTTCAAAATTATGCTACATCAGACTGGTGGAAGTAGACATCCTTGTTCTGTTCCAGGCTTTAAAAAGCTTTAAGCTCCTCTTCACTAAGTAAAATGTTATCTGTTGCATTATACATGGACTTCATTCAGGTATGTTCTTTTATGGGTAATTTTTTCAGTGTCTATCATGAAAAGATGTTGAATTTTATCAAGTGACTTTTCTGCATCAATGGAATGATCATATCATCTTTGTCTTTCATTCTGTTGATATGATTATCCCACATATTGATTTTTGTAGGTTTAATCCTTGCATCTCTGGGATGAATTACACTTGATTGTAATGAATAATCTTTTTAATGTGCTGTTGGATTTGGTTTGCTAGTATTTTGCTGAGGATTTCTGCATCTATGCTAATCAAGAACAATGACCCATACTTTTGGTTTCTTTTTGTTTTTGTTATTATTGTGTTCTTATTTGTTCTTGGTATGGGGATAATGCTTACCTTATAAGATGTGTTTGGAAGGATTATTTCCTCTTCTATTTTTTGGAATAACTTAGGATAAATTTGATTAGTTCTTCCATATATGTTGCATAGAATTCAACAGTGACACCATCTGATCCAAGGCTTCTTTTCTGGACAGGGGAAGTACTAGAACCCCACCTGGAAGCACTAGCCTGACAATAACCCTGCTGACCACAATTTGAGGATGGGTGATGGAGACAGTTTCTTGAACACTAAAGTTGGTGCTCATGCCTCTGTGTCATAGCCACAGGGATCTGCATAGATTCAGGTGGAGGATGATTGTTTCCCAGGTCCACTCCAAAGCTCAAACTGCTGTGGCCAAACCTTGAGTCTGTCCTGCAGGTGCACAGATCTCCTCTTGACACTAGAAGCTGGACTAGAGGCTCTGTTGATGAGCTTGGTATGCAAATGGGTATTTAAGTTTCTACTATGTGTCTAGCTCTTCCTGAGAGGCATAGCACTAGGCGCTGAGACAGTTCTGAGCTTACTTTCATGCCCTGTGCTCCACAGCAGGTGGCATCCTCTTTCTTCCTCTGACATCCAAGGTTGGAGGTGGGGTTCTGGATGCAGTCTTGTTACCTCCTGGCCTAATGCATTACAGAGGCTCAGTCCTTAGGTATTGGTCTGGTGATACGCATCATGGGGCTTGGCCCAACACTTGGCTTTCATCATAGTGGCCCTTATACTGGGTTTCAAGATAAAAACCTAGACTTAATTTTGTCTTCCTCTCCCAAGAAGGAGCAATCTTTCAGCTGTGGGCTGCTTGGATTTGAGTATTGACATGGACAACATTTCCCTTCCTACATTTTTCAATGCATTTTTTCATTTTGTTATTCTAAATGCAGAAACTATAGTCTCTCATCTGGTTTTCTTTCCTAGTTTTGTGCTGGTAGTATGGTGCATGAATAGCTGTTCTGTTTGGTGTTCAGTGGAGAGGGAGTGCCAGAGAATCTCCCTGCTTCCCTCTTACTTCACCCCTCTATTGTTTGTGTGTGTGTTCTTTACTTATTATCACCATTATTAAAATAGAAGGCCTTGACCTCCCAACAGATTCAGAGCAGAAAAAATGCTATCTTCTTAGAAGGTGAGGAGGTTGGGATATATAATGCAGAGGACAGCTAAACAGGGAGGAAGGGTTGGCATAGTGACTGTAGCAAGCCACAAAACATTTTTTTTTAATTAATAAACTTCTTTTTCTTAGAGAAGTTTTTGTTCCATAGGAAAACTAAGCAAAAGTATAGGATTTTTCTATATCCCACCCCCCAACATATACATACAACCTCCAACCCTATCAACATCAGCATCAGGATAGGACATTTGTTAAATTTGTCACCTAAAGTCCACAGATTTCACTGGGATTCACTTTTCCTTTGGGACTTGGACAAATATGTAATGATATGTATTCACCATTACAGTATCACAAAGAGTTGTCTCTCTTTGCTTCTAAAAATGTCTGTGCACAACTTCATCTCATTCTCCCTAATAATCTCTGGACCATGGATCCTTTAATTATCTCCCTAATTTTGCCTGATCCAGGATGTCATGTGTACAATATATAGAATTTTGATATTGGCTTCTTTCACTTAATATATGTTTTTTATGTTTCTCCATGCATTTTCATGGCCTGATAGCTCATTTCTCTTTATCAATGAATACTATTCCATAATTAAATTTTTGATGCTATGTTTATCCATTCACCTATTAAATAATGTCTTGGTTGCTTCCAAATTTCTACAGTTATGAACAAAGCTGCTATAAACATATGTGCAGGTTTTAAGTTTTCAGTTAGTTTGAGTATACACCAACATGATCACTGAATCAGATGGTAAGAATAAACTTAGTTTTGTAAGAAACTGATGTATTGTCCCAAAGTGCTCTGCCATATTGCATTTCCAGCAGCAATGTGTGCTCGAGCATTCTTGTTGCCCCATATCCTTGCCAAAATTTGTTGTTAGTGTTTTGGATTTTGGCCAATTTTCAAATTGATGAATATTAATTATAAAGAGTCAATTTTATTCTACATACAGCTTTATAATTATTTTCAATTGGAAGCACGTTTTTGCAATCATTTTACTGGAAAATAAAAAAGTGCTTTGTGTTCTTTAGTATAAATCATAAATACATCATGATTTCTCATGGTAGAACAGAGGATAAATTACTTTCTTTTTCATGTTTTATGGGAATATGAATAATTTTTTGGCAAAGAAAATCATGCCAAAAAAGATATCACTGATGTACGATACCCATACATCTCTTAACCCTTGTGAATAAATATAAACATTTTTATATGTGAGAGCAAGAAAAAAACATCAAATATAATATACTTTAGGCATTCTCTTGTGTACCAACTAACTAAAAAACTCCATCCTTTCTCTTTGTGGGATTACTGTCAATACATTTGCAGACTTGTCAAACTAATTCTTGGAGTAATTGCTTAGATGTATATTTTTCTCACAAATGATTAGGAAATCAACTCCTACTTGTAGAAATGAATCATATATAAGGTTACCAATGTTCTCAGATAGATTGATTTTTATAGTTTTATTGATTCTATATTCCCCAATTGATAAGATATGTGAGAGAATGTTAGAACTAGGGTATATTTTGACTGTAAATTCCCCTCTAGAACTATAATCATGAGAACAGTGTATCAGAGGGTGAGTTGTGCTTCTCACTGGTTTTCTGCTACTGATGGGTTATCCTACTGAATGCAGGTTGCAATTTTTTTGTTTGTTTGTTTTTACTGCCAGCCCAAACTAGCTGTGTAGCTGTTAGTTCAACAATCCCAGGAAAACTTTTTTGCTCAAAGAGAAATATGATAAGCCTTTTTTTGCATCCCATGGCTATCACTAGATGAGATCCTATTTTAAACTAGAAGCCTTAGTATTGATCTTGAAGAAAAATAGTTAAGATTACTTAAAAGTATAATTTTTCTAATTATGCTCATCAGAATATAATTTCATCCAATTTTTATTTATTTCATGACAAATGCTGTGTATCCAATTACAGAAGAACAAGAGAACAAATTATCCATGTCTTCACATTTTCTAATTAGATCTCCATTAATTATACCTTATTTCTTGATTCCAAAGAAACTACATTTCACTCATGACCCACTTTTCGTTCTATTTTTAATTGACGGTGTTATTTTCTTTCAATTAAATTGCAGTTCACAAAGCACCTGAGGTAGAAGCCTAAATAATTTGTGCTAACCTGATTATAGATGGTTATAGTCTTTTGGTGGCAACTTTCATTATTTCCATTATATCTAATCATGAAAAAAATGAAGAGCAGAGCTCCCTGATTATATGCTGGAAAGATAGAGACATGTGTCCCTATCATATACCTCCATGCATCCTCTTTCATCTTTCTCTTGAAAGTGATGAAATGTTAATATTTCAAATATATACATCAATGCAATGAAAGTAATAGAATATTTACTCAGAAAAAAATAGCAAAAAAACAGGGAAAAAAGTTTATTGATAGGCAAGACTCAAAAGAATTAGGTCTGTAGTAACATGAGAAAAAGTTTTCAAATATGCTAAGATACACATTTAAAAGATAATTTAAAAAATAACATAATAATTAGGGTGAGGATGTGGCAAAATTAACACCTTCACTCATGCCTTGAGGAATGGCATGCAGTAATAGTTTCTTTCTGATAACAATTTTTAAATACCCAAAAGATACTTAATCACATTTTCTCAGTATTGTATTTTATAAGTTTATCATGAACAAGTAAAGAAAAGGAATATATCAGCATACATACATGTATATATGTATATGAATGTATACAAATAATGTTGGTGGTAATTCTCATTTATGTAGCTAAGTTTTTAACTGATTTTTATTATTTTTATTGAATCCTAGGTGATTTAGAATTGAGACAATAAGAGAAATCTCATCATTTGCATTTCTTACAAGATCTAGCAATGTATTGGGTAAAACAAAAATAGATATTCTATATATTTTAGCTAGTATTTTGTTTCTGCTACAATACACTACTGAAAATTTTAAAGTCTATTTTCAAATATAGTGTTCTGATTCTCTATAGTTTGTATAGAACTAATAAATTGCCTGCAGGATAAATACATATGTATGAAAAAATACATAATGTAGTGATCAACTCAGCATTCTTGATAAATAGAGGAAATATATAATTAATATATTTAGACAAGCATGAACAATTTCAAACTACCTTCACAATGATAATTCAGGTTTTTACACATAAGACTCCATTTAAGCTACAAAGAGAATGGGATATTTTGTAATAACATTCCTAGTTCTCACAAAAGGATTATTGATTGACTTTCATGCCTATAGGCATTTTATATGTGTTTTGTTTTAGAATAAGCATATGGTACACATTTGTATATCATCGATATCATTGGTTCAATTGTAGTTATTGATATCTCCTGAAACTGTTACCACTCTTAACAAAATGAGGTTTAAGTCTAGTGAATAATTCATATGAAAACTGTCTTTTAAATTGTATAGCTACAGTGTAACCCTCATTTAACAAGATATAGTTTTCTTTCAATCTGTGCAAATTGATTTACTAACAAAATTTTAGTTTGTGATTCTAAAACAAACAAATATCTAGTTCATTAAGGGCAATGTTGTTAGAGAATATTTCTGATGCTATTTTGACAGTAATATACAGGAGATAATAAGGATTTTAGGTAAAAGATGATAAAGTTTAAATTAATAATTTTATTCACCAAGGAAACACTGAGCAATAAGTCTTCATATTTAATGACACTGGTGCATTTGTGATTAGTATAAAACTGATGTAAGTGAAGTGTCTTTTGTAGGACAAAAGCCAACCTTCTGGCTTGTTGTCAATAAAACTCTTCCTTCCCCTGTCTCTTAAGTTATTAACTTCATCATGTGAAAATGGAACAGGAACTTTAGAGATTATGCAAAAGCTGATCCCACAAGCTTGAGAATATTGAGTTAAATAAGATTTAGAAAAAAAAAA
>JAJEJO010052951.1:0-55561 GCA_020662805.1 Glaucomys volans
TCTTGGGGTTCCTCCCTCCTCGTAGCAGGTCAGAGACCCCTCTCAGGGAGTGTTCCTGAAGGGTGACAAGGACAGTAGGTCTGAGAGAGGTGTCCAGGGCGGAATGAACGGCAGAGTGAGGAAGGGGAATGTTCTCCACGGGCTTGGCACTGGTTCCCGGCGTGCCTGCCACACTCCAACTCCACTCTAAACTTGAATCGCCGGATCTCAGGCAGAGCACAGTCAGCAGCAAGGGCGATTAGCCGAGGCTGTGAGGGACTCGGGAGGGAGGCTCCCGGCCACAGAGGATGTGGCTGGAATGCGTGGATGGCAGGTAGGGTGAGGTTCAGCACCCCTTCACGGAGCATGAAATGGAGAGACCACTGAACTACAGGGACAGCAAGGGGAAATGTTTGGCCCACTGAGGCTCAGCTAGACCCTAAATCTCAGTCTCCAACCCTTTCTCCCCCAATCCCAACAAGTCTCAAGGTGAGACACCAAGAAGAACTTACCAACCGAGAGACACCTGCACAGTGGCAGCTCAAGGTGTTCACACCACCCTTAGCTGGAAAGGGGTCTCAGCACAGAAACAGGAGAGCCCAGCTGTCCCAAGGGGAGAACTGAATGGGTCACATTCTCATTCCCCAAAGGCTCTGGAGAAAGGGCGGAAAAAAAGCTGGAGGCAAAAAAACGGGTATCCTCAGGCCCACATAACTTATTAGCACCCAGGCAAGATTAATCAAGCCCAGAAACCTCGAGCAGACCCCTAATTAGTCGCTGCTGATAACTATATTTGTCATGCTCTCCAATTATTCCACTGTAAATTTCAGAGTTTAATTGCACCTTGTTCTTCATTGAAGTGTCACTGTTTGCACACGCTCCCCTAATTCTTTAGCAAATTTGACAAAATTCAGCATTAAATATAGATTATCTTTAGATTTCCATAATTAACACAACCAAACTGTCTCAGGCCTAAATATTTCTCCCAGTACCATAAATCTGGCCTGTCCCTGGAACCCAGAGAGCTGCTTCCAGCTCCTAGGCAGAGGTGGCTGGGAGAACACACACACACACACACATCCATGAACTTGCATGACACACCTGTGCAGGCTGGGCAGGCGGTGAGCTTGGCTTCATTGACACACAGACCTGGAGACACAGCCCATCCCCCAAATTTATAGAAGACTCCATAGAGATACCCAGCTTGGGTGTGGAGCATCTCAGCAACCCTCTGGGGCCAAAACCAGTCCAGCAGCACAGCTGACCTCCAGTCCAGGCAGGGATCTAGAGACAAGTGGTTCAGCCTATAGCCAGGCAGCAAGCCTCTCCACCCCCACAAAGGCTGAAGGGGCCCTGTCTATGATTTTCTCTCTCCTAAGGCTGACCTTGGTGTTGGACACTACCTCAGGAATATGACCCAAGCAGTCACTACACCCCCCTACCTCAGCCCCCTCTGCAACCTTCTCTCTCCTGGGCTCTTCAGGTCAGGTTAGACACAGGGAGGGAATTCCTGCCCTCTCCCCATCAGGATTGGAGCCCTTTCCATCACACCTCAGAACCCCAAATCTAAGGCTTGTTGTCCCATTTCCAATATGACACAGGGATGGGGCAAGTGGGAGGGGACTGAGAAGCCTGAGCCCCCTTAAGAGCACTACCTGGTCTTTGGCCTCTGGGGGAGAAACATAACCTGGGTTCATCCCAAGCCAAGCGCCTTCCCCAGGCCAGCTCTCAGGGCATCAGAGCAGCGGAGTTCAACTGTAAGCCAAGCCCCTGCATTCATACACGCACACACAGACAGACACAGGGACCACACACACTGACACACAGGCAGATATGCACAGGAATACACATGCCTCAGCCAAGTCCTGTAGGAAGGGGAAAGCTGGACATGGAAATAGTCCCCAGAAATCCATGGCACATCCAGGGTCTTGCCACCAAGGTGCCAAGGGGAGCTGGGAGCTCCGGCAGACCCCCAGCCCCTGGCCCTCCACACCACTACCCAGCCCTGGTAGCTCTCTGTTCCCCCAGTGACACTGCAGTGACAGTGGGCAGGGTGAGGGGCTGACAGGGGGCCTCAAAGTACATTTGCCACAAATTTGGAAGAAAATCAATGGCATTTAATGAGATTTGATTTTTCTCCATGATGGGTCGGGCTGGCAGTTATGTGGGAAATCTCTGGGTGCAACGTACAAGAAAATGAGGCGGGCACGTAGGTAGCATCCTCAAGCACAGGCAGAGACAGAGGGACATCTGCCCCCTGGTGCCATTCCTGCCTCTGGGTCATTGCTTGACCCCATGAAAGCCATTCTGTAATTTGAATACGACAATCTCTGCCCCCCACCGCCCGCCACCACCACTGGAACCCCCATTCTCCTGGCCAATCACCCTTATCTCAACCTTTGCAGTACCCGCCCCCATCTCCTCTCACTCTCCTAAACGTGTCGGCAGAATTGCTAACAGTGTAGAGGAGTGGGTAATGGCAATGGTTCTGTATGGATTTGGAAATGATTTCTTGGCTATGACACCAAAAACACAGGTGACAGCAAAAATAGGTAAATGGGACTGCATCAAAGTCCAACAAAATCCAACACTTCCGCTCAACAAGGGATACCATCGACAGCGTGAAAAGGCAGTCTACAGAATGGGGGAAACTAGCACAGCGAGCTTCTGATAAGGGGTCAATACCTGGAATATGAGAAGTCCCTGTTAACTCAAAAATAATAACCAGACTGAAGAGTGGGCAACGGACTTGGATAGACCTTCCTCCAAAGATGATATGCAAATGGCCATCAAGATGCTCATTGCCAGCTGGGCATGGAGGTGCACTTCTGTAATCCCAGGAGGATCCCAGCCTCTCGGGAGGCTGAGGCAGGAGGATCTCGAGTTCAAAGCCAGCCTCAGCAACTTAGTGAGGCCCTATCTCTAAATAAAGTATTAAAAAGGACTGGGGATGTGGCTCAGTGGTTAAGCACCCCTAGGTTCAATCCCTGGTACCAACAACAACAAAAAAAAATGCAGGCAATTCTGACACATATTACAACATGGATGGACTTTAAGGGCATTATACTAAATGAAATAAGTCATAAAAAGATAAATACTTATGATGTCACTGACACAAGGCATTTAAAATTGCCACACTCAGGGCTGGGGGAATAGTTCAGGGGTAGAGCATATGCCCACCACATTCAACCCTCAGCATCAATAACAATAATAATGATTATAAAGTTGTTAAACTCATAGAAAAGAGAGTAGTGGTTTTCAGGTGCTGGGTGGATGGGGATTCAGGTGCTGTTTAAAAGGTATACAGTGAGGCCAGGCATGGTCGCACATGCCTGTAATCTCAGTAACTTGGGAGGCTGAGATAAGAGGAGGCCAGCCTCAGCAACTTAACAAGACCCTGTCTCAAAATATAAAATAAAATAAAGTTAAACAATGTCAGTTTTGTAAGGTGGAAAAGATCACATATCTTAACACAACTGAATTGAACACTTAAAAATGGTTAAAGTGGTAACAACAGCAAAGATTTTGGAGTCAGACAGACTTGGGTTTGGGTTGTAGCTCTATGGTTTCCTAGCTATGTGACCTGGGACTAGTTGCCACACATCTCTGAGTCTCCCCAACTCATAGGGTTGAAGTGATCATTATGTCACTGACAAGGCAGGTGACCTGCCTGGGACATAGCAGTTTTATGAAACTCTATCATGTTCTGGAAAAAAAATTAAAAAAACAAAATACATGTCTTTAATCTACCTTGTGTGGAGGCTACCCAGGATGGAGCCTGGAATTGGAGCAGGTCCCCCCTGGGCTGTCTGTCCGGCCCCAGCATGCCACTCTGATTTCCCACTATCTCTCTGCTCCATTTCCTCTCACTCTTCTTTGTGTATGTGTGTGGTGGGGCAGGGGGAGCTTGGGTGGGAACCCAGAACCTCACACAAGCTAGGCAAGTGCTTTACCTCTGAGCTACATCCCTACTCCTTTTTAATTTCATTTTATTTTGAGACAGGTTCTCACCAAGTTGCCCAGGCTGGCCTCAAACTTGTGTTCCTCCTGTTTCAGCCTCTCAAGCAGCTGGGATTACAAGTGTGTGACACAGTGCCCCGCCCCACTCTCCTTCTTCCTCACTACTCTCTGGCCACACTGGCCTCCTGGCTGAGCTAAGACATAGGCATGCCCCTCCCCCAGGGCCCTTGGCATTTGTTGTTTCTGCTGCTAAGAATGTTCTCTCCTTCCCTTCAGGTCAAGTCACGCTCTCTCAATGAGTCCTAACTATCCCCCTCTGTTTTTGCTGACTTATTGCTGTATCTGCAACACATAGTAGGTGCTCAATAAATACTTGTAATTGACAATATGAGCTAAGCCTTGCCCTCCTCAGAGGTCCTCTACCCCCAGCCCCACTCCCATCCTGATGGGGTCTGCAGCTTTAAGGATTCCCACACTGGGGGGGGGGGGTCCCAGTGTGGGAAGAGAAGCCCCACTTTCCCTGCAGCCCCAGGCTCCCCAGCTGTCACTCCACCCCAGCCTCAGCACCAATTCTGTCCATCAATACCAGCCTCTGGCAGCTACACTTGGACGCCCACCCCAATCAATAACCAGCGGCTGCCATCGATCAGCTCCCAGGGCAATAGGAGCCAGGGGAGAGGCAAGCAAAGGGACAAACAGGGAGTGCAGATACAGGCCTAGTGAAGGGGCAGCCAAAGGGAGCCCCAGTGACCCAGCCAGGCAGGCAGACAGAGATCATCAAAAATCAGAAGCAGAGATGAGTGTTGAAGAGACTCCAGACGTGAGATGAAAAGGGCAAAGAAGCAGCCTCAAAAGAAGAGGGACAAAAGGAAGGGTCACTGAAGGCCTACTATGGGCCAGGGACACCCAGGCAGGCTCAGTGCAACCCTGAGAAAAAGTGGTTACTGGCTCCATCTTACAGGAGGAAACTAAGCTCAGAGATGAAGAAACTCATGCAAGGTCTGCACCTTGAGGTTTAGCACTAGAGCCAGGATTTGAACCCAGGTCTGGTGTTGGGAGTCGAGGCTCTTGGCAGCATCCCCAGGAGCCCTGAGCTGTCGCAGCTGTTATCCCAGCCTGGCACCCCACCCCCACACAGCCTAGTGGGAAGCCCAGTGAGTGCTCCCCGCACAGGGATGCCCCACTTAGAGTGTGTCAAGATGATTCTGGAGTGGGGGGGATGCAGAGGGGAAGGGTGGGCTGCAGAACTGGCTAGGTCTCAGCAGCATCCTCCAAGCTGGGCACGTTCTCTCCCCCACTCCAGCTCCCTGCCTCCCTTCCAAACTCTTCTGAGTACCACAACATGACCTTGGGCAAGTTACACATCCCTGCTGAGGGAAGTTGGTAGCAGCACCTACTCGAGAGCATTCTAAGGACTGAATGAGGCTTTGAATACTGTGGGCGCATGGCAAGTTCATAATAGATACATGTCCCATCGTCACCATCATCATCACCTTCACCATCTCGTTACTTCTGCTCCAAACATGGTTTCCAGGACTCGTACCCACCAAGGTGAGATTGTTGTAACCCTGTGTTACAACACAACGGGCTGTGATTTAGACAAGATCCAGCCCCGCGTTGGAACACCATCTATGGGAGGAGCCATCTGTTCAGGGCCTGGGTGCAGATGATCTCAGCAGAGCCCAAGGGCTGAGGGGGGTCTGCAGAGCATCCCCTCAGCCCTCAATTAGCTCCCTTGTTCAGGAGAATGAAGAGCAGCTGCAGTTGCAGGTTAATTTGTGATGTGCCTCCTCTGATGTTGTCTGGGAGTGGAAGGTCAAGGCCGGCTGGAAATGTGCTGAGACTTGCCCCTCCCACTACTGAGAGGCAGAGGGTGACACAATTAGTCTCCAACCTCAGCATTCATTCCTGTGTCCAAGTGTCATTTTTAAATACCCAGTGTGTGCCTGATTCCCAGCTTGATAATCTGGGTTGGGGGTGGCTTATATGTCTGCACAGCCTGTGGCAGTCGACATAGGGATGGGGGCCTTTTAGTCTACTTGTATGGAGGGACCAAGCCCACTGTCTTTCCGTTTTTGCTTTTTAAGGGAAACTGTTCAGTCCACGGACTTTGTTTGACGTTGCCCATAAGCCACAAAAGGTACTGTTTCTCGTGGAGACTCTCTTCTGACACCACAAACCTTAGCAAAAAAGCAGGAGTCTGAGGAACCAGAGGTGGTCCCCAGAGGTGCAGAAGACTCAGGTGCAACCCCTCCTCCCTCACCTAGCAGCTGGCAAAGGGTGTCCTCTGAATAGAATATCGTGACAGGCAAGGCATAGGCAGGGGTGGAGAACAGGCATTTTCATAAGAATCCTTCTTGGAGTGTTGTGGAGAGGAACTTTGTTTAGAAGCAGCCCCAGAAGAGCCCGAGGTATAAATCTCCTGGTCCCAATTCAGCTGCTGGCCCTCTTCCCAATATGGGAAAGAAGCTGGACCAATTACTGGGGTCAGAGCTCACACCCTTCCTTGCTTCTTGGGGACTTGCTAATGGTCCCCTGCTCTAGCTCTGCCTCCCCTCTACCCACCCCAGGCATCTAAACAAGATTCTGCTTTTAAAAAGATATTTCTGAGAGCAGTTTTCCCATAGTAAAATAATTGCTATCAATAATTGAAATTTCACAATTTGTAGGGCATTATGCTAACCCCTGTGAGGTATGGTATCAGCATTTTATAGAAAAGGCAAACTCAAGTCCTGGAGGAAAAGCAGCGTGCCCTCTAGCCAGCTACAGGCGAGGGGGGATTGGAACCCAAGACAAGCCACGTTCACACCACGTCATGCAGGATTCCAAAGGTAGGAGAAGCAGCAGGGTTGGGATGTTGTTAGGACCTATGGATAGAACTGGATGAGGGCAGGTGTAGGATGGGCCACCTGAGGAGCTACATCCCCTGACCAGGTCTCCAGGACCCTCAGAAGAAGGGACAACGATGGGTTCCTAGTCAATAGCTGCCTCTCCTGGCATAAAACCCCCTCTGTGCACATCTGGAGCGAAGACCTGAAAGTGAGGGACACTGAGCTCAGGGCTGGGTAGGAGGCAGTTAGAACTTTCTGGACTGCCTCTCCTAGCAGGATGAGCCAAGACCACCAGGGAGGTGTTAATGAAACAGGGAAGCTGTGAACAGACCCAGGAGTGATTTCAATCTGACACCTCCACCCCAGCCCCCAACAGTAATGAGCTGGGACCTGCCCTTCTCCCCAGAGAGGGGTGAGGGAAGAAGCCCACCTCTGTAGCTTGCCCCCACCCCCCACTCCTCCTCCTCCTCATTAGCACTATTTGCATTGCAATAAATAGCTCACATTTATTGAGCACTTACTGACTGTGTCCTAGGCACTGTCGGTCTTTTTTATAATCCTATTATTAATCCTCACTTATAAACCTTACACCTCTATGGTAAGTATTCTTATCTCCATTTTACAGATGAAGAAACTGAGGCTCCATCAGGTTAAGTGACTCCAAGAAAGAACTGACACTGAGACCTGGGACTGTCTGATTCCAAAGTCTGTGTTCTCTGTGCTTTGGTACTGCCCCTGACACGTGTTCACGGGGACCCCACACAGATGTACCCCCACAGCTCCAGTTGTGGGGAAAGGCAGCAAGCCCACTGTGTGTCCTCCTAGTTCCAGAGCCAGGAAGGATGGGCAGGGTCCCAGTCCTGCCACCAAGCCTTGTAACCGTCCCGTCTGCTCTCTCAAGTTTCCTTTCCTCATTGTGCAGTGAGAATTGGGGCGGGGGGCGGGGGGACTCTAATTCTGCCCACTTCCAAGAAAGCAAAGGGAGAGGAGTTTTCACTGGGAAGGGCTGAGGAAGAGGGGAGGGGCTGCTGGGCAGACCCCAGCCTCCCAACTGCAGGAAGGAGCAGGGCAGCTTTGGGAGTGGAGCACCATGTTTGTAAACATCATTAATCAGGGATTAGCAGATGGGCGTGCTAATTGCACCTGTGCAAGTGAGAGACCTCAAGGTTGATTACATTTACAAACTGTGGGGATCCCTGGCGCCTGACTCTGCGGGAGTGAATGTGGGGGGGGTTGTCTAGCTAAGGATCCCAAACTGGGGGGAGGGAGGTTTGACAATTTAGCCTTCTACCAAAAATGATTCCAGGAGGGGGCTCAAAGGTGCTGGCTTCTATTCAGCTGCTGAGGGTACCAAGTCAGCCCCAAATTCTTCTGAGGCTCCTCTCTTATTGGGGGCGGGGTGGGTAGGAGAGTGAGAAGGGTGACAAAAAGCCTGCAATATCCTTTCAGCCTCCCTCCCTCCCCAACTTTGTCTAGCAGTCTCAGAGTATGTTACGGTGTATTGCAGCTGAGCAGGGCCCCACAGCCTATGGGGAAGCTGAGGCCAGACTGGAAGCGCAGCTGTGCCCTGACCTCATGTCTGCGTTCAGGTGCTCCAAGGAAAAGCTGCCACCCTCCTCCAGGCTGGGGTTGAGGGTTTTCTGTAATAACCTCTTTTAATCCATTCCACAATCATTTGAAGTTATCTCCATTTTGTAGATGATGAAAACGAAGGCTAGCAATTTAAGGGATGTGGTCACATTTATATGACCCAAGTCAGAGCTGGAACTCAAAGAAAGCCCTATTTAACAACCAGTGTCCTGCTCTGAACCTATGCTGTTCTCTTCTCTGATTTTATCCCAACCAACTTCTAGGTTCTATGTGGGGCTTGGATAAAGAGCAGAGCAGATCTCTGTACCCCACACAGAAGGGAAAAGAACACCTGTGTTCTTTTTCATTACGTGTATGTCATGGTTCTGCAGAGAAACAGAACCAATGGGGTGCATGTGTTTAAAGACATTATATGGAACTGGCTCATGCAGTTATAAAGGAGAGCAAGTCCCAAGATCTGAAGGGTGAACCAGCAAGCTGGAGACCCGAGAAAGTCGATGGCATAGCTCCCATCCAAAGGTCAGTAGGCTGAAGAATCAGGAAGAGTCGTTCCAGCTGAGTCTGCTCTCAACTTACTAGATGTGGCCCACCCACATTATGGAGGGTGGTCTGCTTTATTACTCTGTTGACCCAAATGTTAATTTCTTCCACAAACACCCTCACAGAAACACACCAGAATAGTGTTTGAGCAAAATCTGGGTACCCCATGCTCCAGTCAATTTGACACAAAATCAACCATCACATCAAAATTTGTATCAGTGTTAATCCTGGGGTACAGACCATCTTTGTCCCTGTTGGTGCTGGGGATCAAACCCAGGGTCTAACACACTCTAGTCAAGTGCTCTATACTCCAGCACAACCAAACATTTTTACTGATAACTTTCATTTTATTTCTACAACTTCCCTACTGGGAAAGTGGTAGACAGAGCAGGTATGAATGACATGATCCCCAGTCAACAGAAGAGGAGTCTGGGAAGCTAAGTAAAATGCCTTGGAGCCAGGACTGGGAACATCTTCCAAAGATCCTTAGGGACAGATGAATGCTCATCCTGGCCCAAACTTTCAGGTGTGAGCTTAAAGATACAGGTGTGAACATGAAGCATTGCCTGGACACAAACAGGTGGCTCAAAGGCCAGTGATTCTCAAACCTAGTGATATATCAACTGGAGAGCTTTAAGAAATAATGAAGTCTGGTTCCCTCCCCAGAGATTGTTTTTTAGGTCTGGTCCTTCTGGGCATCTAGAATGCTATCCCTCTCTCTGGCCCCATGGCTCCTAGGTTCCACCAAAGTTAAACATTTTTAAATTAAATAAGTAAAAATAGTAATTTAATAAGTTAAAAATCACTAGTCAAGGGCACAGGGGTGGCAGAGGCATCATAGGATCTGCTAGCTCAGCAGAGGCCAGAACCTGTGCAGCAGTCAGGGGCAGGGTTCCAGAAGGGACAGATGCTTGTAGGGAAGAGTGGAGTTTATGAAGGGGTTTTAACCTTTTTTCTTAAGAAGTAAAACTATGACTTTAAAGTGATTTGGGCCCTTTTAAGTAAATTAAAATTTTGTTCTAAATTGGCATTGCCATCACAATTTTAAGCTAAACCTGCTCCAGATGGAATCTGAAGGAAAAAGACTGGAACTATTTATTGAGCATCTACTGCATATAAGGCACTGAATTCCTGTTGCTCTCCATATCCTCCCAGCAATCCAGGCAGTAGTATTACTCCCCTGTCATGGAGGGATTGACTGATGCTCAGGTGTGTAGGGAATCACAGGGATCAGGATCACAATTTAGGGATTGCCGTTCTCCTGAGCCCATACTCCAGTGCAATGACAGTTTCAGCTTCATAACACAGGGTGAGAGGACAGTGCTGCTGGCATTTAGCACCTAGAAGCCAGAAATGCTGCTAAATATCCTATAATGGCCAAGACAGTTCTCACAGCAAAGAATTAATCATCTGGCCCCAAGTGTCAGCAGTGCCGAGGCTGAGAAGCACTGCTCTGATGGTTCAGTCACAGCTGCAGGTTAGACCCATCTGGGGGGCTTTAGAAAGGGGTCAGGTTATACCCAGACCCCTGCACCAGCCACTCTGGTAGCAGTGTTGGGCTTATTTCTTTTAAGCTTGCCGGGTGGTTCCAATGTGCAGCCAAGACTGAGAAGTGCATTCTGCATTATTTATATGCTGGCTTCTGCTTAAGTTGTGGGGCCTTCCTTGGTGAAGGAATACCAAGCTCGTCTGGGCTGCACAATAAATAGCAGTTCTATCCTCACCACCTCACACACCTAAGCCAAGGGCTTAGATCCATCAGTTCCTTCCACTGAGATGGTATGTAAGTGGACCAGGGCAGGAGAGGGGCACTGCTAATTTTTTGTCTCCAATGGGACTGCAGCCAACAGGAGTCTCCCCAGATGGCTGCAAAACTGTGAACCAAAGAGCAAGACTGCTACCTAATGGAGGAATTGGAACAGATCAGCCCATTTGTTGACTGCCTAATGGACAACAGGTAATGTTTTATTTGCTCCTCACAACAACCCTGTGAGGTAGGTAGGTGCAAACCAGGGTCCCAGGCACCTCAAGGTGAAGACTTGCACTTAAGGCCCCCAGTGGAGAAGTCCTTGATTTTACTCTCTATCCCAGAGGAAGGCCTCAGCCTCCCTCTACATCCCCACACTCAACATTTGCTACAGGCAACACCTGGTTCAGAAATCAGA
This sequence comes from Glaucomys volans, assembly GCA_020662805.1. Classification (NCBI taxonomy): domain Eukaryota; kingdom Metazoa; phylum Chordata; class Mammalia; order Rodentia; family Sciuridae; genus Glaucomys; species Glaucomys volans. The sequence continues at coordinate 11,066 of JAJEJO010052951.1, forward strand.
CCACCCCGCCACTGGACTGGGCTGCCTGATTTCCTTCTGAAGCCTCTCCTTGGAAGTTAACAAACTACCATTTCCAACTGCAAGTCCACAGCAAAACAGGAAACTGAACTTCCTCTGGTCTTTACTGCAAAGTCCCCTGCCCTATAGTTCAATGATGGGGATCCGTAAACATAGAGAGAGATGCACGTCAAAGCCTGTGGATGGAGGTGCAACTGTCCCAACACCAGCACGTGCACATCGTGGACAGTCCACCTCAGCCCCCATTTTGCCTCTCTTTTTCTGATCCTGAAGACAATTCTGGGTGCTGAGCCACTCTGAGTCCTTCAGATACAGCTGGTGGTTCTTGTGAGTCTTGGAGAAGTTTCTCTCTCTTCTCCACTTCAGGGAAACCTTTCCTCTGGCTGCAAATGGAGTGAAGAAGAATTCCTGCACAGACAGACAAGGGGAAGAGAGAGACAGAGGAGAGGAAGGAATATATATGGGGAGCCCCTGACTCCTGCCAGGTACTTCCTCATTTCATCTCTAAAAGTAAGTATTTTCCCCACTTTGCACATAAAGCAGCTGACACACAGGAAGACCAGGTAGCTTGTTTAGAATAAATCAGTCAGAAAATGGATGAGAGAAAAGTGGCACTTGTGTGGTTAGAGGCCAACAGGAAAGGGAAGACGCAGACTCACCTGCAGCCACCGACACATTCAAGGACTCGAGTCCAGGAGGCAGTTGGCGCCCAGGCAAAATGGTAAGGAAGAGCTGGCAGGAGGCCTGAACCTCCTGGGACAGACCAGAACCCTCATTCCCTGCAGGGCACAAGGCAGAGGGTTAGGGAACCCCAACTAGACACCCAAGTGCTCAGGAAACATACATCTGAGCAGGGACACTTACCTACCTAGCACCAGGAGAGTAGGGCGGTCCCAGAGGAACTCTAAGCAACTAGTGGTGGGGGTCTTGGAGGAATGGGAACTCTCAGACCCCTGGAAGCCCACTGTGCCAGCCACAAGCCATCCTTGCTGGGCTTTGGCCTGAAAGAGGAAAGAAAATACCATATTTTAGCTCACCAAATCTTCAACGGAGCCCTGGGAAAATGGAGCCCAGTCTTACCCACATGTGCCCTTGCTTAAAGATGTGTTCAATTTAGTCAATAGTTATTAAGCACCTCAACCTGGTCAGGCTCTGTTCTAGGCACTGAGAATGAAACTGTGAACAAAATAAACAGAACAGGGCTGGGGTTGTGGCTCAGTGGTAGAGTGCTTGCCTAGCACATGTTGAGGCAATGAGTTTGATCCTCAGCATCACATAAAAATGAATAAAATAAAGATATTGTGTCCATCTACAACTAAAAAATATTAAATAAACAAACAAACAGAACAAAATCCCAGCCAGTGGAAGGGTGACTGGGGAAGGCCTTATTGAAATGACATTTAAGTTTAGACCTGAAGAGGATGAGGAGGCACCATGCAGACATCTGGGGGGAGAATGCTCCAAGTAGGGGGATCTCCAAGTGCAAAGGCCAATAGCCTTGCTTACCTGGCATGTGTGAGGAATGGTGAGGAGCTGTCAATGAGACAATGGTGGCCACATAAGGGAGGACCTTGAAAGCCACTGGAAGACTTGGGCTTTTACTATGAGATGCAAAGGCTTTAAAAGATTTGGAACAGAAAAATAATACGGTCTGACTTACATTTCATTGGAATCACTCTGCCTGCTATGCTGACAGCCAAGAATAGATGCAAAGAGACCACTCAGGAGGTTTCTGCCATAAATCAAGAGACAATCATGGCCTGGACTATGGTCACCATTGGACAATGGTGGCAGTGGAGACGGTGAGAAATGGTGAGTTTGGCAATATGTCCAAGGTAAAGCTGAAGACTTGGTGACAGGTGGACCATGGTGTAAGAGCAGGAAGTCAAGGATGGCACCATGGTTTCTGGCCACATGGATGGAGTTGCCACCAGTTGGGCTGGGTAAACTTCAGGAGGAACAGATGCTCAGCTTTGTACATATTGTTTGAAATGCCCATTAGGAGCAAAAAAGAGCTTCAGAGGAGACAAACAGATGAGTGAATCTGGAGTTCAGGGGTGAGATCTGGGTTAGGGTACTGTTATGCTTTGGATGTAAGGCATCTCCCAAAAGCTCACGTGTGAGACAATGCAAGAAGGCTCAGAGGAGAAATGATTGGGTTGGGAGAGTCTTAATCTAATCAGTGAAAACCTCCCTGATGAGATTAACTGAGTGGTAACTGGAGGCAGGTGGGATGTGGCTGGAGGAAGTGGTTAACTGGGGGCCTGACTATGGGGTATATATTTTCTATCTGGAAAGTGGAGTCTCTCTCTGCTTCCTGATCATGACGTGATCCACTTCCCTCCACCATGACATTCTGCCTCATCCTGAGTCCCGAGGAATGGAGTCTGCTGTCTGTGGACTGAGACCTCTGAAACTGTAAGCCCTCAAATAAACCTTTTCTCCTCTACAATTGTGCTGGTCAGGTCCTTTAGTCACAGCAGTGAAAAAGCTGAAAAAGCTGACTATAACAGGTACACATCTAGGAGGCATATGAACATAGATGATATTTAGGACCACAAGACTAGATGAGATCAACAAGAGTGAATTTATTCAGAAAAGACATCCAAGAACTGAGACCTGGGAAAAGTTAATGTCTGGGGGTGAGAGAGTTGGGAAAGAATCACCAAAGTCAACTCCAAGGGCACAAAGGAGCGGAAAAAAATGAAACAGAGTAGGCGATGGGGTACAAATAAGTGGTATAGCATCCACCTCACATGGTGAGGCCCTGGGTTCAGTCCTCAGCACCACTAAAAAATTTTTTTAAATATTTTTTCTTGTAGATGGACATGATACCTTTATTTATTTTTATGTGGTGACTTGGATTGAACCCAGTGCCTCACACATGCTAGGTGCTTACTCTACCACTGAGCCCCAGCCCACCACTGAAAAATTTTAAAAGCCCAGGTGAAGAATATTACAGAGAGGAAGAGTGGTCATCTGTGCCAGATGTTGCAGATGGCTCACATCAGATAAGGACTGAAAACAGACCCTTGGATGTAGCAACATGGAGGCTACTGGTGACCTTGTCAAAGGCTTCAATTCAGTATGGGACTGAGGATCTGATGGGTGTGAGGTCGAGAGAGAATGTATATGAATGTGATGAGAGTGAAAGTGAGAAAATGAAAGAAAAGAGAAATTGCTGGAGCAGTGTCTTTGAGTGGGCGGAATGGATGGGGTCCAGCACAGCCTCGGCTGAGGCACCTCCAGTTCTTCCACAGTAACAGAAGTAAAGACAACCCTGTGGGACCAGCTGCAGATGGGAGGACCAAGATGTCATGACTGGAGCTTAAGTAAGTGTTCTCCAGAGTGTTTTTGTTTTTTGAAGAGCTACTTGTTCAGGGGCAGGGAGAGGAAGGGAAACTCCACCTCCTACTAGGGCTTGGCCAGAGTTCCTCTGCAGGGTTCTCCCTGTAAGAAGATATAGCCAGAAAACACTTCTGGGAATGTGATGTTCAATGTAGTAGCTACAAGCCACATGTGACTACTAAGCAGTGGAAATGTGCTATATGTTTAACTATTTTCACAAATAGTTAAATGAGACATAAAAGATTAAGATTTAAAATGATAATATTTTGGATATACTGGATAAATTACTAAATTTAATTATTTTTACTTTTCGATGTCGCACTAGAAAATCAGAAGTTAATATGTGGCTGGCATTGTTTTCACTGGGCAACATTGTTTTAGAGCTCTCCTTTTCAAGGGGAGAAATTTATTACCACTCAGACTAAGGGTCAGAGGGGCTGCCAAATGTAGTGTAATACTGCCCCCTTGTGACCAGCAAGGGAAACAACTGAAAACGGTCGGTCCAAAAGTTTGCCCCTTTCTAGAAATCAAAGGCATACAGGTACCCTTGTTCACTGATCCTTTCGAGCTGTGCCCCTAATGGAGGAACACAAATCGCTCACTCCCCAGAGCTCAACCACAAGCATTGCTGAAGAGCTACATAGCAGGCAATGAGACATTGAAGTAACCTGGAAGAAGCCGGGGAAGAGGATTGCCTGGGGAAGGAGTGCTGGAGATTGAAGCCAGGGCCCTGTGCATGCTAGGCAAGCACTCTACCACTGAGCCACATCTCCAGCCCAGGAGTGCAGTAAAGCCAACGTTGCCAGAAAATTCCTAACTTCAGATAGTGTTCCTTTTGTGGTTCTGAAAACACCAGAACCCCTTCCCTTCCCAATGGGATTTAGAAGGCCACAGGAATCAGTGTCCACATGCCCTCTTCTCTCCACTTCCACCACTCACAACTGGCTGAGTGCCGTTAAAGAGGCCGAGTTAGGCTCATTTCTTTCCTTCCCCCTCTCCATTTACCTGTAAAAAACCTGCCAGGTCGTCAGTGGAGAACACGTCCATCACCTCCATAGCCCCCGCACTGGCCTTGCTGACTACTGGAGTGAGCGGGCAGCTGTAAAGATTCCCGGTGCCACGCTTTAGGGCTGGGCAACCTCAAACCTGGTGCTCCACCCATCCCTGGGCTCCCAAGGGGTAGGGGTACAAGTTCTGGCGAAGGGGAGGCCTGGCCGAGGAACCACCCAAAGGCCAGGGTGCTTAGGAACTCGAATGCACCTTCAAATTGGGTACATGGGGAATAAGGGGTGCCCATGCCTGTTTCTCCGGCTGATAATGACTTTGTCCACTCCGAGGAAGTGAGCGGAACGCAGCACAGCACCAAGATTCCGGGGATCCTGGAGCCCCTCAAGGACGAGGCACAGTTGCTGGTGGTCGTCGCCTGGGCCTACTTTCCCGGCTTCCCTGCAAGGCTGGGGCCGCAGAGGGCTCACCTCCAGGCAGACGCCCTGGTGCACCTGGTAGCGGCAGAGGGCGTCCAGTTTCTGTCGTCTGGGCCGCAGAACTGGGATGTCCCGCGCCTCTGCTTCCCGAAGCAGCTCGGCCCGCTCCCCCTGTACTCCAGCCCTGCCGGCTTGGAGCAGGAGACGGGTCACTTGGCGGCGGGAGGCCCGCAGAGCCAGGAGACACGGGGACAAGCCAAATAGCAGCTCGAGCCGCGGGGTGGGCGCCAAGTCATCCAGCCGCAGGCGGCTTAGCTCCTCCCCGCCAGGCCGCTCCCCACGCCGCGCCGCTTGGGAGAAATGACGGGCCACCAGGCGACCGGAGCAGTAACGGGTCGCGTCCCTGAGAACCCAGAGTGTCGAGAGCAGTCCCATTGTGCGGACTGCGCTGGGAACTCAAGTCCCCTGCTGCGTCCCGGCGAGCAGTCGCCCCCCACGTGCAAGCGAAGAGGACCTGACTACCTGCTTGAGGACTCCCTCAACCCGACAGCTGAGCCAAACAGCTTCCTCCGGGTTTCCACGTGGGTGCTGCGCTTCCGAGTTCCGGCAGCCCCACCCGCTGCCCCGCGACGTACTGCGCATGCCCGACTGCCAGGACGTTCCCGCAGCGCTCGCTGCAGAGCTGGCTGAGCCGAGAACTCCACCGCTCAGCTGAGGGCGGGTGGACCCGCAGTGAAGCTGGGAGAAAGCCGTCACCCACCCACCAGCCAGACAATTTAGGGAATGGGTTGGCCTTCCTGTTCAACCCAGTCAGTCTCGATCCCTCCTTTCCCCTATCCAGGCGCATCGGATTTGGGGACTTTTTCCAGAGGCTGCTTCTTGTCAGACCTCAGGTAGGACCCCAAGCATACTTCCCAAACCTTGACTCTTATCAAGTGATATCTCCGCCTCTCCTGTCCCTGCTGACTGGTCCAATCGATGCCCTTGGCTTACGGGTAATGAATGGACTCCTTTGCTCAGTGCTCAGATCCCTAGTGGTCTAGGAGACACCTTTTCAGCCCTTTATTTTTCATTCTCATGTATTTTTGAGTCTTGCTGTGTTGCCCAGGCTGGTCTCGAACTCATCATCGTCCTGTCTCAGCCTCCCAAGTATTCATTCAGTCCTATCTTGTTCTTGCACTGTTTGTTGTTGTTTTGGTTTTGATACCAGGGACTGAACCCTGTGGTTCTTAACCTCTGAGCCACATCCTCAGTCCTTTTTATTTTTTATTTTGAGGCAGGGTCTCATTGAGTTGCTTAGGGCCTTGCAAAACTGCTGAAGCTGACCACCAACTTGTCATCCTCCTGCCTCAGCCTCTGGAGTTGCTGGGATTACAGGTGCTCACCACATCCAGCCTGTACTTAGTTTTTAGTGTTCTGCACACTCTAGCACACTTCCAACCTCGTACACCTGTTTGCCTTCTAAAGACGAAGGTCTTTAGCAAACTCCTCTCCATTTTTAAAACCCAACTCAACCCTCTCCTGCTCTCTAATCCATAATCCAGAAGTGATGTCCTACATTCACCCATGTGGAAGAAATTCGGAGACACAGACCATTTGGATCGCAGAGAAGGGGGAAGAATTGAAAGACATTCCTGAAGCTCAGACTGGTTGTGATTTTCCTTTTTTAATTACAACAGTGAAATCTACTGGGAACCAGGCCCTGGTATTCTGCTGCCATAGTCAGAGTGGAGTGATGGCCCCACTGGAAGCCCAAGATTGGGTTGGAGAGTTGAGAATGGGAGGAGGAGGGGAAGCAGTGGGGCAGGGAGAGAAGGAAGCCTGAAGCCCTGGATAACCATTCAAATGTAAGGTTAGAGCCTCTCTCTACCACCCCCACCTTGAAGGGCAGAGGTTGGGATGCCCCTTTCAGCCATATCTCCTTTGCCAGGTCAAAGAGAAGACTGAGGAGAGCAAAGACCAAGGAGACCAAGAAGGAAACCCAGAGCATGTTAACAGGTAAAGCAATCAGGACCCCCACCTCCTCTCCCCAGCACATTTGCAGTAGAAATGATTTGACAAGATAATATTAAAACCTCAAACAAATTTTCTAGCCCTGGTGGAGACAGAAAGTAGGATCCAGGGGTTCAGAAATCAACACCTAAATTCCAGAGGCAGGAGCCAAGCCATGAGGAGTAGGGAGGGAAGGAAGAGCTCCCCACAGGACACTAGACCACCTGCTCTGTGGGCCTCATCTGGATGTCTCCAATCTGTGGAAGGCACAAGGCTTGGGGCAGCCAGGACACTCCCCACCCCTTAAGGCCTCCCTACTCCCCTCCTGTGGGGATGATTGGGCTCCTCCAGGGGGTGCAAAGTCAAAGCCAGACTTACCTGGACATGTGGGGGGCTGCCGAGGACATAGATGACAGCCTCAGCCACATCCTCAGGTTTGAGACACTGAAAGTACCAGGGGGAAGAATTGAGACAAGGACAGAATGAACCCAAGTTCTTTCTCACCACTGAGGTCCTCTCCAGTGCACATTCCCACCCCAACCCTCCAGAAGGGGTAACAAACTGGACAGAAGGGTAGAGACTAAAGGCCAGGGTTCCCTCTGTCTTTACTTAGGGATTGGGTGCTTTTACCAGGCCCAGAGGGAAGCCCACCTTCATGATTTCATAAGTAGCAGCTGCTTTTTCAGGGTCCTTGTCATGGAGTTTGAAGGCGAATTGTGTCTCCACCACACCTGGAGAGATGCACTGGGCCAACAGAGAGGGCCTAATCAGGGGATGAGCTTTGCCAGGCCTTGGGGAGGCTGGGAGGAAAGGATAGAGGCCACAGGGCCCCAACTTCCATGGTGATGGTGGCCTAATGTCCAGCAATCACACCCTCCCTCCAAAGCTGCCACCATCAAGGATCACATGTTCCCTACTATGTACACAGCCCTTCCTATAAGTGACTGACAAAATGGTGCTTCTTAAAGGCTCCTAACCATGAATTTCATTTTACAAATAAGACTGAGGCTTGGAGAGGTCCAATGATTTGCCCAAGAGAACACAGCCCTTCAAGGAAAAAGCCCAGAGTTGTGGCATCCAGCCATTGTGCACCTGGTTTCCCACAATCCCTTGTTTTCCCCTTGTTTCACTTAACCATGTTCCCCTCAGGTCAGCCATTTCCCACTTCACAGTCTAAATCTGGTCACTGGTAAAATGAGGCATCTCAAGGCCTGAGCAAGGCCATGCAAGGAGCAAGAGCCCATGAGCTCTGTACCCAGACCACTCCCACAGACTCTAAACACCCACCCTGGCCATGTGACAAGAAGGCCTCTGCCCACCCCCTCCCCACCAAGGTTAGGTCACAGCCTCACCGTGGCTCGAATGTGGGTCTGGGCCTCCCGAAGCTCTTGCCTCAGTCCCTCAGTCAGCGCAGTGACGGTGTACTTGGTCGCACTATAGAAATGGGTAATGGAGTTGGGTGGGACTCGGTGGCCAGACATGCTGGGTAGAAAGAGGGAAGGGGAAAGAGGAGTGAGACTCCACAGAAAAAGGCAGTGAGTGCCTTCTGCCATCCTGGTCAACCCCAACACCCTGAGGCCAATAGGGAAACCATCTAAAGGGGAATTCTGGTGGTCACCCCCACAGCCCACTGAATCTGTTATTGTCCCCAAAACTTCCTCTGCCTTGAAGCTGTCTTCACTGAGCAAATGACTCTCCGGTCATGCAGGACAGAAGTCTCCTGCTCTGTCTGTGTGCTCACTGAAATGATTCTACTGGGGAACTCCAGAAGCAGGTATAGGCCATGTCACCCCTCAGGATGGGGTCTCTGGGGTCTCCCCAAAGGTTGAGTCTGTGTAGTCTTTCTTTGTTCCACTTGGGGGTGGGGGATATTCTTCCTAGGGCCTGAGGATTGACCGTGTGCAGTCCCAGGAGAGTTCTAGGGCTTGGCTGCAAAGGGGAGGGCAGTGCTGCCCATTCTAGCCAACCAGAGACTGGCACTTGACATTATTCTTTCTCTCACTGGAATTGTGTCTTCTCAGTACTTTACCACCAAGGAAGCTGAAGTCCAAAGAGATCAAATGAGCAGCAGCAGATCACCCACCCTGGTGGGCAAGTGATGACTCGAGTTTTCCCTGTTGGCCATCATCCCTCACCTGTTGATGTTAATGATGTGCCCATCATCCACATTCCGCTCCTTCATGGACTGGTAGGCTTCCCGTGTGCAGATGCTGAGAGCCAGCACGTTTACCTGTGGGCAGGGAAAGCAGTGGGGTGTCTCCAGCCTGGGCCTGACTAAGCAGGGGATGGAAGCAGAGAACAGTGGCAAGCCAAGAGCACCCTGCCTTCTACATAGGTTCCCCTCCACTAAAAGCTGCCTCCCACCAGATGGCTGCAGAGGCAGCTCCTCTTGGTTGGCTTCACCCCCCCAAATGTAAATCCCTCAAACCCCCCCAGACCGGGGAGACTGTTTGGCCATCTCTTCTGTATGAGAAGGACCCCTGCCTTAGCAATCATTTCCTTTTCTTCCTCAAGATAGCCAACCTTCTCAGGGACAGTGTCCCTGTCCCTTCTCCTTCCCTAACCAACTGAAAACCTAAAATGGCTTTAAAATCTCCTGCCACCCATAGCTGTCCTCCTTGAGACCACAATTGTGGAAGAGAAGCCTGACCTGCCTGCCTTTTACACCTGTCTTTAACCTGGGTCCCGTCCCAGAGCCCAGGCACAGAGACTCTTCAGAGGGTGCCACTCCTGCTCTCTGGCTGAGGTGACCCCAAGTCCTCACCTTCATGGAGCAGAGGCCTGAAGCAGTGTATGCTGTGAAGCGCTTGCCTGACTCCACAGGAAAAGCAGAAATAAAGTTTTCAGCAACTTCTCACACCTCCCTCTTGGGAAGAAGGGAACAGCTGGCAGATTTCTTTATCATGTGTCAGAGCCAGCAATCAGGAGAGAACACCCGCAGTGTGAACCCACCTCAGTGCTTAGGGCAGCAGCAAGAGATGGCCTTGTTTCTTCCCTTCTTAGCAGTGTGGGGTTGTGGTGCATATGGAGGAGGAGAAATGGACCCCCTGGGACATGTGAGGAAATCTCCCAGGTCTTGGGGCTAGGGTGGGGATAGAGAAGATGCCTCCCAGGATGATCTTAATAGACTTAGGCAATCTTCAAGTAGAAAGGGACCTTTGGGACTTAATAAGCCCCTTCTTTAACTGATGGGCAAGTTGAGGTCAAGGCTTAGAGACCCACTTGCTGCAGGTGAGGGCCATGACCGTGATCTCCTGGAAAGCTCTAGGACAGAGCTTCATTTTCATTGCTCACTCCTTCATTTCCAGATCCAAACATCTGTTAGACACTAAGTCTATTGATACCAGATGTGAAAAGGATTGCAGATGAAAGAAGCATCCTGTTTAGACATTGCTTTCAACTTCTCCAAATACTTCCATACTATAACACCACCCCATAACATCACTCTTAGTAGATAGACATCCTATCCCCAACAGTCCTCCCCGGCTCCAGACCCCTGGCTCCCGCTCTCCTCCCTACCCAGACCCTAGGCCTGGAGCCCTTACGTTGAACATGTTCTTCCAACCACTGGTGCTGCCTGAGAGCAGGGTGTCGGGTCGGGCGAGGCCAGCATTGTTGATGCAGATGTCCACACCGCCATGCTGAGAGCGGACAGCTGAGAACATGGAGAGGATGTCCTCCTCATTTGACAGGTCACATCTGTAGGGGATCAAAGTCCCGGGGTAGCCTGCACTCTTACATTCAGCAGCCAGCTCCTATGAAACCCAACAGGGGTCTCACTGGGGTGAGCTGCTCACTCCTACACCTCCCCACCTGATGTTGGACCTTGCTCCCTGTCACTCATAGGATTCTGTCCTTTGGCAGCTGCCTTTTGGCCACATAGATGGACTACCCATCCCCAAAGCTTGTCCTCTTTGGTCAGAATTCAGGGGGTGAGGGCATTTCAGGGAGGGGAAAAGTTGAGTGGATCATCAGAAGAACGAACCTCACATATAAACTCAAGTTTTCAATTCTAAGGAGGAAGAAGCAAGGCAGGGATCCTAGGAATTGGGGAGGGGATCTATTTTCTGCCTCTTCTTCACAAGAACACCTCTTCTGCCCGCAGGTAGGATGCACCCTTTGCCCTACTTCATGCTTCTTCCACCCATCACTGAGCTGGCTACTCCAAGGCATCAGTTCTCTCCTCCCCACGATATCAGTTGATCCCTCCCAGAAGGACTCGTCTCTGAATCATTACCCTCCTTGCATACTGCGGTCAGTTTGGCAAAACTCAAAGGTGTTTTCTGACACACATACACACCTCTCACTGAACCCCAACTGCCCATCTCTTTCTCCCTACCTCCAGAAGGGGTCAGGATGTCAGGACAGATTCTTTCTTTCTAACCCCTGGTGCATCTCCCTCTACCCCCAGGTTTCCCTGGAGACTATGAGGCAAGTAGGTGGCAGGGGACTCAGGGCACCCCCTATGCAACCCCAGAGGAAAGACTTGAGAAAGCAGAGCCAGAGAGAGACAGGCTTGAGGGAGCTGGTATTCAGAAGCAGGAAGAAAACAGGCTGCATGAGCTTGGAGGTTAATGACTGGGCATTTGAGACTTGTGAAGGTGACGTGTTGGGGAGAGGGGGAGGGTGCTCAGTGCCCTAGAGGAAAGCCAACTTGGCCAGCTGCCTTGGCCTGGAGCCCCTTCCTCCTCCCAAACCAAGTTAGGAATAAAGGATTGGATCAGGTGACAGGAAATTCATTTCTGCTCTTTCTAGGAGTCTTCTAAGACTCAGATGCCCTCTCTGCCTGATTTTACTGCTCACAACCACCTCAGGAAATAGTTTCTCTCTGAAGAAAGCCAGAAGCCAAACTCTGCTCTAATATCCATGAATGAATCAATCAATAAAAGCAGACTATGGGTAAGGAAGAAATTTGGGGGCTGGGGGTTCTTTTTAGAAAAGTTCCCATGCCAGCCCCAACCCTTAGTCCTGGGTCAGACATTCAAAACCTCTAGCTCCTGCTCAGCTGGGGACCAGAGGAAGCCTACCTCCCCTGGCATACAATTTCCTCCTTATTTTCAGGGTCTGAGAACTGCTCCACCTGTACCACCTGGATTATCTCCTTCAAAGGATCCTACCCTCAAAAATGAAATGAAATCATGGCAGTCCCCTCACAGCAGGAGCATTATCCCCTCATGATATAGGGTCATTCTGGAGCTGCGTGATCAGCATCGGGATCTCCTTGGGATTCAGGATTCCCCTTTCCTGGCTAGCTTGGGGTAGGGGAGTAGATAAGAAAGCAAGAGTGGCTTTCAGAAATAGGGGATCCTGTTGTTCAATCCCTGACCTGATCCTCTAGGTTCCAAGGATAGGGCTGGGCCCAGAACTTCTTAGAATAAGAGAAAAGGAGGGGGCAGAGTGGGGCAATGATGGAGCCAGGTGACCTTAGGATTATCTGGAAAGTTATAAAGAGTACCTTTGATCAGCAGCAGGGGAGGGAACTATCCTTTCTGTATACCTTGTCCCTCTGTCCCCACCCAAGGCCTCCTTATCCTTTCTCTACCTGGAGACTTTGAGCAATGGGTGGAGATAGTGTCCTACAACTAAGCACTAGCCCACACCTTGAGAGTGGTCTTGCCAGAGCAAATCCAAACATAATCTATAATGGAAATTTCTCTTGTCTCCTTCCTCCCTCTCCCAAAATAGTCAAGTTCATTTCCTTTCTGAGCCCTGTCACTCATAACTCTAGGGGTTTCCAACCCCATGTTAAGAAAAAAACCAAGAGTTCTGCTGGATCCACATTGTTTTGTCCCCTCAGGGTTTACATATTTGACATCCCGTTTCACCTACTCAGTCCCACCTGGGGAACTGAACTGGAGAAAAGTCCATCAGTAAATATTCCATTCATCCCTCTTGCCATACTTGGAGAGGGGTAGGGTGTTCTTCAGAAAAGATCCCACCCTGATCCCATCCTCAGTCCTGGGTCAAACATTCAAAACCTCTAGCTCCTCTTCATCTGGCTAGCACTTTGCCTGGTGTGATGGGTGAGGTCTGGGGCCCAGAAGCCAACCCAGCCACAAAGGTTCGAAAGTTTGCTTTTCTTCTTTCTGGCTGCCTACCTAGCCCTGACCTCTGGCTTCTCCTTCCCTCAGGCCAATATTTTGGGAAGGAGGGCGCCCAGGAGCAGGGAGCAGAAGAGAATGTTAGGAGTCGGAGACTTGGTACACTGGAGCAGGGGGCTGTCAGGAGTAAATGGCTCGTTAAAGACCGGACTTAGAAGGTAGAAGCCTGCCATTAGGGATCCAAGAGACCTCCTCTACTAGGCAACCATCCCTCCTGCTCCCAAGCCTGTTGCAAAAGGTCCCGGGGTTGCAAGCAAGTGAGGGCAGGGTCATAGCCTGGCTCTGGCCACTCCTCCCCTATCCGAGCCCTACTCCGCGGAAACGAAGTCCTCCAGAGTCCCCGCTCCCCGGTGGGCCTTACCTCAATGTTGCCCACGGTGCGGGCACAACCCACCACCTTCAGACCCTGCTGGACCAAGGCCCGGGCTACGGCTGCGCCGATGCCCCCCGAGGCTCCAGTCACCAGGGCCAACCGGCCGCGCCACCGCTCCATGCCGGCCCTCGCCATAATCCCCAGCCGCCCGCCCACCTCGCTAGGCGAACAGGGCACTAGAGTCGCTGGGGTTAGTCCCGGGTCGCCGAGGATCGGCCGCTCCCTTGTTACTGCGGCAGCAACCGCCGCCGACCTGCTGGCGTCGGCGCCGCACCTCGACCCGCCCCCATGAGGGCCGGCCTCCGGCCAGGACTCCGCCCTCCGGCGCCGGGCGCCGCGCCGCATCCCGCCGGAGCTCGGTCACGCCCTTCCTGCCCCGCCCCTCCCGGCTTCCGGAAACCTCGCGCGCCGCGGTGCGTGGGTGCGTGCGGGCGCCGGAGCGCCTCTGCCCGGGCAGGCTCTTCCCCTCGAAGCAGGAACACAAGTCCAGCGGGGACTTCTCCAACCCAGAGGACACACGTGCACGTGGCCTCCTGCTGGGTTTCCCTTCCCTGTACCTGATCTTGGGAAGGCCAAACCGAGGACATAAGAGCGCTTGAGGGGATGACTCCAGCCGCCTCCCAACAGTCTGACTGAAGGGAGAGGATTCAGTACGGGTAAGGCCGTGTCCCCCCAGCCACGCTGGGCGACCTTAAGATTCTTATTCTCACTACCTGATACGTTGGCTTTATAGCCAAAGATTAAAAAATGGAAACACCCCCAGGTACACGAATATTGAGGGACTTTGTGCCTAAATGGTCCTGTCTCCAATTGTCCTAGAACCGCCTTCCCCACATTGTAGCAAGTATATCATAATGTATACCACAGATTACAGCAAGAGCTAACAACTGTGCTGACTGCTTACTGTGGCAAATTTTCAAAGCACTTTAAATGTATTAACTAATCTACACAGCCACCCTATAAAGTAGTACACACCCCCCCCCCAGTGCTGGGGATCAAAGCCAGGGCCTCATGCATGCTCTGGACCACTGAGCTACATACATCTGCAATCACTATCATTTTATTTTTTCCAGTGCTGGAGATCAAACCTAGGATTTCACACGTGCCATGGAAGCGTTCCACCACGGAGCTACATCCCCAGCCAGTAAATGCCTTTTTTAACCAGGGTGTCCCTATGTTGCTCAGGCTGATGATCCCCGCTGCCTCAGCTTTACCACGTGGCTGGGATTACAGGCACACACATCTGTCTTCCATGTGTCTTTTTTTGTGGGGGAGGCGGGGGTACTGGGGATTGAACCCAAGTGCTTTACTCCTGAGCCACATCCCCAGTCCTTTTTTCCAGAAAGGGTCTACCTTGCTGAGGGTGGCCTCAAACTTGGATACACCTGCCTCAGCCTCCTGAGTCACTGGAATTACAGGCTTGCACCACTGTGCCCAGTCATTATCTCCATTTTACAGATAAGTATATGGATGGAAAAAGGGGTAAAGCATGATAAAGACCACAGGCACTAAAATCTCAGGCCAGGGATGTGCTCATAAGCTGTTTTCACTCCATTCTCCCTTCTTGAGTTGTTGGTTTTGTTCAGAGTAGAGCTCAATTTGCTCTCTGCTCACTCAGGGTATCCCACCAAAGTTGTGAAAACTACCTCATTTCTACATTCTTTATACAACTATCCTTTCCAAAGAAAAAGGGTCTCTGGGGCCCACAGTGTATTTCAGTGATAGAGCACTTGCCAAGCATGCATGAGGCCCTAGGTTTGATCCCTGGCACTGCAAAAGAAAGAGACAAAGAAAAAAAAAAGATCTTTGAGTATTAATTATTAATTCAACTAACACTAATTTGCCTATTCTGTTTCTGGCCCCAAGAACAAAGATTAAAGCAAAACCAGCCATTGCTTTGAGGAATCTCAAAAGAACACCTGACTATAATGGTGGTGAAGAGGGGATAGGTCTCAGAGCCTCAGAGCCAAGTGTATGCAGCCTTCTGATCCCAGTCACACATGTTGAGTAAATTACCTATTAGATAACCCTTAACTGAACTTGTCAATTTTTTTTTTTCTTTCTTTCTTTTAGGTCAGTAAGAACCTCTGAATCTAAGAGGTGTTTTCTGTTACCTCTTAGGGAACTTTAAATAATAGCAATTAAAGTTTCATGAGAAAGTAAGATGCTAGCCGGTATTTAAAGGTATTGCAGCAAATTTATTCTTTCAGAACAAAAGACTAGAAACTGCTTTTCTCAGTTGCCAACTTTGATCATGGGAAAATTTTGTCTCCAACAATCTATCTCTATCCTCAAATGCACTTCATCCTTTCCACATCATCAATGGCCAAGTGCCAAGTACAAGCAGCAAATACTAAAGTACTGCCACACAGTAAGTAGAAACATGTACACCAAATTCTACTATGCATATTAATAAATATTCTTTATTTTAAATTTTGCACATTGCGCTTTAACATTACATCCAAACATTTCGCAAGTGGATGTCTACTTTGTAAAACCATATATTCAGCTCATTGTCATTTCTGTACAGAAGTATAAGTACAACATTACTTTTTGCCACTAAGTTGCTTTAGTAAGTCTCACAGGAAGAGAAACATTTAATGAAAAGAGATGGCTTAAATCATATGGCAGGCCTGCGCAGCCACGAAACTAAGGACACAAGCCTGAAGAAAGAACAAACTAATGAAGTTACCTCCACCGTCTCCCAAAACAAGAAAGAATCACATTGATTTAAGATAAAATTTTGTCATAAGTCACTAAATTAAGTTTTTTTTTGAAAGAGAAGGCGCAGTAGTCATCTTGAGTGTTTCATTGAAAGACAGAGCTATTTTATTTATTTAATTTGCTCCAGCCGTTGTCAACCAGCCACTACAAATGGGCCTCTTGTGGTCATTTAAGCGGCAGTATTTGTTAAATTTCTCCTTCAGATGCTGTCGGTATTGTTCTCTATTGCTGTAGAAAGACTGGTTATTAGCCATAAATGACTGTATTTCATCTTGTGAGATAAAGATTTCCTCATCTGAAGTACATTCAGACTCATCCTGCAAATTAAAGCAGTAGTTAATACCATGACTTTAAGAATACAAAATGCTATGTTGATAAACTAGAAGGACAGCTAAAAATTCAAGCAGTTAGCCTTTTAGTTTCAGTTCAGTCACAAAGTCTTTAGTTGGAGTGTTTACAGAATAAGCAGCATGTCCTTCTGTCTTAGAAAGTAATAAATGAGAATAAAATCCAACTCATTAGGTTTGAAACTCTAAATCTACAATTTATCCTAGATACCTCTGAGTCCTTCATAGTATCATCATAGGTGTCTACCTTTGAAAAAAATGACTAATTAGAGATGGTACATGTGGGACCCCTTCACCACCCCCAACCCCCATCCCTTAGGATCTGGTATAATTCATCTAAAGTCTCAGGAGTTGATATCAATTTTAAAGGTTTTTCCAAGCTCAGCTCTGCTTTTATACCACATGACACCTAAAGGAAGTAAACTAGAATGCAAATTCTAGTTTAGATTCTGTTTTCTTTTCTGATCTAGAAGGATAGCTACCAAAAATTGCCACTCAGGTAAAATTTGCTTATAAA
The DNA here is from genome assembly GCA_020662805.1 of Glaucomys volans. Taxonomy (NCBI): domain Eukaryota; kingdom Metazoa; phylum Chordata; class Mammalia; order Rodentia; family Sciuridae; genus Glaucomys; species Glaucomys volans. The sequence goes on from JAJEJO010052951.1 coordinate 27,910, forward strand.
ACTCTAAGGGGCAGATTGCTAGATTAAACACTACCTCTATTCTGTTCTCCCAAGTAGTCTCTTCAAACTTTGAGAAGAAAAAAAATGTGCTCCACAGCAGTTATGTAAACCATAAACAGAAGAAGTAAAGTCACAAAAGAACATTGGAATATTACCCTACATTTTTAAAAAAATGTCTCTCTACTCCCCACCTGTAACATTGAAATACTATCCCCACATCCATAATAAGGCACAATGCACTACTTACAAGGAGTTCAACTAAGCTCTTGGCACCTTTTCCGGAATCAGGACCAAACAACATTTCTGTGGGTTCTGCAAACTGTGGTACATTTTTCCTATGCTCAAACCAAGGCAGTGGCTGCCCACCCTTTTCAATACTGCAACAGCTTTCAGGATGTGCATCTTTGGTCTTGTCGCGGTGAAACACTGTGTGCACGGTATTTCCTGAGGTCTCTCGATTACCTGGATCTGTAATACAGTTTCCAAGCTTTTGGATCTGAAACCACAACAAAAGATTTCCCAGGTGAAAAGGCAAGGAATAATAGCAAATATACTTTGAAGAGAAACAAAAAGAATGACCTGAATGGGGTGTTAAATCTTTAGAAAGAAAATTCAGTAAGAGCAGCAGCTGGCGTTTACTAAACACAACATATCTTAAATGCTATGCTAATCTGCCATATAATCTCATTTCATCTTCATAGAACCTAATATGATAGAGACTATTACCCAATTTTGCAAATTGGAAAGCTAAATAAATTTCTCAAGACTACAAAGTAAATAGGTGAAAAAGTATTATGAAGAGAATGAACTGGGTTTCTAATTTGTCGACTTTGGACAAATATCCCCCCACCTCCACTCCCACCCTCCACCCTTACATACACACACAGACAACCACAAGATGAGCAAACAATGGAACTGCATGAAATACTCATCCTAAAACAAACCAAATCCTATACTCAGCCATAAAGAAAAATGAAATTATGGCATTTGCTGGTTAATGGATGGAACTGGAGATTATCATGCTAAGTGAAATACACCAATCCCAAAAAACCAAAGGCTGAATTTTCTGATATGCAGATGCTACCACACAATAAGGAGGTGGGTAGGGAAGAATAGAAGTACTCTGGATTAGACAAAGCGGAATGTAAAGGGAAGGGAGGTGGGAAGGGAATAGGAAAGAGAATAAATCACACACAACTTTCCTATGTTCATATATGAATACACCACCAGTGAAACACTATCATGTACAACCACAAGAATGAGAAGTTATACTCCATGTATGTATAACATGTAAAAATACACTGCCATGTATAACTGAAAATAATAAAAAATTTAAAAGAACAAAAACAAACAATAAATCCTAGCAGAAAAGCTATACATACACTTCAAGGAATACAGGATGTTCTCAACAGCAGAGGTTTAAAATTGCAATTTATGACACTTACATGTTCATCACATTTCAACATCTTGCTTTTCTTTTTCTTCTTTTTATTTTTTCCTTTTGTGTTGTTCTCTTCAGAATTTGCCCAACATTCAACGCAACTATCACCATCATCTTCTTTGTCTTCACAGTGATGAACACAGGCGTCATCACCTGCAAAAATCAATAATCATTCTTACTTATGCTCTTAAGTCAGCCATGTAGAAGTAATTGGGAAGATTAATCTGAACCTACCATGTTCATCATGATTACAAATGCCTTCAGTGCAGGCAACATCTGACCCCTCCCGGGAACCTGTTTCGCTCCCCTCCATGCTAGATGAATATCCACAATCACTACCATTACAGTGTGGAGATATGCCTGAGAAAAAAACCAATTGAGAGTTACAATTAACATACCAGGATTTATATCAGGACAAGGAACCACAGAAGATCTTCAAAATTGGTGGTTTATTGAAAATGAGTGAATAATGAAAATATGATTAGGGATTTACAGCTTTTTTGCTTCTGTCAAACAGTAACAAAGAACAAAAAGAGAAAAGAAATATTATCTGACTAAAGAATATGCTTTCAGCAAGACTAAAGCAATAAGCATTTTTTTTTTTTTTTTTTAAACGGTCTCTTTAAGTTGGTTAGGGCCTTGGTAAGTTGCTGAGGCTGGCCTCAAACTTACAATCTTCCTGCCTCAGCCTCCAAACAGCTGGGATTACAGGTCTACACTACCATGCTTCGTCTATAAAGCAGTTTTAAAATTCTAGATCCCCAAATCTCTAAAAAGTTCTGATTTAGAGCTGGGGCTGTAACTCAGTTGTAGGGAGCTTGCCTACCACATGTGAGGCACTGGGTTCCATCCTCAGCACCGCATAAAAATAAATAAGTAAAATACAAGTATTGTGTCCATCTACAACAAAAAATATTTTTTTAAAAAAGTTCTTACATTTAAAAATATTTTTTGGTGGTACTAGGGATTGAACCCAGGAACATTCTACACTAGGAACTACATCCCTAGTCCTTTTTATTTTTATTTTGAAACAGGGTCTTACTAAGTGACCCAGTCTGGTCTTGAACTTGTGATCCTCCTGCCTCAGTCTACCAAGTAGCTGGGAGTACAAGCATGAGCACCACCACATCCAGCAAGCTCTTATATTTAAAAGAAAGAATAGGCTCAGTTAATTTTTTTCTGGGGGGAGGGGGTGCAGGAGGGCTACCAGAGGCACTCAGCCACTGAGCCACATCCCTAGCCCCTTTTTTTATTTTATTTTGAGACAAGGTCTCACTGAGTTGTTTAGGGCTTCACTAAGTTGCCTAGGCTTGTCCTTGAATTTTCAATCCTCCTGCCTCAGCCTCCCAAGTCACTGGGATTACAGGTATGTGCCACTATGCCTGGCAAGAGTTAAATTTTAGAAATAAATTATTTACTTACCTTTTTTTATTTTAGGGGACCCCAAAAGATTGCCACTGCTAGGACAGGTACATGATGTATTTTCATTGGTAACAATTACTTCTACACAACTATTGCCATCTTCGGTACTGCCACAGGCTTTGCAGCTATTTTCTATGAAGTCTGTTTCCTTTAAGGATGAACATTAAGAGCCGGTAAAAAGATAATCTCCATAATGGCCACATTTCAATTTTTACTAATTAGGAGTTACAAAGTTACCAATTGAAAAGATTCTTCACATGAAAACTCATCAAGCCAGACAGTGAACCATCAGAGAGTAAGTTAAGAGTATCAAGCAAACTTAGAATAGCAGCTATCTCAAAGTGTGGTCTACTATTTTTATTATTAATACTTATATATTATTTGCCTTTTTCACTGTATTAACACATTGATATACAAAAGCACTGATGCCTTAACACAAATCAAAGCAGTGGTATACTAAAAAACATACTAAAAGTCATCATATTCTTCACTTGTCATGCACTTGCAGCAAAAATAAATAAAAGATATTTCATTTATGATTGGGGATTGAGCCCAGGTCCTGCCATATGCTAGGCAAGGGCTCCAACACTGAGCTAAATCCCAAGTCATCTTTTAAATTCTAAGACAGGATCTCACTAAATTGCTAAGACAGATCTTGAATTTTGGATCTTCCTGCCTCAACCTTCTGAGTAGCTTGAGGTTACAGGAATATGCTACCACACCACCTTATGAACATTTCTGACGAAGCAGTAAAAATATTAATTTTATTAGAGATCAACTATGAACAGAGGTCTTTTTTATGCTTTACATAACAGATGGAAAGTATATTTAAAGCACTTATGTTGCATACCAAAGTACAAGGCATACCAAGTACAAATCAAGGAAAGGTACTTGTGCAACTGAACTGCAAGCTAAACTAGTTGCTTCTTTCCTGGAACCTCAGTTGCACTTGAAAGAACAACTATGGTTATTCAGACTTGGATATTTAGCAAGGCATTTCATTAAATGAAGTCTGTTCCTTCAAGGAAAACAATGGAGGGTCTATTGTTGACAATGATAAATTTCAGACTTTTGAAATAACAGAATTTTACAAAATTGCATACAATGTTGCAAATATGAAGCTTCCTAATATATAGGACGTGACTTCTCTTTTTTTGAGATGGGGGCCTCACCATACTTCCTATGATGGTCTCAAACTTGTAGGCTCCCGTGATCTTGATTGAGCTTCCAAGTGCTAAGACTACAGATGTGCACTCCACACAGCTATACTACTACTTAGACTTATCTAATGAGATCAGTAGTGATTTTTAATGTATGTGATTATCTAACATTATGTAATGAAATGTCAGTATCTGGATGATCTGTATAATTCAGTGAACCAGTATCTTCCAAATGAATTCCAATGCATATTACATGCATGAGTAAAAGATCTATTCAAAGTGTAATACAGTCCAAAGGATTTTAATTTAACAGGGTATGAGGGCTGGTGATATAGCTCAGTGATAAAGCACTTGCTAAGCATGCATAAGGTTCAATTCCTAATACCACACATACACAAAAAAAGAATATGAAAAGGTCATTCATAAAGTGTCCAATTCCACATTACAACTAATCTTTCAGAAACTAAAACTTCTTGAACTGAAGTATCAAAGAATATATGCAACTATATGAAAAGCTTATAGTAAAATAATCCTCCCATTTCCTATTATATACATATATCTGAGACCAGACTTGATTCACATGCTTCCAACCAGGCCAGCAACAGAAACCAAGTGAATGCAGAAGCAGATACAACAACCTAACTGATCCTTTTTAAGTCAAACATAAAGACATTTGCAAAAATATAAAAATAAGATATTCTTTTTTTCCTCAAATAGTTATTTTTTCAAAAAATATCAGTTAACATATAATGGGCTTATGGTTTTTTTGTTGTACTGGGCACTGAACCCAGGGACACCCTACCACCGGGCTACATTCCTAGCACCTCTTTTAAATTTTTAACTTATTTAGAGACAATGTCTCAATAAGTTGCCCAGGCTGGCCTCAAACTTGTGGTCCTCCTGCCTCAGCCTCCCTAGACACTGGGATTACAGGCGTGCACTATGGCCCCAGCAAGGCTTATGATTTTTAAATGAATAAATAAAATTTCTGTTTTACTTTCTGATACAGTAAGTATTAAGTTTTTTTGTTTTTGTTTTTTTGCAGTATTGGGGATTGAACCCAGGGCCTTGTGCTCGTGAGGCAAGCACTCTACCAACTGAGATATATCCCCAGTCCTGTTAAGTATTTTTTTAAAAGCTCATTGAGCACCTTAATTTTTAAGACTACAAAGGGTTCCTGTGACCAAAAAGTTGAGAATTGCTCTAGGTCATGCACAGAGCTAACATTCCACATTTTGACTTTGATCTAACAGCACACTAAAGTCAGGTAAGAGATAACTATTCAACATTGTACAAAACAAATGCATGACATTAAAAATCTGGCTTACACAGAAAAAGCCAACACACCATCTGCAGGAGTGGCACACATCTGTAATCCCTGCGACTTGGGAAGCTGAGGCAGGAGGATCACAAGTTCGAGGCCAGCCTCAGCAACTTAGCAACACCCTGTCTCAAAATAAAAAATACAAAGGACTGGGGACATAGCTCAGTAGTAAAGTGCTCCTGGGTTCAATGCCCAGTATCAAAATATTTTAAAATGCCCAAATCTAGCAAAAAACGATACTTCTATCCAAAGCATACACTTATGAGTTGGTACTAAGGAATACTACCTTCTCTTGGCTTACTTCCTTTTCATCTGCTGTTTGTAAAGGAGTAGGAATATCACATACACACTTATTTTTTCGTCTATTCTTCCGTTTTTGGCGTTTCTTTTCTTGCTTGAGTTCTCTTACTCGTTCCTCTTCTGAAAATTCCTCACAGAGTTGTTCCAAGCGGCTAATACCCTGTACTTTTTCCACAGTCATCTGTTATAAAAACAATTTTGAGAGTAAATATTGGTCATAACTTCATTTTTCCAATGGAAATTCTTTTTTGTTAAATTTAAATGCTATCACACACACCAACTTATATTTCATGCTGCAATTTTACCAGTTTTCATAAAGAATCTCAAGTTTTAGTATCTTCCTTTTTCCCTTTTGCAGTGTGAGGGATCAAACCCAGGGCCTTGTGCTTGTTATAGTATCTTAAATGATGACAATCTTAAAAATCCACTCAGAAAGTCAAATACAACTAAGTTATACTTACATATACTCGTATTTGAAACCAGCAATAACCTACTTTTAAATTTCAGAATCTTAATGATGCATAATGAATAGTAATTTGTTTCTTTACACAAAGAAAAGAGTATTTAACCTGATTAGATGATCTAATCTCTTAAGATACAAAACATACAAAGAGAAAAAGAACTAAAAATCTGTTCCATAAAAATTAGAATAAACTCTCCTGTAAATTAGAATAAACAGGGTTCATGGGCTGTGGAAATGTTTCCATCTGTTTCTCACAAGGAACTGGCAACCCAGTGAAAAAGTTACAACAATGCCTTGCTACATACAAAATATCTGCTAGCCAAATATGTATATTGTAAGAAAAAACATTACCATATCACAAGTACTAAATCCAACAGTAGCATTATAAAGAGCCTTTAATAATTTTTTTTTTTTTTTTTTTTTTTTTTGCGGTGCTGGGGATTGAACTCAGGGCCTTGTGCTTGCAAGGCAGGCACTCTACCAACTGAGCTATATCCCCAGCCCCTATAAAGAGTCTTAAGTATACTTCTAAAAAAATTTTTTGTGTGGTGCTGGGGATCAAATTTTTTGTGTGGTGCCTCATGCATGCCAGGCAAATAGTCCACCAATAAACTATATGAACTATATCTGCAATCCCTTAAAGTTGTTCTTACATGATGGCATGCATATCCTATTTACTTCAAACTACTGGAAATCAGACAAACTGGAACTCATTAAAGGTTTCTAATTTCATTGCTTTTTGTTGTTCTTAACTTTTCATTAGTTATGCTTGCTAGTAGCATCTTTTTAATCAGCAACTTCACTTTTTAAGAAAGTCCAAAAACCAAGACTGGTGAAGTAACGGGATTAAAAAAAAAAAGAAAAATCTACAAACTTCTAAATTCCAGTTCCCTAGGGCCCCTCTCCACTCAAAGCCAAGTAAGTTCAGCAGTGGATCACAGCTCTCTGAGGCACTGGTGGCTTACATTAAGATTCAGTCCAGTAACTTGACTCAGCACTCCTGGACATGGAAGCAACCTACTATTCCTTTATTTTATTGGTACTGGGGATTGAACCCAGGAGTACTTAACCACTGAACCACATCCCAGGCCTTTTTAATAGTTTGTTTAGCAATAGATCTCACTAAGTTGCTGAGACTGGTTTTGAACCTCTAATCATCCTGTCTCAGCCTTCTGAGTCGCTGGGATTATAGGAATGCACTCCTGGCATCCTACTGTTCTTACCTCAAAGCTTTTGCGTAAAGCATCAACACCAAGATAGAAAAGCATCTGCCATGTTTGCTCTTCTGCCCGTAATTTTTGCCAGATTCGATGCAGTCTTTCATAAAGATGAATTCCCAAGCAAGTCAGAACTTCTTCTTGAGCTATATCTATTGTCTTAGCATGCCTTTCTCTTCGTCTATAAAGAAGAATAAATCACATTAACTCCTAATACCCTTAACTAAAATAGTAAAAGATAAATAACACACCCTTCAAGTTCAGGTTTTAAACACCACTACCTATCAAATAACAAGATAGTTACACATTTATACTCAATATATACATAAATATACAAGCATGCAGATATGTAACCAATAAGAATACATATACAAGTAGAACATAATCCTAATATTGCTAAAAATAGTAATTCAGGAACTGGCTTAAAGAGATGGATTTTCGGGCACAGAGAAGTCATGTAAGTGTCTACTTCATAGCCATGACAGTTCCTTTCACGTTCCAATTGTAGCAAAAATGCCTGTTATTTGTTCAGTTGGTTGGTTTTGAGGAAGAATAGAGAAAGGCAACACCAAAATGATTCAATCATGAGTAAGAGCTCTCTTGGCTAATCTTAATAGAAGTGTTCATAGCACTAGTGATGAAAGAGGTCTCTGAATTCTAAAATGCCTAGTTGAAAGTAGGCACTCAAATGAGGTTTCATAAACCAGAGATACAAACCACACAAAGGGTTTGATTTATGCTATGAGCAAGATATTCTGATTTTATTTTCACAACAAAGCCAGATATGACATGTTAGGTTCTAATATAATTTAACAGTAATATAAAATACACAGTTCATGAATTACAGTCAATAAAGCATTCCATAAAACCCTGTTGCAAAGATCCTACTTCTTTGCAGAAACCACCATCATGAATAAAATCTAAACATGATAATGCATGGATGAAGAAAAAATCCTTCTAATCATTTTCAAGTGAAAATGATAATTTATTACAATGGTAGCCAAAACAAGGGCAGGGGAGCACCTGCCTCCCTTCCCTTCAAGCAAGGAGCAGAGGATTAAACCACACACCACAGTTTTTCCATATTTTCACTCAATCAATTAAGAAAGCACAATCAATATAGGCATATTTTAATTTATACATATATCATATGTACTGAGGCAGAAGGTGAGAGAAATAAACTTAGTAATAAAATGAAGCAAAGCGCTAGATAGCCCATTCTAGCAAACTACATACTCATACCCTCCTGCGAACTCTGGCTCGGCACGACCCAAAAGATGTGCAATGAAGTCTGTTTCACAGCAAACATGTATGTGTCGCTCATGTGGACAGCACCTCAAGCCTTCATAAAGTGCAGCACAATAGCCCTTTTCTTTGCTGCAATCAAGCTCACCAATAAGGATATTGTATGCTCGAAGGACTTTATTTTTGCAATCAGTGCAAAACCTGTTGAAAAGAAAAACCTTGAAATTAAGAAATGGCTATATAATTATTTCATGCAGCACGTGACAGTATACTAGATGATGGCACTCCCCTCCCATATACAGCATTTTTTTAAAAAAGTCTCCATACACACATTAAAAACACAGACATGGCTGAGCACACTGGCACATGTCTGTAGTCCCAACTACTCAGGAGGCTAAGACAGGAAGATCATTCAAGGCCAGGAATTCTAGGCCAGCCTGAGCAACATAGTAAGATCTCAATCCCAAAACCAAACAGACAAAACAGAACAAAAACATATACATGTAAGATAAACACAAATTTGATTATATGAATATAGCTAGATTGTTATTTGGAAGTGAATTTTAAAGTAGAGAAGCACATAGCCTAAAAGAATGAGGCAAATATATACTTATTATTTCATAAAATACATGCCCAGAATGTATTAGTTACCAAGGGCTAGCATATCTTTCTTTCAAGGGCTATCTGTACAGATCAGAAATAAAATAACAGAGGCAACAAACCAATGACTCTTAGCTAAGTTCTCTCTCCTTCCCATCTCTTAAAATAATTAGTATCTTCAGCCAATAAACTTTGATATAAATTTTTATAACAACATTTTAGCAAATCAGTAGTTAAGCATTTGGAGGTGAGGCTAGGGATGGAAAGAAGAATGACAAAGTGTTATAGGCATTTTAAAATTTACTTATAATTTCCAAAATGTCAAATTATTTCTTCCAAAAATGTATATATCTCAATACACAGACATAATATAGACAACATATACACAGAAATGTGGTTTAAACTTAAGTGTATATAATGTGGCAAAAGTACAAAAGAGTTTGTGTTAATTTAGAGGAGAAAGAATATTTTCACATTTATCAGTCAGAAAGAACAACAGAGCCTGGTTTCTTTATCTTTGAATCCCTGAAACAAGAATTTGGTTTAGTGAAAAAATCAGGCTCACAATATTACTAACTGGCTTTCTAAAATCAGCTGTGATAGAACTAGGAAATTTTGATCTCTTTGATTTAAATTGTTCTCCCAAGTGAATTCAGCAACTCCATGACTTTAGCCAACATGTCTACAATGACACAAGACTCTATAGCACTATTCAAGTCTCTGTTCTTGAGTGAAGGCCAGACCCATACTGAAAACACTGAGACAGCAGAGATGGGAAATGCTGTTCTTTCTGCGTTCTCTCTTGATCCCTCTTAAAAGTCAACCAGTCTGGAAACCTCATTAATTCTAAATTCTCCCCAAGTCTCCCAGTTAAGGGCTGGAGTCAATTAGTATTCATTCTGTCTTTTTTACATCTCTTGAAGATCCCTTCTTTTCAATTCCCTCAGCCCTGGTTTTAAAAGTTTAACAAGAAAGAAAATGATAAAATAAAAAATACAAACAATAAACATAAAAAGCTTAACTGGCTTCCTTGAGTCCACGCTTCCAAGTGCTACTGCATTTCTCACACCAAAATAATGTTTATAAAACAGTTTGGTCTCTCAGAAAATAATGCTCTAAATTCCTATTATTCCTGTTTTGTTGTGTATGTGTTTTTTTTTGGGGGGGGGCAGTGGTGATGGGGGTTGAACCCAGAGCAACATTCCCAATCCTTTTTTAGACAAGGTCTAAGTTGCTTAGGGCCTCGCTAAGTTGCTGAAACTGGCCTTGGACTTGTGATCCTCTGGCCTCATCCTACTGAGTTGATGGGATTAGAGGCATGTGCCACCTGCCCCAGGTTTTTTTTTGTTTTTGTTTCTTAAAGAAATCAGGTTTTGCTACATTGCCAAGGCTGTCCTGAAACTCCTGGACTCAGGTGATCCTTCTGCCTCAGTCTTCTGAGTAGGGAGGAATAGCTGAGACTACAGGTGCACAATACCTTGCCAGTCTGCTATTATTTCTGATTTATGCTTCTTACTTCAGTATTATTCTTATAATTGTCACACATTAATTTGGTGCATATGTCTTTCCGACCTGATAATAAATAACTGTGCTTCTTTAAATGTATATAAGTTAGAGTTCCCCTGGATAAACAGAGATAATAATGCTGACAACATTAAATCACTGTATTTACTAATACTTTAAAAATGAATATAGCTGGGGCTGGGGTTGTGGCTCAGTGGTAGAGTGCTCACCTAGCACTCGTGAGGCCCTGGGTTTGATCCTCAGCACTACATAAAAATAAAAAATATAGGTATTGTGTCCACTTACAACTAAAAAACTATTTAAGAAATAAGAAAATAAAAAATAAAATAAAAAATGAATATAGCCAGGTGCACTGACACACACCTGTAATCCCAGTGACTCAGGAGGTTGAGGCAGGAGGATTGCAAGTTCAAGACCAGACAGCATATTACACAGGGCAATGATTTCTTATACAACACCAAAAGCAGAGGTAACTGACACAAGACAATAGGGATGGCCGGGCGTGGTGGCGCACGCCTGTAATCCCAGCACTTGGGAAGCTGAGGCAGGAGGAACGTGAGTTCAAAGCCAGCCTCAGCAACTTAGCGAGGCCCTAAGCAACTCAGTGAGACCCTGTCTCTAAATAAAATACAAAATAGGGCTGGGGATGTGGCTCAGTGGTGGAGTGCCCCTGGGTTCAATCCCCAAGTACCAAAAAAAAAAAAAAAAAGACAATAGGGATTTCATCAAACTTTAAAACTTTTGCACAGCTGGGTGTGGTGGCACTTGGCCAGTAATCCAAGCTACTCTTAAATGCTGAGGAAGGAGGAGTGCAAGCTTCAGGTCAGCCTGGGCAACTTAAAGAAACTCTGTCTCAAAATAAAATAAAAAGGTCTGGGAATATAGCTCAGTGCTAGAGGGCTTGCACAGCATGCACAAGGCCCTGGATTCAATCCCCAGTACCACAAATATCAAATAAATAAATAAACAAATACATACATACATAAGGGCAAGGGATATAGCTCAGTAGCAGAGAGCTTGCCTAACATGCAGGAATCCCTGGGTTCAAGCCCCCAAACCACAACAAAAAACTTCTGTGCAGGAAAGGAACCAATCAGCAGTGTGAAAAGACAACCACAGAATTGGAAAAATATTTGCAAACCATATATTGGATAAGAAGTTAATATCCAGAATATAGAACTCTCACAATTCAGTAAAAACAACAAAAATCAAACAACCTTATTAATAATGGGCAATGGCAGAGCACTGCTCTAGCAACTCTATAGTGCTAGAAGCCCTAGTTTTTTGGGTTCAATCCTCAGCACTGGAAAAAAACAAAAAGACAAATGACCTGAACAGACATTTCTCTAATGATGATATATAAATAGTCAACCACAATTAGATAAGACCTCACACCTATCAGAATGGGTTCTATTAAAAAACAGAAAATAACAAGAGTTGGCAAGGATGTAGAGAAATTAGAATCTCTGCACAATGTTGGTGGGAAGGCAAAATGGTAGAGCACCATGGAAACCACTACAGAGATTCCTCAAAAATATATCTACCATATGATCCAGCAATCCCACTCCTGAGTATAAGAAATATTTACAAGCACACGTTCACTGCAGCAGTATTCACAATAGATAAGATATGGAAATGTCCATCAATGGATGGATAAAGAAAATGTGGTATATATATATAATGGAACATTAGCTTTAAAGGAGGAGGACAGGTATCATGGCTCATATCTGTAGTTCCAGATATTTGGGAAGCTGAGACAGGAAGATCAGTTAAGCCCAGAGTCTGACACCAGACAGAAAAACTCTCGAGAATCTCTTAAAGAAAAAAAAAGGCCAGGTGTGGTGGCACACACCTGTAATCTCAGTGACTCAGGAGGCTAGGCAAGAGGATCACAAATTAGAGGTGAGTCTCAGCAATTTAGCAAGGCCCTAAAAGCAACTTTGTGAGACCCTGTCTCAAAATATAAAATAAAAGCCGGGCATGGTGGCGCGCGCCTGTAATCCCAGCAGCTCAGAAGGTTGAGGCAGGAGGATCTCGAGTTCAAAGCCAGCCTCAGCAAAGGCAAAGCACTAAGCAACTCAGTGAGATCCTGTCTCTAAATAAAATACAAAATAGGGCTGGAGATGTGGCTCAGTGGTCAAATGCCCCTGAGTTCAATCCCTGGTGAAAAAAAAAAAAAAAAAAAAAAATATATGTATATATACATATATATATATACACATGCACATACATATATATAAAAATATATATATACATATATATACACGCACATACATATATAAAAAATAAAAGAACTGGGGGTGTGGCTCAGTTACTAAGAGTACCTGAGTATCCAAAAAAAAAAAAAAAAAAAAGGGATATTCTGTCATATGCTACAACATATATGAACCTTGAGGGCATTATGTCTAGCAAAAGAGGCCAATCACAAAAATTCAAAATACTCATTTATGTGAGATTATCTCAAATCATCATAGAAACAGAAAGTAGAATGGTAATTGCCAAAGAATGGGAGAAAGAAAATCAGTGTGTGTATTCAGTGGGTATAATTTTGAGTCATGTAAGATGAAAAAGTTCTGGAGATCTTTTATATAACTATGGTTAACAATGCTATAATGTACATTTAAAAACTGTTAGGAGAAGCTACGCATGGTGGCACACACCTATAATCCTAATGCCATGGGAGGCTGAAAGTTCAAAGCCAGCCTCAGCAACTTAGTGAGGCCCTAAGCAATTTAGCAAGACCCTGTCTCAAATTTTTAAAAAAGGGCTAGAGATATGGCTCAGTGGTTAAGCACCCCTGAGTTCAATCCCTGGTGCCAGCAAAACAAAACAAAACAAATATTTAAGAGGGTGAATTTATGGTTTTTGTTCTTTTATCACAAGGAAGAAAGAAAAGGAAAATTTTCCCTTTAGGTGAGGAAAAATGAACACAGAAATAACACTTCTACATTTTTCAGGTTAGAAATGGTAACTTTACATTGTCAAATATACAAAGAGAGAATAAAACTTGAAATATTTTCCCCCTATTTTACTGCTTTAAATCCTCAGAGTAGTTTAATATGTTTGATTATACAACTATAATCAAATATACAGCAAGTTAAAAATATTACATGGGAAGGCTGGTGATGCAGCTCAGTGGTAGAGTACTTGCCTAACATGCAAAAGGCCCTGAGTTTATATGGGACTCAGGGTAAAGTTTGGTGACAGAGTGAGTACTTAGCATGCATGAGGCCCTGGGTTCAATCCCTAACACACGCAAAAAAAAAAAAGAAAAAAGAAAAAAAATTATGGAAGCAGGAATGAAAGTGATTTTTCTCATTTGCAAAAGAAATACTGCCCATGAATTTTAAAACTTTTAAGGCAGAGGTTTCACAGTTTCCTCATTAGAAATGAACACCTCATTTCTAATGATGTACTACCCTAATACTTAACTGGCTAAATGGTGTTGTTAAATCTTTATTATAGAGCTCTTAAAAAAAAAAAAAACAGATACTGCCAAGAAAGAACATTAAACATTTTGAAATGTCTAAATGATGATGATGATGATTATATATGATTATACCTCAAAAGCTCAAACTGTACCTGAAAAAAGAGCTAGAAACAAGAATGACAAGGATCTGCAAATCCAGCATGCAAGTGTTCCCTGACATGCTTACTACATTGTCAGATACCGTTTCAAGGAAACCTTACTACGTATATCTGTCCTCACAAATTCAACTTAGCCCTACAATAAATCTTATAAAATGAATGCCATCATTTTTGTCTTAAGGAAGAGAAAAACAGGCAAAGAAAAGTAACTTGTATAAAATTAAAATGGACAGAACTCAGATTCAAATCAATCTTCCTTACCCTTTTAACATACTTTCTCCCCACCCTCAAGATATTTATAAAATAGACTCCACTTTCTTATGAATATAAAACATTGCCCCAAAATACAGGAAACCCTAAAACATTAGCTCTGAGTAGTAGTAATTTTTCACACCCTCCAAAGAAGCAACCTTTTGAATAAATAAATTCATATATAAAGGGGAAGGATGTATGTTTTATGTCTCTATTGCTTCCATCAGCCTCAAATAATTGATATATGCTCTACTGTTTGGAATATAGCCAAACAAAAAAGCAAATAAACTGAAAAAAGAAATGAACTTTAGTATGTAGGTTATTAGCTCATTGCCATAAGCAAATAAACACCAGTTTTTAAAAGCATTTACCTATGTTTTTTAGAAGTGGCCCCAAAGTAATTGTGTGTATCTGTCCCAAAGTCAAAGAACACATAACCACAAACCCAACATGTGACAAATTCATAACAGTAAACTCCCCCCCAAGAATGCCACCTCTAGATGGCTCCCTTACCAGTTTCCTTTCCTACTGCACTCTCCCTCCCTACGAATTTCCAAATGTTAATGACACTTAGAAAATTCCTTTGTAAAAGTAGTATTCTAAAAAGAAAAATCTGAAGTTACTTTTATAGTACATGAAGCACATGAATTCCAACTCTATTTAAAGGTCTTGGCAATAATTGTAGAAGAAATACTTCAAAATATTACAGAGTAAAAAGTGCTAACTTTAATTTTGAAAATGCTATCATAAAATGATTTTATCATAAACAAGTGATTAAGTATACTTTGATTCAGTTAATCTGTGTTTCTTGAAAGGCTGGTCCAGAACAAACAGGTAAAAAGTATAAAAAAGGAGATACTGGGTCAAGCAAGGCTAACACTGAAGTCATCTCATAAAGGAACTGCCTAATACCTCCGCCTACTGCCAGGTATTAAAGGAAAGGCTGGAGTGCTATCATACAAAGGAGGGCAGTAACAGACCACTCTTGATGACTGACAGCTAAAGCACCTTCCACACTACATCACAACAACCTTTAGACTTACCTGTGTTTTCGCAGATATGTTTCTAGTGTTTCTAAAAGACAACTAGAGTCAATTAAAACTACTTCATCCCTGCATTCCTGGGACATTAGTTCCCATACATCCATCCAACAACCTCTGCAGAAAGAACAAATATATTAGTGAAAAGGAGGAATATGTAAGGGTAAAACATTTAAAAAGGCAGAATTAAAGGATTGCTTGATTTTACCTGGCTGTTCCCTGGAAAGGTCCATAATGGAAAATGATCCTACACTTGCTGTCCTTCCTGTGGTCTTCACTACTTCTCTTATCTGTACTTAACTTCTCTGAACTGACACTGCTACTGCTCCCTTCACTGTAGTACAGTATAGTACAAAGCTTAGTGACACTGAGATAATCTGAAGGAATAATTTCTACAGTCTTAAAAGCATGAACTCTTTAATATATTTAAGTATTAGTAGGGTACATTTACAAATTTGTATAATGATTACATACTTAACCATATTAAAATGTTATTTAAACATGTGCTCACATCTTTATATAAAAATTTCAGCTTGACTATAAAGTTTACCTAATACGATTTAACAACAATATTTACAGTTATCAAGACAGCAACTGGTTTATAAACTTATGCATTTATGACCAAATATACCTGGCATGCTCTAAAGATGAAAGGGCTAAAAAAAAATTATATTTTTACCCATAAACATGAATCAACCTTCCGCAAATTGAAAATTCTAGTAAGTTTTAATCTACTTAATGTGATTAAAAAATAATAATAATTCCTTTTTATAGCTAGTCCATGGCAACAAAACTCGTATCTACTTTCATATTTATAATTAGTGGGAAAATCATAGATTAATTTAATTATAGTAAATAAGCTTTACACTTACTAAAATAAAGGAAGTACACTAAGATGAATACAGAGTCTAAATTAGTACTATATGATAATTTTTTTTAAGACTTTTCCCTCCTCCTCCCCGACTGGTTTCAATGTGGTGCTGGTCATGTACTTTGCTTTGTCGCATATGTGCAATCCAAGAAAAATTGGGTGTATTATATTCCATTCAAGGAGAATCTTTTTGATATTTCTTGAACAACTGGCAACTCTTCTGCAGGTCTGGTTATAGTCCTATTTCTCAACCCCCAGCCGAACTCAGAAGTATTAAGCACAGCTGACCAGAACACCTTGGAATGCTCTAAAAATTCATTGCTCTAGACACTTGAGATGGAAAAAACCTTTGAATATGTATTTACTTAAACTACTTTATACAGTTAAATAGGTATTTCTCAATCCCCAGCCCAAGGTCATACATATAATTTCACTCCCTACTCCCTCTCACAAGGGCTCAGACCACATTTCAACAAAAACCTCAACTCCTCTACCCCTTCTATGTTAAATCCTTCTACTTACAGCTCTCACATTTCCTCTTTTTCTAATTATGCTTGTGTGACCTACAGCTCAAATCAGGACTTTAGCCATAATCTCTCTAGACCCTATTGCTTCCTATGAACTCCTTTAAGATCAAACTTTCAAGCCAGGTGTGGTGGTACAGGCCTGTAATCCCAGAAACTCAGAAGGCTGAGGCAGGAAGATTGAGTTGAAAAGCCAGCCTCATCAGGTTAGTGAGGCCCTAAGCAACTTAGCAAGACTCTGTCAAAATAAAAAAAAGGATGGGAACATGGCTCAGAGGTTAAGCACCCCTGGGATCAATTGCTAGTACCAAACAAACAAACAAAAAACTCAGAAAAAGTAGTCTTCTTTCCACTTTGTTCTATTCCTATCTTTTCCATTCACAGCTTAATCCATTACAAGCTCACATTGTATTCAGTTTTTCACTCACTCCAATGTGGACTCTGCTTCCACTCAACTGCTAGCTCTTCTCATCAGTTCCTAAATCCAGTGTCTACTTTGGGGCCTTCAATGACTCAGAAGCATTCAGCACAGCTGACCAGACCACCCTGGAATGCACTACCATTTAGCTACATTCCCGATACTTTCACTTTTTAATTAATTAATTTTTGAGACAGGGTCTTGCTAAATTGCCAAGGCTGGCCTTGAACTTGACATCCTCCTGCCTCAGTTTCCTCTCGAGCCTCAGCCTCACAAGTAGTCAGGATTACAGGTGCGTACCACGCCACCTGGCTCCAGCCACGCATTTTCTAGTTACTTTACTAACTGCTTCTTTTCCACCATTAAACCAAATTCCTTGATATTCTTTTCTCTTAATTTACTCTCTCTCTAGGTGATTTTACACATCATTCTCTAAGATAAGCTTTAATCCTTAGCTACAGACCTACAACTCTGAACTAGACCTTTCTTTCAGATCTCAAACTTACTCCCAGACAGACAATAACCTGGCTCCTTGCATGGATATAAGAACACGCTAAAAAAAGATGACATAGATTGTTGCTACTTATTAGGCTACAACCTGATGAGCCATACTACACTTGCCCTGGAGAAAGCATTCAAAAAAGGCAGGATGAGGGATAACAGTGAAATATACAAAATGATGATGCCCAACGAAGGTAGAGAGGATATTCTGACTAAACAGACTATACTCAATGGTCGGCTATCCACATAGCATGTAAGAATAACTAAAAACTACTTGAGTGGATAGATCCTGCTTAAGATCAATTAATTCTATTCAACTAATTTCATACTTAGCAAACAACTTTCAAAAACATCTGACTTCCCATGTAGTGAGGATACAGATGGAGGGGGATATGAAGTCTGTGGAGGTTTTTGGTTGTTTGTAAGCTGAAAGGAAAACATAGCTATATGTCAATTAAATAAAAGGAGATTAACAAAGCAAAGTCACCGTAGAACAAAAGAGTAGATGGAATTCAGAGCAAACTGGAAAGACTGGTCTTTAAAGGAAGGCAGCAATGAGTAAAGATGTGTAAGCTGTGGGGTACCTGTAGCTTTTTAGTTCCTCAATGAAGAACATGCATAAAGGGGTTAAAGTGTAGCTCAGCAGTAGGGCACTTGCCTAGCATGTGCAAAGCCTTGGGTTCAATTCCCAGCATCACAAAACAACAACAAAACCAATAATAATATGCTTTATAAAAACAAAAAGGAACCAGAAGGCAGGCTTTTTACTATCCCATACTACTCTATGCCTTCAGTCAATAGATCATTCTCTAATGCAAAAACATGAATAAATTCTGCATTTAGAAAATCAGAAATTCTCTAAAGATATTGATAAATATGTAAAATAATAAGTATCCCTAGGAACTACTTTAGGCTATATACAGCTTTGCTGCTTTTAGCATACTCCCATATTTAGATAGCATGTAATGTGTAGTCCTTATATGGATTCTGATTCAAACAAATCAAAGTAAAAAGACACTTAACAATACTAGGGGAACATTACTGACTGGGTAATATTAATTCTATTAAGCATTATAATGACATTGTGATTATGAAAGAAAATGTCGATGTATTTAGAAATGCATGTGGAAGTATATTAGAGTAACATGATGCCTTGAACTTGCTTTAAAATACATCAGCAAAGGAAAGGGTATATAAATGAAACAAATGTAGATTCTGATAACTATTGAATCTGGGTGAAAGTACAAGGACTGGGGAGTCCTTGTGTAATCTCTACTTAAATTGGGGAAACTGTGGTGGGAGGACCACTTGAACATGAGTTTAAGAACAACCTACGCAACACAGAGAGTCCATGTTTCAAAAAAGGAAAAAGAGAAAAAAAACATGGCACTACTTGTATAGTATTCTCTTCTGTATTAATGATGGATTTCATGATAAAATTTAAAATCTTTTCATTTTTGAGTATAGGAGAAAAAAAACCCTGAAGTAGATCAAGGAAGGAGAAGGGGAGGAAAGGTACTGAGGAATAAAATTAATCAAATTATATGCATGTACAAATGTGGCATAATGAATCCCACTATTATGTATAACTATAATGCATCAATACAAAAGGAAAAAAAACGCCTGCTAATTATTAACATTACCATCATCTGTCCATCCATGTCTTTATATTAGGGAGGAAAATGTCAATACAACAATAGTGCCAATAATACTGAGATATTAAAAACTTAACTTTAAAAATTAACTCAGAAGTAGAATTTTATATCATCCCATTCTCTCTAAAACAAAAAAATTGCTTCTTAGAAATTCCCTTTAAATCCTATGTCTTCTCCTTACAAACCCTGCCCCAAGAATTTAGTTAAGAAACAACCATGCCAATGTGCCTGGAGATAGGGGTGAAAGCAGCATTAGACAATGTAGCACCCAACACCATGAAAAAAAATGCACATCAGTTACATAGATATATACTGCCATAACTGATACAGGTGCCATAACAAGGCACATTTTTTTTTTTTTTTTTTTTGGTGCTGGGGATTGAACCCAGGGCCTTGTGCTTGCAAGGCAGGCACTCTACCAACTGAGCTATATCCCCAGCCCCACAAGGCACATTTTTAATCCTGAAACATTTACTAGGGAGATAGAGGAACAAGATAGGAAAAATAATTATTATAATTATGGCTGTTGATCAAAAAATGATAACACTACATTGAAAATCTTAATATTAGCTACAGAAAATTTCTCAAAAACATCAATCTCCTTCTAAAACATATTTAGATAAGGAATAAAACTTTAAAACTCAAAACTATCACAACACTATATGGTATCAATACAAAAGGTCTATAGAACCAGGGGACATACTTATTTTGATCCATATTAGAGTGAGGCCAATTAATGAATTAAAACTAGCATGGTATTTACTCTTTGTACTAAATATAATCTACATTTATAATATTAACAATAAAGAAGCACTTTGGTATTCAATTCCACTTACCCCAAAGGTTTTGGCTTGTGCGTATCTAAGGAGTGCAATTGACATCTCTTATTCTTCTTACTTTTTGGAATAGCATCTATCATGTCATTTAGTTTGGACCTAATGAACAATAAACAAAGGTTAATAGTCATTTTTCTTTCAAATTTTAGAAATCTCTACTTACTGCCTTTTCATGATAAGTGTAGTATTACAGACACATTCACTACTGTGAAAATTTCTCATCAAACATATTGTAGCCCAAAAGAGTCTAAACACTCATTTTTCCCTTTCCTGTCCCAGCCAGTCAAAATGTTGAAATAAACCTGCTCTATTCAATGGTTCCCAGACTGCATTTTTTTCACTTATCTAGCAATGTGCTTGGCACTCCAATATTTTATTACTAACTACAACATGACTCTCAGCTATCTTCCTCTGCCCAAATATTACCTAAATATATATCCTAAATGAGGATCCATTAACAAAAATGTCATGCAAATACAGAATGTATTTGTAATATAATGTATGTACAGAATGCCAGGTAATGCTGTTGTATACACCCTACCTCCAACCTGTCAACTAACTTTTAAACACATTTAGAATTCTAACACTTCTTATCTTTGCCTAACCCACAAACTCTAGTTTATCAACTGCAATAGCTGGCCTCCTAAATGGTCTTGTGCTGCCACCTTTTGCCTTTTACATTCTAGGTTTCACTCAGTAGCCAGTGATCCTTTTAAAACATCAGATTATGTTACTCATCTATTAAAAAACTCTCCAAAGATTCTTTTCTCAGGCAGAGGAAAATTCCAAAGTCCCTACCACCACCTTCAAACAAGAAAGCTTTAGGGTTTGGCCTTTAGACCTTTTTTTCATTTATACTCACTAAATGACACAAAATTATAGCTCTACACCACCTCTATGAACCCTATATGGATGTCCCATCAGTATCTCAAACTTAACAAACCCAAAACTGAACTCTGAAACACTGTTCCTTGCAGACTTGCCCATCTCAGTAAGGGACACTATCAATCTGTCCCTTAGATGTCCAAGAATCATCACCAATGCCCACTCCCACAATCAATCAATCTCAAAATCCTGCTGGTTATTTCCTCAAAATATTTCCAGGATCCTACCATTTCTCACTATCTCCATTAATACCAGTGTAGTCAAAGTCACTCATCATCTTTCTCATGAATTATTAAATAGCCTCCAATTCTCTGCTTCTACCACTTGTACCGCCCCTCTTCAAAACATACACACACACACACACACACACACACACAAACAAACAATTCTCAATGCAGGGGTCACAGTAGGCCAAACTTCAGACTATGTTGTTCATCTGCTCAAAACCTTCCAAGGCTTTCTACCTCACTAAAAGTAAAAACAAGAGACCCCAGGATGATCTACAAGGTACTATTTTTGTCTTGTTTTGTTTTTGTGGTGCTGGGGATTGAACCCAGGGCCTTGTGCTTGCAAGGCAAGCACTCTACCAACTGAGCTATATCCCCAGCCCTGCAAGGTACTATTATAAAAGGACCTTTCATAATTCTTCTGATCACTTCTTCTATTACTGTTCCTTTCATTCATCTGGCTGCAACCACATTACCTTCTATGCTGTTCCTCAGACATGCCAAGAAACTCCAACCTCTGAACCTTTTTACTTGTTATTCCTTCACTGTCTTCCCTCAAATACATATATGGTTCCTTCACTCACTTCATTCAAGTCCATATTCAATGCATTTTAGCAGAAGGACCTTCCCTAACCACCTTTCTTAATAATAATACACACTCATTCTCTATCCCCGCTACTGGTTCTACTATGTGAACTTATAAACTGCAAATTATATATTTATTGTATCACTCCATATGAGAGCAGAGACTACATATTACACAATAAAACTGCTAAATGGGACACAATTTTTGCCCCAACCAAATTTAGAAAAAAAGCTGTCAACAAGTTGTTTATAAGTTAACAAAACCATTTCTAATTTATTCTACTTACCCATGTACATAAAATAATGTATAAAGCTTCTTTGCATCAGTCATGCAGCTTCGAGTTACAGATAGGACTCCCTTGGGTCCTACTGTCAGGGGTTCAAGGGCAGGATTTCCAGACTCTACAAGCTGGGAAAAGAGGCGCTCCACACTGCGACGACAACCAACACATGGGACAAGCTGAGAAAGTGCACTCAAGACTTCACGTGATGTTACAACCATGGCAATACTTAGATCTTGTTGCTTAAGCATACTGTGTCGCTAAGAGAAAGAAAAAAAAGTAAAGTGAAAAATCCTTAAGACATAAAATGTCCTCTTTCCCCACTATGGGGGTTCCTATCCTTGTACAGTAAAGTCAACCCGCCAAGGGTTTACCACCTTTATCTACAACTGAGTTAGAAAGGCAAAGTGATCAGCCCTGTCTATGTTGTACTGCATTTGCTCCGCAAACCCCTCTGGCTCCAGAATCTAGGGTGAAAAGAACTGAACTCAATCTAGGGTAAAAAAACTGCATGCACACTGACATAGCAAAAAGAAGCCCTGCATCTGTTGCATCTGGAAATTGAGGATTTATTCAGTGAATATTAAAAGAATAAGAAAGACACAATGCAGCTTTACCATATCTTTCTTTCGACCTTAAACAACACACTATGTTTAGCTATAGAAGTCAATTAGTATGGTGATCATGAAGAGCAGCAATCACAACCTGGAGGTATGAACACATGTGGATTAGTTCGAGAGAAAAAGGACTATCTTACTTATGAGGGAGCCTGCAGTGACAGAGTAATATGCTGGTGCATATGAATGTTATCTGCTGATTATGACAAGGTAGAAAAATGACTAAAAACCACAGCTGTACAGAAATGGGCAAAACTCTAGTAGGTAACTTCTACCATATGGAGTGAAGAGCTACATTACAATTAACACTTTCAGATTTACCAAAAACAGATGGAGAGGTAAAACAATTACCAAGAAGAATTTTCTCACATTTACTTTTAACTTTTCATTCAAAACTCTCTCTAAAGGTAGAAATACAGTGCTGAAATAAACTAATAAGTTATCTCCTGTTATCCTAATTATGTTATATATTTAAATGTATTTATAAAGTATATTTCTTAAGAATTAAATAAAAATCAGCAAGCTCATAATATAGGATTAATTTTTTTTTCAAACTTGAACAAAACAATCATACAGAAGAAACTCAACAAATTCTTTTTTTGTGTGTATGCAGTGCTGGGGATTGCCAACATGCTAGGCAAACTCTCTACCACTGAGCTATATGCCCAGCCCACAATAAGTTCTTAACAAAAAGCTGTGTACCCTATCCTTAAAAACCAGGAAAAATGGCCAGATGAAGTAGAACCTTATGGACATATAAAATGTTAACACCACAGAGTCTCTTTCACATGACAGGTGTATACATCAGGGATGTAAATACATTCATCACAGCAACAGTAAAAATGAAACCAATTTTAGTTTAGCACTAGGTAAAACAAAATTTAAACTTAATTTTATTACAGCTAAATTCTAAATTATTTTTTAAACACACACATACACACACCACTGAAAACACTGATTTTAAAACTATTACCTGAATGAACTGCTTTAGTTGTGCACCATTATTCTGATGCCCATCGAGATTTAACACATTGTCAGGAAACTCCATCACCATCTTAAAATGCAAAAAGAACAGGAATCAAATATTTTACTCTCTTCAAACATATTATACAGCCTATTTTACAAACTCCTAGGCAGAAATAAGACCTCAAAATCCCATCGCACACAAAAAGGTTTTTAAAAAATCTAAAAATACAGCCAGGCCTGGTAGCACATGCCTGTAATTCCAGCAACTGGGAGAATAAGGCAGGAAGATCACAAATTCAAGGTCAGCCTCAGCAACTTAGCAAGACCTATCTCAAAACAAAATTT
The DNA here is from genome assembly GCA_020662805.1 of Glaucomys volans. Lineage (NCBI taxonomy): Eukaryota > Metazoa > Chordata > Mammalia > Rodentia > Sciuridae > Glaucomys > Glaucomys volans. Next base: position 52,197 of record JAJEJO010052951.1, read on the forward strand.
AAAGAAAGTAGTAGAGCACTCCCACATTCAATTCCAAGTACAAAAATAGATAGATAGATAGATAGATAGATAGATAGATAGATAGATAGATAAAATTTCCTCTCCCCAGTTCTAGAGATTGAACCCAAGGACTTTTCACCACGGAACTATATTCCTAGTACATTTTGAGACACAGCTGCTGGGATTACAGATGTGTGCCACTGCACTGGGCAGTACACAAACTTCTAAAACTAGAATGGTATATCATTAAGAGCAAGGACAACAAAGTCAGATAAGACAGTTCAAATCCAAACTCTGTCACTTAACATCTATATCATAACTCACAAATTACTTAACCTGTTTCTTAGCTTCCTCATCTGCAGAAGAAAATTAAGTAATAATTTCTAATATCTCTCACGGAGTAGTTGTGAGGATTAAATTATATTTTAAAGTGTTTGTAGCTGTACAGCCACACACCGGTAATCCCAGCAACTCAGGAGTTCAAGGCAAGGCTCAGCAACTTAGGAAAACCCTGTCTCAAAATTAAAAAATAAAATGGGCTAGAGCGTAGCTCAGTGGTAGAGCATCCCTAGGTTGAATCCCCCATACTGCAAAAAATTGTGGGTTTTTTTTTTTTGAAGTAGCCAATAACAACACTTAAAAAATCAAATAACCTGACAATTTTAGTTAACTCCACATAATTATGAAATAAATCTTTTAACTACTTTGAAAAAATATCTATACCTTACATTTTGGGTATAGTGGTATAGTGCTTGCCTCACATGTGAGAGGCCCTGGGTTCAATCTCCAGTAGAGAAGAATTGCCTACCCACCACCTGCAAAATACCCTATATAGGGCTGGGGTTGTAGCTCAGTGGTACAGCACTTCCCTAGCATATGTGAGGCCCTGGGTTTGATTCTCAGCACCACATAAAAATAAATCAAATAAAGGTACTGTGTCCATCCACAACTAAAAAAATATTTTAAAAATACCCTACATATATTAGAACAGTAGTTGATGCGTTATAAATGTCTGCTCTAAACTTCAACAATAAGTATATACTGAAGTAGTTATTCAAATATCAAAATCTGGCAAGGCATGGAGGTGCAGGCCTGTAATCCCAGAGATTTAAGAGGTTGAGACAGGAGGACTGCACGATTCAAGTCCAGCCTGTGCAATTTAGGAGACCCTATCTCAAAATAGAAAATAAAAAGTGTTGGGGATGCGCTCAGTGGTAAGGTGCCTATGGGTTCAATCTCTAGTATGGTCAAAGGGGGGGGTGGGAATCAAAACACTATCAGGGGAAGGTAGAAATAAAGCTTAAAGTTTAAGGATGTTTCAGTATGTCAAATAAAGGGAATTAGTAATTAGTAAATTTCACTGATCCGTAATGCCACACATTTCAAGAACCACAGTTAATGTAGTACCAAGAGTCACTTTAACTGTTAAGATCATCAGTTGCCAGGCACTGTAGTGCACACCTGTAATCCCAGGGGCTCTGGAGGCTGAAACAGGATAGTGAGTTCAAAGCCAGCCCCAGCAAAAGTGAGGTGATAAGCAACTCAGTGAGACCCTGTCTCTAAATAAAATACAAAGTAGGGCTGGGGAGGCGGCTCAATTCGAGTGCCCCCGGGTTCAATCCCCAGTACCCCCCCCAAAAAAAGAAGAAAGAAAAATGTCATCAGTTAAAGAAGCATCCCAAATCCAGAGACACAATGTGAAATAAAGTCTACCTTCATGACGATGAAATAAAATAACACATGTATATCTTAACTAAAACAACACTAAAGATATCGAACATACTGTGCTAGGTAGGACAAACTATTTCCAGATGACAAGGGCCTCAAACTGCTACATACCCAAAGAGTGAAATCAGGATAGAGAGACCTATTGGAGGCAAAACCAAAAATAAAAACAACAAAAACAAAAAGCCCACTTGGTTGCATGTGATCTTCCCTCTCCACCCAGCTTCTGGGTGAAGACCTGCTTCTTTAGTGGATGAGACCATTCTCTTCCTTCCATATTAGAAATAAAAGATTTAAAATATGCTTGTTCTAACAATAAATGGGGCCTCATCACAACAAAGGAAAATGTCACCAACAGATATAAAATCTTTTCTTGAATTGCTAAAGGGTGAATACTAGATACATGAAGAAGAGAAATAAATGGATTCTTTTTTTTTTCTCCCCATACTGAGAATTGAACCCAAAGCTTGCACATGCTCGATAGGCACTCTACTACTGAGCTACAACCCCAGCCCATTTTATTCTTTGTTTTAACAGGGTCTTCCTCCTGAGTTGCTGCGATTAAAGGTGGGCATCACCACACCTGAAAGGATGGACAATGATACAAACACCAACGATTGAGAGGATTATACTATGATTCACAGAATCAAAAACTGCATGTACAATGATTCATATTTTCATATATGCATATTTTATCTTACAGAGAAAGAAAATAAGTATATCTTTAGGTGGGCCAATAGGTGACTTTTTCCTTTATGTGTTCCTATCCTTCCCAAATTTACTACAATGCACATGTGCTACTTAATATTAAGGGGAAAGTCAATGTTCCTTACTTCCAATTCTATAATCATTATCCCATGTTCAGAGACATGCATCCATCTCCACAGCTTTTACTGTTCTGGAAGTTTTCTCTTCCATACATATAGATAATATGTCCAAAATCCCACTATTTCAAGACCCAAATATCCAATTTTCAGGCTTATCAATCTCAATATGTTGCTTCTAATTTTCTTTCTCAGTCTTCATTAACACCTCCAAAGAACGACAGTAATAGCAATACTTAACACACTAAGTAGCTATTTTTTCTAAGCACTTTCATATATTAACTTTACCAACACTATCAAATAAAATTGAAGTCACTAGTCTAATGCTGTAGCTCTAATCTGATGAGGAAGACTGAAATAAATGGGCCAAATATCTAATAATATATATTGTTCAGTGATACAACCTACTCAAAAGTTTTTTAAAAAATAACCTACTCAATTTTTTAAAAAAAAATTAATAATACTGGTATTAGAAATCCTGATCCAGAAGCTAGGAAGGTATTTCAGTAGATTGCTTGCCTAGCATGTGCCAGGTCCTAGGTTCCATCCCCAGTACAAGGAAGAAGAAAACAACAACAACAACATGGTACTAAAAAATGAAACTGTCAGGCTAGTGGCAAAGCACTTGCCCAGCATGTGAGAGGCCCTGGGTTCTCCAGCACCATGAAAAGAAAAAAAGAAATTTAACTGTAAAGCCATGAAAAGGTGTAGGATAAGCCAGGCATGGTCCAGCTACTTGGGAGGCTGAGGCAGAAGGATTGTAAGTTTGAGACCAGCCTCTGCAATTGCAGGAAGGAAGGAAGGAAGGAAGGAAGG
>JAJEJO010052951.1:55661-70114 GCA_020662805.1 Glaucomys volans
ATAGCTCAGAGGTAAAGTACCCCTTGGTACAATCCCCAGTATGTAACAGGGGGAAGGTGTAAGATTAAACTCACAGAACCATGTAACTCACTCCAAACCTACCATTTAAGCAGCTAACACCGTGTTTTGCATTTTCACTTGCTAAATCCAAATAAATACCATTTAAACACATACCATTTGCCACCATAACAAAAAATTTTAAAAAGTTACCTACACCATTTTAACATGAAAGTGTCATGAATTTAAGAAAAAGAATACTGCTTTTTTTAACCAAATTGAAATTTCTCCAGCCTGGGTTGTGGATGTAACTCAGTGATAGAGTGTTTGCCTACCATGCATGAGGTCGTTTGATCTCTAGCATCCACCCCACAAAAAAGTCTCTCCAGCCTGTTTCTCAGATGAAATCCTACCTTTTGATTTAGTGTAAGTGAACTATTTTTATTCTGATCAACTTTTTTATTGTTTTAAAAATTAGAGGTCAAAGAAAATTACAATTTAATGGATTGATATCTGCTTTAGGAATTCTTTGTAACAGGTAAGAGAGTTTCAAAAAAAACCAAAAAACTCATTTCAAATAATTTTATTTTAACCTACCTAGTACAAATATCCAAATCTTATCTATTACCATGTCTTTCTGGGGTTTCATTGGCTTGGATAATACCAAATTTTCTCTTGCTCTTGAACTTACTCTATACCATTCTGGCTAGAGACTCTGACCTAAATAATTAATTTGTTCTTGCCTTTCAAACATTTAGGACAATGGATTTTTACTTTACTATTTTCGAGTCAATCACTACATGCTGTTTAATAGTTTAAGAGATGACAATAAGAAAATGGGGAAGGCAAAGAGACTAGTGGTACTATTTTTCATTATTTAAAACTACTTCCTTGACTGAATCTTAGATTCCTAGTTACCTAAAGGAAGAGTGTCTTGTAAAGTATTTCAGGTGTGGTTTCACAGAGGAATCATTAATGTTCAGCTTCATGATGAGGTTGCCTATCCTAGCTAGCCAAAAATAGAACGAGTCATTGGGCAGCAATTACTGCTTTATAAAGTTTATTGAATCCATTACCCACTTTCACTCTTAAGTATCTGTCCTGGTTTTTCCCGACCATAAAAAAAAAAAAAAAAATCCATTTTTAGCTCATTCTCACAAGTTCTAACCAATGATATTAAGTTTGCATTTATCAAAATTGTCACTTTGATTTCTTTGTTACATCTTCATTCATATATTTTTAATATCCATCACCTCTGGTAAAATTAAATATTAAATCAAGTGTTGAAAAAAAGTTAAATACTAAACTTGTAACAAATGCCAAACACCTTATCCCCATGACTACCCCATATGCTACCCTTCTTTTAAAGTCTAACAAAGTTAAAAATTCTTATCACTGTTTTCAGCCCATTTAGACTGATTTGAGTTGGAATGGTAAACTATCTTCCAAAAATATTGTAGTAATATGACAATATGCATCAAGAATTTTTTAAAGTGTTCTTATCCTCCAATCCAGTAATTCCACTTGCAAAAGTCTAAGGGAAAAAAAAAAAAAACTTTAATGCAAAGATTTAACTCATTATTTCTATCCTTCCATTATTATTCATAGCAAAAACTAAGGTCCACAATGGAAGTATGATTAAATTATGGAATATCATACAACATGATATTACACAGCCAATAAAAATGTTAAAGAAAGCTGGGTATGTAGCAAATGCCTGAAATCCCAGCAACTTGGGAGGCTGAGGCAAAAAGATCAGAAGTTCATGGCCAACCTCAGCAACTTAGTGAGGCCCTAAGCAACTTAGTGAGACACTGTCTCAAAATTAAAAATAAAAAGGGTTGGGGATATAGCTCAGTGGTAAAACACCTCTAGGTTTAAACCACAGTACCAAAAAGAAAAGAAAAAAAAAAAAGTTCAAAGAATGACAAGAAGCCTAGCGTGGGGGCTCAGCTTGTAGGCCCAGTACTTGGGAGGCAAAGTATCATTTGAATCCAGCAGCCAAGACCAGCCTGGGTAACACAGTTTTGTGGTTATTTTTTAAGATTGTATAAGGAGTATACATTTTGATTCCAATAATCCTTTAAAAACTATTTGCTTAAGAAACTAATTCCTCAAAGGTATCTCGAAAATAAAGTCTGTATTCTTTCTATCAGCTACTTTATAAGTCTAGTAACAAGGAACAGCATTTGGCTACCTACTTCAACACTTTCCTAAACATTCCACCAGTTCACGTACTTGGGATTTTTCTCCAATACATTTACATCAGCACTGTACTCAAGTGTTCAAAACCACTAAACTACCATAGGAATCTTTTTAATATGTATGTAACATAAAAGAGGAGGGTTCCTCACGGACAAGTCTAATTTTGTTTTATAAATACAAGTTAAAATCACCACTTTATTAAGGCTCAAGTTTTCAGCATGTTACTGAAACGATACTTTGTAACTATCTATACATCTATAAACATTGTAACTAGAATAACATCAAGCTGCTAACAAGAGTCTAAGACTACTATACTTGAAATAAACACAATGTTTCCTCAGTGCATTATCTCTAGACCCTAGGAACAAAGATCAAACCAAATGTTAACTTCAGGCACACACTGCCACCAAACTATCAATGGACCAGTGCAGAGGATAAACCTCAGGCATCTTTACTTCCTCTTCCCAGTTCTCTACCAACAGGTGTTTTGCCCTGCATTCTCCCGTTATGTAATATTTGGTAGAATGGTCCTGAAAGAAACTTATTTCCCTAAATATGACATCCTTGACAAAAATGTTGACAAAAATCATTTACAAACAGCACTCAAAGATTCTGCAGAAGTGTCCAAGGCGAATAAAATTTCATTCATTCCCTAAGTGATAAAAACATATTTTTAAAAATTGCCCAAAATAAAACATTATTTTGAGATATTTAAGAAAGCTTAAATTTATCTGTCTTGGTCACAAATCCATAAAACAATAAAAGCAAAATTCAACCACCTAGTGCAGTGTGAAGTAATCACCATACTAAACCACAGTGCAAGGTTACACCTTTTTTCTATGGAAAATCTCACAATTCATATCATTATGGAAAATCCATCATACATACTGGTCATTTTAAAGTACTAGATGACAGGTGTATTAATTTGCTGCATTCACATTAAAAATGATTGTAAGGAGAGAATAAATATCTTAAAATTTTATAAATACTCAAAATTTACATTGGTTTTCCCTATGTTTTAACATAATATACTCAAGATACTCAAAGAGTAATCATATTTGAACAATTTTTTTTTCAAAGCCATTCTGGGAAAATTAACATACAAGCTTCAACCTATGTGCCTTAGAAGTATTTATGTTAAAGAGGGCGATTAAAAAGAAAATTATCAACAAATGAACTCTTCATATCAAGAGTTTTCACACCGGAAAAGGCATCCTTTCATTTGATCAAAAACACTACTATTTTTTTTAAACTATTCAAAATACAAGTCCAGAGCTGGCAGGGTAGTGTGTGCCTATAGTCTCAACTACTCAGGAGAATTTCTTTAGCCCATGAGTTTGAGACCATCCAGGGCAACACAATGAGACACCCATTTCAAAAAAAAAAAAGGAATAAATTAAAATAAAAGTCCATTAGACTTCTAATGCAAAAAATGCAGAAACCATCATAACCAGGGCATACAAGTAATTTCTAAAGCATCAACACAAATTCTATTTACTTTATGTCAGGCCAAATAATTCTCCCTCTTTTTCCAAAAAAAAAAAAAAAAAAGCACTTGGATAATTACAGATGCTTTCACTTGAAAAGTTCTAAATTAAGTCATTCAATAGCTCTTTTAAAAGTACTACAGCTCTATCAAATCTTAATTGAGAATAGCAAAAAGAAAGGCATAGACTGGCATCTCTACAATGACTTGCAATTTATATAAAATGTGAAAATCTTTAGTAGATAATTGCAAAAGAAAAAAAAATTTTTCAGAAACAAAACTGATCAACTGCCCTTGAATGGCAAAAAAGTCAAAGGCGCAAAAATAAGGAGTCTTATCAGAATTGGCAAATGTTTAATGCAATGCTTTAGCATCATCAAAGTGCAGATTTCAAGAGATATTCAGAAAAGGTTCATTTTATTTCTTAAGAAATAGTGACAAGCAACTTCACTCATTTCCTGTTCAGATTCAATTCAAATTTCTGCCATTTCCTTTTAAAGGAAATAGTATAGCAACAGAGGGCAGAATGTGGGCAAAGCTATACCATCACCAATTCCTTCTAAAAACAAAAACAAAAAACAAAAAACCTACCCAAGACAGGGTTTTTATACTGAAGATAAGCAAATCAGCTTTTTTATAGTAGACTTACACATTTAAAAAACAAACAAACAAAAAAAAAAAACTACCTGTAAACTAAAGAATGAATGCCAAGAAAATCCATTTTGAAGAGTCATGGCCTAGCAACACAATCATTTCAGGAGTTTTAATGTATCAGGCAATATGAGACTACTTACAACGACATCGAATCATTCTAGTGGAATCTTCACTGAGTAAGAGCATGTCACTCTGCCCTCGATAATTATGCTTATGTAGTGAGAGCTATGGTATTAAAATTGAAAAAATACAGGTAGCAATGTAGCTGCGACATTTCCAGATAATTAAGTCTCCCTGAGGGTAGGTGGTTTCTGTAAGGGATAGGCCCTAAACGCCTAAGATCCTTCAAACCCTCTCTAAGGAGAGTGCTTTGCCAAAAGCAGCGTCTCCTGAAGGGAAAGGGTAACGCGAGAGGGTTAAAAAAGAAAGGAAAACCTGGGATGAGGGGCTCAAAGTGCGTTTGGAGAACCGGACTTGGGGCAGGCAGAGGGTGCCAAGAGACCCACTGCAAAGGCCAGTTTGTGGGGCCTGCTGGAGAGAAGGCCTCGCCTAGGAGTTGCAACACACTCTTTCTCCAGTGCGCAGCGCTCGGCCTGGGGGAGGGGAAGGAGGGGAAACAGCTGCCAGGGGAGCAGCGGGCCCAGCCCGGCCCGGCCCGCTCACCGTGAGTGTGTCGTCTATGTAGAGGGGAATCTGCCTCCTCTCGAAGGGGAACTCCTCCTCCCCGTCCCTGCACACTGCCACCAGTCGCGCCATCGTCCCCGACGCTGCCGTTGCCACCGTCACCACCTCCTCCCAGCTGCCGTCGCCGCCGCCGCTGCTGCTCCTGCCGCTGCCGCCTCCGCCTCCTCCCAGCTCCTGCCTGCAACAGCCAAACCCCGCGAGCGTAAGCACCCGCCGCCGCGCAGCACATTCGCCACGGGGGGGAGGGCGCGGAGCTGGAGGGGACCGGAGAGCCGCGCTGCGTTTCCCATCACCCGATTCCACACGGGCTCAGCCAATCAGCGCCGTGGGGCGCAGGGACCCGCCCCCTCGCGCCGCTCTCCCTCCCTCCCCCCAGCCCGCCGGCCTCCAGTCAGGGTCCAAAGGAGAGGCGGAAAGGACCCGCTGTCCGGGGGCTTCCCTGCCCGTCACAGGAGTCCTGGCTCCAGGACTCTTAACACCCAGCTTCGGCTTCACAGCCCACTTCCGCTTCCCGCCACCGGGATGCCCTCAGTCTCCGGCTGACCCTTTCTCCCCTTCTCGGTGCGCCCCGCCCAGTCGGTCCCCAGGCTGCAGTTGCCCAGCGCGACCCCGCCCCTGGGAGGGGTCGACCCCGCCTCAGCTCTGCGGAGACGGGGTGGGGGCAGGCCCAGACCCTTTCCTCACCCTTCTCGGAGGAGGGCTCTCGGTTCTGACCTTCACCGATTTCGCGGTCGCCTCCCTGACCCCCACTGCTCCCCGTTACCGGCTGACGAGGCCCGCGTCAGGGCCGGCCTTGGAGGGAGCGCGGCTCCGAATGCCGTTTCCTCTCCAGGCTCAGTCAGCCGCTCGCGCCACGGGGAGTGGGGGAGGGAGAAGGAGGACGTGGGGAGGGTGGGGCAGGGAGGGGCCCAGAACTCCGGGAGGGGCGCCGCCTCTTCTCGCGAGACTACAGGCGGCTGTTCTCAAGTCGCTGCCTTCGAAATCCTCCCGGAGAGGGTGGTTTGAGGGGTGGTGGGTGCTCCCGGGGCGTCTTACACACATGGCCCGCGCCCTCCCCAGAGTTTAGGTACTGGAATGAACCCAAAATAGGGCTGGCACGAGGATTATGTAGATCTATACCTCAGTCCCCTTCTGCGGGACTGGAAACTGCTCTCCCGGGGCCAGGAATAAAAGGAGCCGAATCTAGCTGACTCCGGGCCGACCCGTGAGTCGAGACCCAGTGAGGACTTAGGTAAGTGGTAAACTAAGGCTCCCGTGACGCAGAGAGAGCGGACAGCGACAGTGAGGGAAAGCAAATATGGTCTAAGAGACAAACTCTGACCTTGGTTTCCAGGCTCTTGACCACTAGGCCGCCTTCCACGACAGGAAGATTGGAGGAGGAAAGGGCCCTGCCATCCTGATTCACCCGGGGCCACCCGCATTACTTCCCGGACTGAGACTGCGTCGAGATCCTGCCAGAGAGTGAGGGGTAATGAAAAATATTTAGGTGCCGACAGGTTTTTGTTGTTGTTGTTGTTGCACTAGAAGCATATAGAAAACTGAACCGTGGCTTTTGTGTGTGTCCTGGCCAAAGGACCTTATTGTGCCGAGTTAATATTTAAAGATTCCCTTTGGCCGCCGGTGGTGGCCAAAGGACTTTCCCTGAAGCAGCCCACTGCCATGTATTCAGTTCCTACCCTGCAGTCTTTAATGCCTGTTGTAAAGCCAGAATAGTTGTTAGGAAGTGTTTTGCTTGTGAAAGTCTTGAGGATTTTTAAGGATAGAGCCATTGACTACAATTATAACTGATGAATCTTAAGGACAGATCTGTTCTTCCTGGTAAAATAAGCAAGAGCTGTTACTGACCTTTAAAAAGTATTTTGGTCATCACATGAAGTCTAGAAATTCACAACAACGAAAATACCCCATAATGCATCCTTAGCCCTGTTGACTTAGGACATTGTGTGGTCACTGTTAGGGTAGGTGACATAATAAACTGAAAGAACCATTGTTCAGTTCCAAAAGTGTGATTATCTAGTATTTATGTCTTTGCCATGTTAGGAGAGAACAGTGTGATCATTAGCTTAAATCCAATAGGCATCCAGGATATGAGTGCAGCTTCTGACCGTTTAGAGTACATAGTCAAATTCTGAACGTGTTTAGAGAATCTTGTGTTTTATGTAAAAACACAAGAAAAATAATTGTGGCTTTTCTAGAAGCGCTCCTGTAGAGACTACCAATTAATATATCTACTTTAGGTCCTTTAAACTTCATTTGGATTATGTTTGGTAAAGAACATTGAGAATAAAAAGCCCAATGTCTGGTAGCTAATTTTAATTAACGTTCATTACTAAACATACACCAGGTACTAGCAAAGAATAGAGCTGCAAAAAAAATTAGTTGATCAGAATACCTTCTCTTGTTTTCACTGATAATCACGTTGTTTGATGTAGTAAAATCAATAGCAGATGTCTTTAAATTACTAGTTGTCCATATCTGAGGATCAATAAATTAGGTTTAATTTTTCAAGAGCTGACACTAGGAGAAAGTTCTATTAAAAATAGAAACACATGCAGGGTGCAGTGGCAAATGCCTGTAATACCAGCTACAAGGGAGGCAAAGGCAGGAGGATTGTAAATTTGAGGCCAGCCTCGGCAAATTAGTTAGACCCTTTCTTGAACTTAAAAAAAAAAAAAGGGCTAGGGATGTAGCTAAGTGGTAGACCACCCCTGGTTCAATCCCTAGAACTGCAAAAAAAGAGAAAAGAAACATACTTTTCCTGCTTGGATAATTTTTAAAGAAAATAATATTCACAAGTTAGAATGTAAGCTCCTTGAAGGCAGGGACTTCTTCTTATTTTCGTTTGTATCATAAGCACCTATACCTGATACATTAAAACCCAGTAAATCATTGCTGACCTTTTTTATTCTGTAAACTAGAAGCAAATCAGAGGTTTTGCATACTATTCTCAATTTTATAATCTGTATTTTATTAGCTTTTTCTTACATGACCTTTAGAACTGAAGGTGAGGTGGAAAAAATGTTACACTTTGTTCTTTCATGATTCAGTATGTAACTGTCAAGACTTAAACTGAAGCCAGGCACAGTGAAGTTTGTAATCCCAGCAACTCAGGAGCCAGAGACAGGAGAATCGTGAGTTCAAAGCCAGCCTCAGCAACTTAGTGAGGACCTAAGCAACTCAGTGAGACCCTGTCTCTAAATAAAACACAAAAAAAGGACTGAGGATGTGGCTCAGTGGTTAAGGGCCCCTGAGTTCAATCCCCAATACCCAAAAAAAAAACAAAAAACAAAAAACTGAGAAACATTTAAGCCTAGGAAAGTATGAAGGAGTATTTAGTGACAAAAAGAAAGAGACCAATTAGAAAACATATTCATAAAGTCATAACTTAAATTCCCTTTCCTAAATGAGAGAACAATATGGTTGAGCACTTCTCCCCTCCTCTGATTGCTTGAACAGATAAACTGTAGAGTATTGGCACTGTGACATAGTTAGCAGGAAAACCAATCCCCTTTCCTAGTCCTGCTTAATTTACATACTGTAATATTATTGGTTAAATTTCAAAAGTCTTATTTTTTAATTGAAAATAAAATCTGGTTTTTATTTTCACAGCTATATAATAACTATTCCACATACTGATTTCTTTTGGGGAAAATTCATTTCAATAGTAAATTAACTCCAAATGTAATTGGTTGTAGTTAACAAATATAAAGTGTCCCCTTAATGTTAAATTAGCCATCAGTTTAACAAATTGAAGTAAGCTAATTAGTATGATAGTCACATTTAACATTTATATTAAAAAAAATTGGGGGACTGGAGCTATAACTCAGTGGTAAAGCATTCAAGAGGCCCTGAGTCCCATCCCAAACACTGCAAAACAATAAAGTTTTAACTAATTTGGAGGCAACAAATTAAAACAGTGATCTCAAATTTAATATTAGGGGAAGTTCCACCTGTTCTACACTACACAAATAATCCAAATTGCTTATTACCAAATTTAAACTTACTTTCTGACCATCCCTTAGCTATTTCTGTAGTAATCAGTTTTATACCTGAAAATGGAATTAAAGGCAAATTGTAATTGATTTTTTGCCATTTCCAAATAATATAGATAGAACATTAGAACTGGAAACTAAGGATTTTTAGGGTTCTTAGAACTTTAGATTTTTAGTTGCAAGTTCATAAGTCTACTTATGTTCTTAAATGACTCAAGACCTCAGACATTAAAACAATATAGCCAGAGTTTTATTAAAGTAAACCAGGAACCTTCATTTTTCCCCCTTAACATGGCCAATGAGGCATGCCTACTCTTCCCCTGCCTTCCTCTCCAGCTCATTGCCCACACCTTCCCTTTTCTGAGTTCCAGCCTTCTTTCAGTTCTGATATGCTGGATTCCCTCCTCATGAATGACTTTTGCTCATTCATGCTATCTGAAATACTGTTTTATTCCCCCCACCCTTAATACCCACCCCATCCCTCAGACACAGGTACATTCATCCTTACTAGATTGGTTCTTGATTTGACACTCAAGGCCACCTATTTTTTTTTTTTTTAACTTAACAGTTTAGTTGTTCAATGTGTTTTCCCCAGTAGACTGCAAGCTCAAAGACATCAGGAAATCTGTTTTATCATTGTATCCCTCGCACAAAGTAGGCTAAAATGATTCCAAAGCAAAAATTTTGTTTCATAATTCTGGCGCATACTATATCATACAATTCAGTCTATTCCTTGGAGCATTTGTTTTCTGACTTCAGAAGTATTTGATTTTAAACACTTGCTTCTTATTCCTAGACTTTATTGAAAGACTAAAGTTAAATAGTAAAGAAGTATTGACAGTCCACAAATATTTCATACTGAAATGTTTTAATGTAAACATTTCCATTAACAAACACTATAAAAGAAGTACATACAATCAAAAGTACACTGGCAAAGGTGATGTTAAGATGGAAAGTAAAAGTTCTCACCTTCCCACTGGAGAAGTGTCAAAATTATGAAGTTTCTCTAAAATACTGGCATTTAATAAATAAATTCTAACAAATTACAAACGTTTATTTCTTCTCCATTGGTGTGTTTCCTCCCCATTGGTGTGCTTTATGTAACACTGAGACACATTGAAAGTATGAAGCAGCCAGGTGCAGTAGTGCATACTTATAATCCCAGCTACTCAGGAGGCTGAGACAGAAGGATCTCAAGTTGCAGCCTAAGCAACGTAGAAACCGCATCTCAAAAAAAAGTAAAAATTTTAAAAAAGAAAAAAAAGCCAGGCATTGTGGTGCATGCCTATAATCCCATCTTGGGAGGCTGATGCAGGAGGATCACAAGTTCAAGGTCAGCTTCAGCAACTAAGCAAGACCCTGTCTCAAAAATTTTAAAAGTACTAGGGATGTAGCTCAGTGGTAAAAATGCCCCTGGGTTCAATCCCCAATGGGGAGGGCAGGGCACAGTGGATCATTACTATCATAGAGGATTGAAACTCTGATTCTATAACAAAGTATGATTAAGATTGGGTTGCTAAAAGCACATTTTCTTCACACTTATTCTTCCCTATTAAAATCATGTTGCTCAAGATATAGATCATCCTGCCCCTACTGATCACCAAAATTTTATAGTTTTACCTTGCAAATTAAGTATATATACAATTAAACAGTTAGTAAACATATAGAGAGTGAGTACAAATAAGGTCCACAAGGTACTGCTGTGTAATGTATCTACCATTAGGTTGATCAGGCCAGTTGTTATATTTGACAGCAAGAAAAAAATTAACTGGTTTCTGTTCAAAGCTGTGACTAAACAAAGATAGGATTCTTTTCTTTCAGCTTCTGAGACTAGAAATTCTGAATGCTTTTTATTTGTAGAAGGTGCTTGGATAAGTTTCCAAGAACATGGTACTAGAGCCCCTTTAACTAGAAATTTGGCAAAACTCAAAATTATATCACTCAATAATAAACAGCTAAGAAGGATTAGGCTAGAAGCAACTATCCACACACAAAAGGCTAAATTGGCCATTCTTCGAGATACAGGTTCTGTATTTACTTGAAGTATGTAAAGAGAGATGAAGAGGCTAATAGCTACTAGTAGAAGACAGCATGCTACTTTTACCCAGTCTTTGATATGTGTTCTATTCTTAAGCACATATAATCCTGTTTGTACACCAGCCATATGTATCGCCACATACCCCAAACTAGAGATTATTCCTTCTCGGTTAGCATTTAATAAACCAACTCTTGTGCCACTGCCATCTGTGCCATACAAAATTAACCTTCTTAGGGGGGTAAAGTCAAGGGCTAGCTGGTATAACATGGTAATGCTGACTGCCACAATCCAGGATTTATTTAGGGGAAAAATAATCAAAAGCAGTGACGTTATCAATTTCACAACTATTATGGTAAAGAAAAAATTCCAGTGAACTCCATATTCAGTTAAATGTTCCTGATAGTCTATGGATTTTATAACAATCAATCGTCCTACTCCCAGGAAGAATAATGGCCAAGAAGAGTACAATGATTTTCTAACATAATAAAATCTGGACCCATTCATATGTTTTCTCCTAACCTCTGGACAAACCATTGCAGTTCCAAAAACAAAGCTCCCTACTCCAAAATCCATTGCCCCTGTTCCATAGAGCTCAGTTTTGGCAAATCTTCTGGGAAAAAGTGGGAAGTCCACAGCCAAAATGGCAATAGCAGTAAATACACTGTTAATTACACGGTAACAGGTGACGGCTGGATTGTATTCTGATTCTAGACTGATTTTCATGAATTTTTCAAGGATTTTCTGGACAGGCACTCTGGCATAGCAAGTTCTCCTTTGGTATATCTGATAGAGCAGCGCTGCCCAACAGATCATTACAACAAGATGCTCAAGAAGGATAAATGAAGACAAAATGGTCAAAGTGGACACCAGAGGAATTACTAAAACAACAAAGTCAATGAAGAATCTAGTTATCCACGTATGTGAAAAAGAACACAAATGCTGTGAGAAAATGATCAGGAGCCCTCTGCACAGGATACAGAATGCAGGAAAGCACAAGCCCTGGGTGATTTCCAACACGCTAGTTCCATTGAGGTTACTGACAAAAGCTTCTTTCATCTGCTTTTGAGACATTTTTTTCTTCCTGTGAAAACAAGAGCATAGGAATAGATTTGTGGAAGACAACATTCTTGTGAAATTGGCGTACATATGTGCCCAATTTGATTTTACTCATTTCTAGATTTCAGAGCAGAACTTTAGGCCCTAGTGATTCTTTTTCAGTTGTCAATGGATCTTTTATTTATTTATATGTGGTGCTGAGTATCAAACCCAGTGCCTCACACATGCCAGGTCAGCACTCTACCACTGAGCCACAACACCGGCCCCGCTAGTGATTTCAAATCAGGTGCAGAACCTAGGTCTTGTGATTCCCCTTCCATGGATTGTGGTAAGATGCTGACATGGATGCATTAGGATAGGCATTGTACAGAGTTTGAAATTACTGGCAGAAAGCTCTTCTCAGTATACACTCACAAAGAAGTTGAATTGGGGACACAAACCGTGAGAATGAAATTACAGGCAGAAATTTACACTATAGCACATAGTACTCTATCATAAAAATTATTTAATGCGCGGTGGTGCACGCCTGTAATCCAAGCGACTTGGGAGGCTGAGTCAGGAGGATCATGAATTCAAAGCCAGCCTCAGCAACTCAGCGAGGCCCAAAGCAACTCAGTGAGACCCTGTCTCTAAATAAAATACAAAATAGGGCTGGGGATGTGGCTCAGTGACCGAGTGTCCCTGAGTTCAATCCCTGGTTCAAAAAAAAAAAAAATTAATTAATGAACATTATATACATATTGTTAATCACATTAAATCAAAGGGTAACAGAGAGAAGCTGCAAGTATACTTTGGAGTTAAAGTCACTAGTTTCTGTTAAGAACCTCTGTACCTACAGCCTCTAGTACAAAGGGCAAGCCTTCCTGAGCCCGGGTTGCTCCTTCCCTCATTTAACAGCCAGCCATGTTTTCAGGTTAAGATGCATCACACTGCATATGCCAGGGTTAGCGGCATCTTGTATATATATTTTTTGCTTGTTTGGTTTTAGTTCTAGGTGGACACAATACTTTATTTTTATGTGGTGCTGAGGATCGAACCCAGTGCCTCACCCGTGCTAGGCGAGCGGCTCTACCACTGAGCCACAACCCCGGCCCCTGGAGGCTTCTTTTTTAAGGGATAAAGAACACCTGTCTGCCATATATCAGTATCTGAAAAGTGGCACACTGGAAGAATACATTTGTTCGCCAAACATGAACCAGATGATTAAATAAATGCGTGCGCGCATTAAGGCCTGTCTGGGTCCTGCAGCAGTATCACTTTAACCGGTCCGAATCAGTGAGCTTTCAAAAGTCCTTTTCCTGAGAGACGGCGCCAAGGACGCGCCCTACCCTTCTACCTCACCTGCTCCAGGTGCTGCAGGCGTCCCTGCTCGAGGGTCGGAGGTGCAGCCAGAAAAGCCGGCTCCCGCGGAGCCGGCGAAGCCCGCTGCTTCCGCCTCCCAAGAGGCGCTTCCGGCGGTCTGCTCTTCCGGGCCCACAGATTTCCGCGCGGCCCCGCGGGATGGCGCCCCGTCCCCCGTCCCACCGGCTCCCCACGCCTGCCCCTCTCTGTGTTGGGCTTGTGAAGCCCAGAAACTCGAGTCGTGGCCGTGGGCGGGTCAGTGAGAGGAGCGGAAAAGGCGCGTGACGCGCCTCACCCGGCCCCTCAGACCCACAGCGAGGCCCTGTCAGGGAAGCAGGGCTGGAGAAAACCGCTCAAGACTCGGCTACCTGGGAACGCCGAATGGGCCCAGAAACACGTGTTCCCCACGCCCAGCCCCCGAAACAGAGACTGTCGTGACACCCCCCTTCAGCTTAGGGTCCTGAGTTATCCCCGGTGGCGCCGGCAGGCGGGACCCCACAGGCCACGTGCGTCCCGCGCCGCGTGCGCGCGCCCCGCCCCAGGGGAGGAGCCGGCCCGCTCCGGACCACTTGGCCAGAACAGCCGCGGGCCGGGTGCGAGCAGGCGGTGCGGACCTTCTCTCAGACTCGCTCCCGGCCTTCCTCCTCCTTCCCCTCCCTTCCTTCCCTTCCCTCCCTGGATCCGCCAGCCCGCCCGCCCTTCCAGTCGGCCGGGCAGGGTCTGCACGCTCGCCGGTAGGGCCGTGGGATCGGTGAGTGCCACCCCCAGCCCAGATCCGAAACCCTTGACGGCCCAGAAGGGCCGGGGAGGCCAGTTTTCCCTACAGGGCTAAGGTAGAGGGCGCATCTGCCCCACTCCTCTAAATCGCCGTTTCCCTTCCCTCTTACCTTCGCTTTTTGACCCTCTCGTGTCCCAGGAGGAGGCAGCCCAGCTCTCGTGGTCCTTGCCCCAAACAAGGACCTTTCACGGTCACTTTCCACCTTGCCCGCGCGGAGCGGGG
>JAJEJO010052954.1:6174-216991 GCA_020662805.1 Glaucomys volans
AACAATAGCTGTACTCCATTCGTGCTCAATGAATCAATAAGCAAATTAAAAAAATTAAAAAAATTAAAATAAAGTTGTTCATACCCTTAGAGTATACAACAAGAAGGTTGAATTCTGATGTAAGCTATAACTTGGGATAATAATGTTTTGTCAATATAGGTTTATCAATTGTTAACAAATGTACCACTCTGGTGAGGGATTTTGATGGATAGAAAGGCTGGATCTATGTGGAGGGACAAATATTTGGAATTTCTATACCTTCCTCTCAAACTTGCTGTGAACCTGAATACTTTCTAGTAGATAAAGTCTATTAAAAATAAAAAGGCAAGAAGCCAATATTCAATTAAAAATTACAGAAACTCTTTGTCTTACTTTTTAGCAAGAAAGATGAGGTAAAGTCATTCATTACATATAAACTCTAAACAATAATTTTTGCTGCTTGAAGACATTCATCATTGACTTGACCTATTCATATAAGAATACTGACAGAATGTTAAGGTTACCTGCATATTGTTTTTCTTGTTCAGCAAAAGATAGAGTTAAAACATGAAGGCAATTTACTACTTCATCACTCTTAAACAAAAGGTTCAGTTCAAAGTGTGTTCAATCTTGCATATACCATATGCCTGAAGATGCTCACTGAGTAGAAGCCTAGATGCAAGGACAGTTATGCATATGGATGATAACCAATTAATATTACAAAAAGGTCTTCTATTCTGCAACAGTGGGTGTTGGACAATTCAGGTCTCAGGTAGAAAGGAACATCTAATCAAACTCCCTGTTTTTGAGATGAGCATATCAGGGTCAAAAACAATGAAGTGATTTAGCCAGAGACCAAATAAGGACTAGCACTCATTTACTTTGATTCCCAGTCCCAACTAAAATAATTTTAAACCAGAGTCTAGGCAAAGTATTGGCCTCTTACCTAACTAGTGGTTTAGCTCCCGAGAAGTGTTGTATGTGTTGAAGAGGGGTCATCAGTGTATCTCTAAAACTGTGTAGGCAAGAAATGCACTGATCAGGTGATAAATCAGAATACAATGGAAACTGCTTGTCACCATTTGGCCCATAAGGTCATTCATCTCCTTTGTTTAGTGTTATCTATAGTAACCTCATTTTTAGGTCAGGAGACACTAAGATCAGCCTGCCATCCACACTCTTTTCTGGCTCTCATTATACCACCTGGACTATTACAATATTGTCCTAAGTCATCTCTCATTTTCTATTCTCACCCCATTTACTCCATGCTGAATGTGCTTCCAATAGTTATTTTTAGAGAATAGAAACTTGCTGTATCACTTTCTGTGCTTAAAGCCTACTGTCCACAGGATAATGTCCAAGTTCTTTAGCATGAAGTATGAGGGACTTCACAATTTAACCATGGCTTATCTTTTCAACTTTTTCTCCCTTTCCTCTCTTAGCTCCTGAATACTCTATAATTCCCAACCCACCCACTACACAGTCCAAATGCCTTGGAACACCCTTGACCCCTTGCTTCCTCTTAAATCCCACAGCCTAGTGATCTATGAATCCATAAAATTTGCCATATTTTCTGCTTCAAAGAATATTTTAAATGCTTAAGTGATGGAAAAACTGCCATTAGGAATAACTGAAATAAATTGCTGTCTCTCGTATGGTTCCATTCTGTATCTCAGGCGGATTGCAAGAAGCAGCCCTAGAACAAGTTACAAGAAGAATTTAAGGACTAACAATGAAATGAAAGAGAGGACATTAGCCCAGGCAATACCAGGCGTGACAGCAGTCGGAGAATAAGCACCACAAATTTCTTTTCAAAAATTGATGCAAACATTCCCGTTCTGTGTGGTCCCTCTGTGCCAGCTGTCCAAAGTGAGGGAAGTGTCAGAACCAGCCTTCTATGGTTGACATGTAGGAAACTAGTGGTGGAAGGTTAGATGCTCTTAGCGGATAGTGTTTTCCCTTCTGGGGATTGAGCTGTTGTTCATGACTGGCTTTGATGGAAAGAGTTTCTCCTTATTTGATCTGCAGTCAAGGATGTAGGCCAGAAATTCTAAACAGATAAACAAGAGTTTTCCCCTAAAACACTCCCAAGAAAATCTATTTACTCAGCTACTGTCTTTCACACACAAAATTTAAGATAAATAAAACACTGGAGTGTTACTGACCCTGAACTAATTTTACTTAAATGATACTTGAAACTAAGATCTGGGGTAAGGGAGAGAGATTGAAATGGAATGCTTAACCAAAGGCTGCAAGAACAGGTATACTTTTGATTTTGTTGGGTTTCTATTGCATTTAAAAATAAAAACTATTTAATATTATATTAACTGTGTGAAATGAATCACAAGAGCAGTTGTCATGAATGTACAAAAGAAAACTCAATCTTTTTTTAAGGACTTCAACAAGGGAGTTTCAGAGCAAGTAAATTTCTGTGGTATTAGTCAAGAATCAGCCTTAAACAGGAAACAAGAAACAAACTTTGGTTTGAAAAGCACCAAATATTTGTCTATTATTTTGTAATCAAAATAAATTTAATTTTATTTTCAAAAACTTCTGTACCTCTTATCCGATTATGTTGAACCCTTGTTTAAG
Source organism: Glaucomys volans (assembly GCA_020662805.1). Lineage (NCBI taxonomy): Eukaryota > Metazoa > Chordata > Mammalia > Rodentia > Sciuridae > Glaucomys > Glaucomys volans. The sequence goes on from JAJEJO010052954.1 coordinate 8,746, forward strand.
GGATTCCTCTGACTCCCACTTGCCTTTTGGAGAAAGCTCAGACTCTTGTGTGGTCTAGAAAGTCCTTGAGACCCAGCTCCACTCTACCTTAACTCAAGCACCTGCATCTTGCCTCTCTTCATGCCCCACAGCAAAATTCCCAGTTTCCTGAACCTGCCAGACTGGTTCCAGCTCTGCCTTTGCTCACTTTCACCCTTCCTGGAATGATCTTTACCTTCTCCATCCAGCAAGCTCTCTTTCATCTGCAAACCTGGGAGTGTTAGAGCAGGAAATGAACACTTTTTGAAGTCTCGCCCAAATTTCCAGATGGACATATCATTCCAGGTGAACCAATGAGATTTTTCATCATTACTATGCTATACTGTTATAGTCTTGATGAACATCTTTATGATTTGAGATTAATTCTTAATGAAAACAAATAGTATCTTATTTTTTATCCACTTATTGATGATGCAGTTTAATATAGTATTCTAGATCCAAGCTGCCTGCAGATTTCTTACAAGCTGTGCCATTTGTTAGTGTACACACTTGGATTAATGACCTAATCTTCATAGGTGTTTGAAATAAAGACTGGTGCATGTAATCAATATATTTATTGTTATCTTCATATGCCCAGAGACTGTCAAGTTCCTGATATTTAATAATCAGACCTCGAACACATACTAAGCTTTTGGTATGTACTTGTTTTAAGAATCTTTTGTATAATATTTAATTCACATAGCCATGGCCAAGACTAGAGTGAGGCTAGGCAAGCAGTCAAAAGGCACAAAATTAAAGGAAGTGCTCAATTTCAGATTGTGAAGGTACCTTCTGCTGGCCTTATATTCTTGTTATGTGGAACAAAAGTGCCTCTTTAAATGACTTGGCAGCTTTATTGAGATATAATTCACGAACGGTACAATCCATCCATTTCATATGCACAGTTCAATGGTCTTTAGTATAGCCACAAGATTGTGCAATCATCACAATCAATTTTAAAATATTTCCATTTTCATCAACCTTCAAAACATCTATATTTATTAGCACTCATTCTTTAATTCTCCCTAACTCCCAAACCCTAGTCAACCACCAATTCAATTTGTCTCTATAGATTTTCCTATTCTAGGCATTTTATGTAAATAGAATTCTGCCCTATATGGTCTTTCGTGATTGGCTTCTGTCTTTAGCATATTGTTTTCAAGATTCATTCTTGTGTTAGTTAGCTTCCCATCACTATCATGAAATGCCAGATGTAATTAAATTATAATGATACAAGGTTCATTTTGGCTAACTGTTTGGAAGATTCCAATATAAGATTGGTGGACGTATTGTTTTGGGCCTTTCATGACTTTGCTGGATGACAACAGTGGGGAACACACTGTGGAGGAAACTACTCACCTCATGCCAGGAAGCAAAAGAGAAACAGTACCAACTGGAATCCCATAATTGCCCATCAGGAGCACATTCTCAAGGATCTAAGGACATTCTTCCTAAAGGGTCTACCACTTTCTAATAGCACCACCCTGGGGACTAAGTCTTTAAAGATGGGCCTTTGGAGGATGTTCCAGATCCAAACTACAGCGTCCACATTGTGTGTCTATCACAATTTATCTTTTCCAGTTGCCGAATGATATTCCACTGAAGGAATATACTCTAGTTTATTTATACACTCATCAGTTGATGAAAATTTGAATTGCTTCCACTTTTTGACTTCTATAAGTAATGTTGTTATGAACATTCATCTGGATATATGTTTTCACTTCTCTTGAGTAAGTACCAAGGAGTTGAATTGCTAAGTCAAATAATAACACTACATTCAGAATTTTGAGGAACTACCAGATTGCTTTCCAAAATGGCTGCACCATTTTACACTACCACCAGCAGAGGTCCAAATTCTCCATATCCTCCTCAACACTTATTATCTTCAGTCTTATTGGTTAGAGAAGCTCTGGTCAGGGTGAAGTGCTGTCTAATTGTGGTTTTGACTAGAATTTCCTTAATGGAAAAATTTTGAGCATATTTTCATGCAATTATTTGCCATATTCTTTTTTCTATATTTTCTTTGGAAAAATCTTTATTTTATATATTTTTCCCACTTAAAAAATGGGTTATTTATGTTTTTATTGAGTTGCAAATATTCTTTATATATATTTTAGACATAAGTCCCTAATGAGATTTATGATTTGGAAATATTTTCTTCCATCCTGTAGGTATCTTTTCCTCTTTTTGATAGCACTCTTTGGAATAAGAGTAGTTTTAATGTTGATGAAATCCAGTTTTTCTTTTGGCACTTGTACTTTTGTTGTAAGAAAGCTTTCCCTAACACAAGTTCATGAAGATTCATTCTTATGTTTTCTTTTAAAAGTTTTACAGCTTTGGTTTTCCCTTACATTTAGATTTATGATCCATTGAAGTAAATTTTTTTAAAAAAATCTTGTCAAAATCATAAGATCTATATATACTTGCTGACCATAGGCACAATGTTCTACAGTAGATCTCTGGAACTTGGATAACTGAAATCTTATTTTCACTATACAGTAATGCCTTATTTTCCCTTCCTGCAAGTCCCTGGAAACTACTGTTATGCTCTTGGCATCTATGAGGTTGACTAGTACAGATACTTCATGTAAGTATAAGCAAGGTGTATTTGTCCTTTTGTGACTGGCTTACTTGGCTTAACAGAATATTCTCAAGGTCCATCCATGTTCTTGGACATGACACGAACTTTCCTCGCCCTCCTCCTCCTCCTGGATAGAACCCAGCTTATCACTCAGCTACATTCTCAGTCCTTTTTCTTTTCTATTTTGAGACAGGGTCTCACTAAGTTGCTTAGGGTCCCATTAAGTTGCTGAGGGTCCCATTAAGTTGCTGAGGCTGGCTTTGAACTTGCAATCTCCTGCTTCAGCCTCCCAGGTCACTGGGATTACAGGTGTGTGCCACCACACCCAGTTCATTACTTTCTTCTTTTTTAAAGACTGAATAATATTTCACATGTGTATACACATGTGTATAACTCATGCTCTTCTTTTACTCCTCTGTCAATGGCCATTTAGATTGTTTCTACATCCTGACTATTATGAATAGTCCTGCACTATACAGGAAAGGCAAATATCTCTTGGAGATTCTGTGTTTTATCCATTTGGATAAACACCCAGAAGTTGGATGCTGGATTGTACAGTAGTTCTGTTTAATTTTTTGATGAACTTCCAAACTATTTTCCATAGTGGCTATACCATTTTACATTTTCAAAAATAGTGAACAAGTGAATATGCAACAACAAAACCCATCATTATGTCCAACTATAATGCATGAATAAAAAAAACGTGTAAAGAAAAAGTAGTGGACAAGGGTTCCAAGTTCTCCACACCATCATGAGCACTTTTTATCCTCTGCTTTTTGTTTTGTTTTGTTTTTGTTAGCAGTCATTCTAACACACATGTGGTAGTATCTCCTTGTGGTTTTTATTTGCATTTGGTTGATGTTTAATGATCCTGAACATCTTTTCATAAACCCATTGGCTCACTTCACTCTAGCACTACCTTGGTCTCCACAACTCTCTGAGGTAAACACAGTCCCAATTGACAGATGATTAAACTGAATCTAATAGTAGTTTAACACTTCTCAAGTATCATATGATGAGTGGCAGAGATACAATTAGTTCTAAGCTCGATGTCAGAGCTTTCAACCACAATACTACACTGCTGGCATTGTGGTTTGTACTGATGACTTCTGGAATGAATGAATAACTCATAAAATTCATTTTTCAATTTATATTTTCTATTCACCTAAAGAACTGTGATAAATGACCTGAGTTGACATTTCCTTAGAGATTTCCTCAGATTAAGAATAGCTTCTAAAGAATAGAAGTGGAAACTCTTGAGTGTTAAGATTTTTCAACAGTAATGCTGTATATTGTAATGCGGCAAATAGCTTACAGTTTGTTTATTCTCCAACTTAAAAAAATATATTACTGCACTGTGTGCTGGGCAATGTGCAATGTGCTGATCAATGAGAAAGGTGGAAAAAAGAGAAAACCTAAATGTGGTCACTGCTTCTGAAATAGCCTTACCTGGAATAAGCCACATGGGAGAATGGTTTGCTAAGGTTGTAAATGCATTAGGAACAAAAATAGCTTGAATTACAGACATAGGGTAGGTGTTACAGTTTGGATGTGAGGTGTTCTCCAAAAGATCATGTGTGAGACAATGGAAGAAAGAAGAGGAGAAATGATTGTATAAGAGTCTTAACCCATCAGTGATTTAATGCCTTGATAAAGATTGAGTGGTAACTAAAGTGGTAGGATGTGGCTGGAGGAGGTGGGTATTAGGGTGTAGCTTTGGGTATATATTCTGTATCTGGCAAGTGGAGCCTCACCTTGAGCCCCAAGGAATGGAGCAGGTCTTCTGTAAACTGAGACTTCCAAAACTCTGAGCCCTTAAATCAGCTTTTCCTCTACAATTGTGCTGGTTGGATTTTTTAGTTGCAGCAGCAAAAGAGCTGACTAAAACAGTAGGTTAGAACTCTACCTTGCTGAGAGAGTTCTTTTGGGGTTTGGGAATTTGCCATGTCAGTGCCACAAGAAGGGGAGGGAGGGCATTGAGAACTGAGAGAGTGATAGTTTCAAATCCCATCTAGTGCATTCCATTGGGGGTGGGTTCAGTGATTTTTGAATATGCCTATTTTTTGTGAAGATACTGGTATATCTGGTTCCAAGCAAGATGTATTAAAGGAAATCCAAAGGCAGACAATAGCTTAGTGAAATATTAACATCCAAGTATAGAGAGACAAAACTCTCAACAATACCTCAAAAAGGGATTCTTTACAAAGGAACAACAAAATTTGACCCACAAAAATGTCTTCGGAAGTACAAGCAGCAGAAAAACAAATTCCTGGCACATGTCAGGCACACCTTAAATATTTGTTAAATTAATGGATGTTATTTTGCATTCTAGTTCTCAGAAAATATGCAACCCAGTAACTTTTCACCAGAAGTTATCTGGTATTATTCATAACACCAAAAAAATGTATGCAGCTAGAAAATTCCAAATCAATAGAAATAATAAGAAAGCACACCACCTAGTATACAAAAGATTATTATGCAAAAGCTAATAGGGGAAATAAAGGTTGTCTCATACAACATTCAGCAAAACAAAAAACAAAATAAAACAAAACAAACCATGATTAAATAAATCTAAGTGGTTAATAAACATGGAAAATGCTCAATTTTACCAAAATAGCAATGCCAATTTAAACATTAAGAGGGTACTATTTTTTCATATAAATGACTTAATAATGTTGGTAGGAGGAAAGGAATAAAATGGATTATTTAATATGTTGGTGATGGGAGTGCCGTTGGCTTGAAAATATGAAGTAATAGTTTAAAAATTATTTATTGTCTTTAGGTAGTTATTTTTAAAATAATAGTTTGTAGGACTGGGGATATAGCTCAGTTATAGAGGAATTGCCCAGCATGTGCAGGCCCTGAGTTTGATCCCCTCTGCTGAAAAGCAACAACAAAAACAAAAACAAACTTTAAAAAACTCCCAGGTCTCTAATACTAACTTCTCAAGAAAAGGTGAAAGTAAAAGTGAAATATTTGAACACCTGCAAGTCTAATAAGATTATTTGTCTACCTGCCTACTTGATTAGTACTGAGGTCAATGTAAAATTCTGGTTGGAAATAATTTTTCTCAGAATTTCAAGGTAATTTGTCCTGCTTCTCACCTCCAATGTTATTGGTTTAGGGTCTGGCAGCACTTTTTTTTCTTTCTTTTCACATTTTTCATTGGTGCATTATAGTTGTACATAATGATGGGGTTTATTGTTACATTTACATACATGCACACAATATAACAATATAATTTGGCCAATATCACCCCCAGCACTGTCCCATCCTGTCACCCCATCCCTGACTCTTTCCTCTAGTGATCTCCCTTTGATTTCCCTGAGATCCCTGCTATATTTATTTTCCTTCCTCCTCTCTTGCTTTCATATATAAGAGAAAACATACAATCCTTGTGCTTTGGTTTGGATGTGAGGTGTCCCCCAGAAGCTCATGTGTGAGACAGTGCAAGAAGGTTCAGAGGAGAAATGATTGAGTTGTGAGAGTTTTAACCTAATCAGTGATTTAATCCCCTGATAGGGATTAACTGAGTGGTAACAAGTGGTAGGGTGTGGCTGGAGGAGGTGGAATTTGGGGCTTGGCTTTGATATATATTTGTATCTGGCAAGTGGAGGTCTTTTTCTGCTTCTTGATCATCATGTGGGCTGCTTCCCTCTTCCACTCTCTCCCGCTGTGATGTTCATCCTCACCTCCACCCTGAGGAATTCAGCTGACCCTTCTATGGACTAAGACCTTGGAAACTGTGAGCCCTCAAATAAACAATAAATTTTCCTCCTCTGCAGGTGTTCTGGTTAGATCCTTTTAGTCACAGCAGTGAAGAAGCTGACTAAAACACCTGTCCTTCTGAGTTTGGCTTATTTCACTTAACATATTAGTCTCAAGTTTCATCCATTTTCCTGCAAATGACATAATTTCATTTTTCTTTATAGATGAATAAAATTCCATTGTGTATATATACCACATTTTCTTTATCCCTTCATCTATTGACAGATACCTAGGCTGGTGCCATAATTTGGCTATTGTGAATTGTGTTGCTTTAAACATGGGTATGCATGCATCACTGCAGTATGATGATTTTATTTATTTTTATTTTATTTTGTTGGTTCTTTTTAGTTATATATGACAATAGATTCATTTTGACATAATTATACAAGCATGGAATATATCTTACTCTAATTCTGATCACTCCTTCCCCTTCTCTTTCCCTATCTCCTCCTCCCTTCGCTCTATTGATCTTTCTGCCATTTACCCATAGTTATTTTTTTTTAAATTAATATTTTGTGGATGTACCTGATGGTGAGACTCATGGTGGTGTATTCATCCATGTACATAGGAAAGTTAAGTCAGATTAATTCTGTCTTTCCTATTCCTATCCCCTTCCCTTCCCTTCATCTCCCTTTGTCTAATCCATTGAACTTCTATTCTTCCCCTTCCCCTGTTGTGGGTTAGCCCCACATATCAGAAAACATTTGACCTTCGTTTTTTTGGGGATTGGCTTATTTCACTTAGCATGATAGTCTGGCAGCATTCTTAAACTCAGTTCTTTTGATTTTTTGTTCCTCTCTTAAATCTTCTAGGATTGTTTTCCAATTTTCAGTTTTCATTGTACTGACACTTGGTTTTTTTCAGTCTTCAAAGTCTTGTCTTTTCTTTTTGTGAAATTTTCTTGTGTTAATAATTTGATCATTTCTTTTCTTCCGGTTCCTACGTTTTCTTTCTGAAACTCTCATTGTTCAGATGTGCCATCTTCTGGATGGATCCTCTAGCTTCCAAATGTTTTCTTTCCTCTTTTTGTTTTTCTGTTCTACTGTCTAGGAAATTTTCTCAAAATTCTTTTTGAGTTTCTCTATTTTCACTTTATTCATTTATATTCTTTAATTTCTAGAAGTAATATCTTTGAGGATTTCAATTATATTTTTGACCAAAAATGTTTCCTCTTCTCTGTCTCATTTTCAAAGATTCTATTTTTTAACTAAAAATATTTTTAGAGTCTTTCCTTGAATGCCTGCTGTTTCTTCACTATTTCTTTGAGATCAAGGTACTAAAAAACAGAAAGGCAGGATGTGAGGAGAGGTGGGCTCAATGGGGATGGCTGGGCAGAGACCCTGCTATTTCAGAGGGAAACCTGTGCCAGTCTTCCTTTGATGGTCTCCTCTGTTGGCTGGTTGGGAGGAGTCCCCTCTGTCTTCCTTGGAAGGTACAAACTTGTCTGGTAGCATTCTGTGAGCAGACAAGTGGCATGCAGACTTCTTCCCGAATGTCTGTTTTCATCTCAACCCTTGACCCTGTCTGAGTCCTGGCATTCTGCCCTTATGGGATGTTGATTTCTATCCAATATCTCTGTGTCCTGCCAAACTGAGGCCCTGCCTTGTTTTCTGCCAGGTCGCCTCCTAGTGATGGGAGCTCATTCTTACACATCATCATCAGCCTGGGGGCCCGACTGGCCCTCACCCTGCCTCATGTTGAAAACCGTCGCTCAGCCACACCTCTACTTTGTGTGCTCCCACTACCTTCAGGAACTTACTGTTGATAGTCTCTCTTTCTCTAAATTCAAATGAAAAATTGCTGTATCTCTTAAACCCTGAACATGGCATGGGAAAGAGAGGTAAGAAGGTAGAGGGGAGGTAAAAAGGTAGAGAAGGAGGAAGAAAAATTTATTTTGTATCGTCTAAGCTCCTAGAGTAGTGGAGGCACTGTCACCTGTGACACACATTCATTAATGAATTCATTTATTCCCACAGAAGTTCAGTAAAATAGCTGCGGTTTCTATCTCACAGGGGGGAAAAAACTCAAATGAAGAATTTGACACATGTTGTGAATAAGAGACTGAACCAGAAATTAAACATGGGTCCTTTGCTTCCAAATCTCTGTGGTCTTAGCGTACAAACCTACGACTTGCCTGGTTTGACTGATTCTGGTTTTATATCTTGTATCTTCTCACTTCTCTGTTCTACATTGCTTGATACAGTCACAATTGAAAGTCACTCATATTGAAAGTTTTTGATGATAGTGATGGTTATATATATATTATGTATGTATATATATATGTATATATATATATATACACACACACAGAGAAAATAGAACATCAGTTAATAAGATTAGAAAGTAGGAAGACGTTTTTAGAGTTGCTCAGCGTGAGTACTCAAGAGACTATTTTAATTATGGTATGGGTTTCAAAGAAAATTATTTCCCTTGGACCATTAAGAAAGATATAAATCATTAAACATGATTAATGGAATTCCACAAGTTTATCAAAGAGCAGCAACTCTTTGTTGACTGACATTTGTTTTAAGTAAAAGGAAGTATCTATAATTGCAAACCTCAAATTGAAAATGCTATCAGCAGCATTAATAAACTTCAGTCCTGTCCTTTGTTTCACTAATGTTAGTGCTTATTTAGTCATTCACTTAGAAAGATGTTAGTAAACTAATTAAGGGGCTTCCAAATGAGAAACTCTGGAAAGTCTAATGAAACCTCTTGCAGTAAAAACAATGCCCTTTCAAACTCTGGCTGGAACACAGCACACTCATGCTTACTGATCTCTGGTGTTGGATCTGAATCTTTCCAGTAGTTGCAAAGGGTGTAAGATAGCCCAGGACTTCATCACATCTGTCAAAGTCATTGTCAGTTCATCCATTCTTAAATCAGAAAACTAATTAATTTAGTTGGAGAAAAAAATTCAATGGAGAAAATTTTGTTATATCTTGTGGGGAGGCATTGTTTATATGAGAAGAATTGCTTAGTTGTTTAAAGCTTTTGCTTAATGGTTTAATGATTGTTTTTATATATGAAACAGATATACCTAGGACCATACCAAACATCTAAGAAGAATTCCTCAATGATAGGCATTGCATATGCGATGATTGGATTTCTAGTACATAATAGAATAAGCATTTTAATGTGTTTTTAATGAATGAAGGACATATAGATCAGAGGACATTCTTAATAATTACATTAAGTTTGTAATTTAGACTTACATTCATACCCATTTGGCTCTGAGGTAGTTTGAGAGTCTAACTTGAATTTAAACGGACCTCAAGTTCAGCTCTGGTGTGATGTTGGTGTGACCTGGTCTTCTCCAGATAACCTGGCCAAGGGGCTAGTTATCCCTCTTGGGATATAACTGTTCCTGATTCCAATGATAAACTTGAGCAAGTGCAGTGAAAATGAAATCCTGGAAGGCAAGTCATGAAGAGCTTTGGCTCAAGGACATTCTACTAAATGGTAAAATTTCTTTTCATGGCAGGACTTTCTGTTAGCTTTTTGTTGCTATGACAAAATACCTGAGAAAAACAACTTAAAAGGTTTTATTTTGGCTTAGGGTTTAAGTTTGTGATGGGTTGACTCTAACACTGGAACATCATAGTGGAAAGGTGTAGCAGAAGAAAGTTGCTCATCATGTGGCGCGGGGATGGGGGAGGGAGGGAGGGGGAGGGAAGGAGAGAGGAGAGGAGAAGGGGGGAGGGGAGGGGACGGGAGAGGAGGGGAGGGGCTGAAGACTAGAAAAAGTCCCAAAGTGTATGTCTTCAAGCACCTGCTCTCTCCAACCAAGTTTCACTTCCTTTAGTTTCCATGACCTCCCAAAAGTCCATCCAGTCCTTCAATGGATGTATCCACTGATGAGGTAATTATCCAATCATTTCCTAAAAGCTCCACCTCTGGACATTGCTATATTGGGGACCAAGTCTTCAACACATGAGCCTTTGGGGAACATTCCAGATCCAAACCATAACTGTAGGAATGGGATAGAGAAAACTTACCAGCAGTATATTTAGGGACAAAGTAAAAACAAGTCATTTTTCATCCTTTAAAAAAAGATAATTTACTTAAAAGCAACTAGCAAAGTGCCTGGCACAAGAGCAGGCACTTAGGAAGTACTAGTTTCTTTCCTTTTCCTTCTTGACAAGGATAGTAAGCTTAGAAAACCATTTTGGCTTTTCTGGGTATCTTGGGTTTTTGTTTATTGGTGTGTGTTTGGAGAAAGATTCTAGGTGAGGAAAGAATAGAAAAATTTTATTTTAAAAATATGCATATGTATCAGGATAACACATTGTGTATCAGCTGCCTTGTCCTCTGGGGCCACCTGCATAGTCCCTTCTAATTTCACCTTGGTGACTAGCTAGGGCTAGCCACACATAACCCCTAATTACAAAATTCAGAAGGGAAGAATTCAGTGCTTAGCCTTTGAGTGTCAAAGCAGACATTGAAGCCCCTGATATAAAGTTTTAAAACAAAATGTGGAGAGTATTGAGTTTAAAGAACCTAGATCTTCTGAACATCAAGAATAGGACTCATTGAAGAATTGGTGAAAAGTCAGCATGAGTATAAAAAGATTCCCCAGTGAGAGTAGTGAGGAGTAAATTAGGAATCAAGAGAAAGAGACATAGGCAGGTGCCTCTCACCAAAGGACAGTTCCAAGAGCTGAAGGGAGAGGGTGACAGATGAGAAGAAGTTTCTGTGAGGTGCAGAGGTCTGAAGACAGACATGGAACTCTGCAACATGGCGTGTGACTTGAGCCCTGCATCAACGAGTCATGGCAGTATGGGGACATGAAAATACCCCCACACCTGGGGAAGCATGAATGCTAGTGAGCATGGAAGCAGGCAGGCCAGGAGGAGTCTCCCAGTCAGAAAGAGCATGGGCTCTTATCAGTGGGTTCTTATGTAGGGTAATGATCTATCTGTAGGCTGTGGAGGAATCCTTCCCAACCCATGCCCCTCAAGGCTGATGACCATGATGGAGCCTCACACCCAGTCCTCTCTGAATACCCACGTACAAGCAGTCCACGATGTTAGCTCATCATCCAGTATTTTAAATTAACTTCTAGGAAAAGAAAGAAAGGGAGGGTGATCTTTAACTGACAGCTTTACCACCAGGTAGAAAGAGGTCATGAAATAGGAACTTTATGAAAAGTTATGAAAAAAAGAAGAAAAATATGTTTCTTGGACATCTGCATCTGACAAAATTTTAATAAGTACAAATATATGAGTGTGTAAATGCTGAATGTACAAGTAAATATGGTCTAAGTAATAGGGATGGTTCTGAGCTACATGACCTGGGGGTGCATTTGAGTATGAAGGAGGAATAATAGAACATTCTTTTTTCATATTTAGTGCCTATCAGGGAGTCAGGAGGGGTCCAAGTTATGGCAGTAGGTATTGCCTACTGGGGTACTTGAAGGGCTCATGGGCCATCTAAAGACAAAAACTATATCTTTCACACAGTTTGAAAAAAAACTCTTTGTAGGTCAAATGACACGTCTGCAGGTAAAAGTGTCCACAGATGACTGTATCTGCACCTACATAGAATTTTTTTTTGATAATTCTCCTTAATTCCTATTATAATTTAATGAATGCCTTATTATATTCTGATCTTTCTTCTTTGGTCTCCAATTCAATTGCCTATCATTGATTATATTACTCCCTTGCTTAAACGTTTTCAATGATTTCCCCTTCCTACAGGATCAAATAGCAAGAGCAAGTCAGAGGCCAAATTTTCTGACTGCTCCCACCCCTACCTCAATGGAGATAGGTTGACTGATTGACTGACTGAATAAATGAATGACTAAACTATGAGGCCTTTGGTCACAAACCCCAATTAGCTCTCAGATTATATTTTTTGGGCCCTATCAAACTGTATTTTAAAAAATTTATTCCTATGGTTCTCAATGAATACTTGCTGATTTATTTATCCACTTCTACATACCAAGAACCATGTTAGATATAGGTAGACAAAAATACATTGAGTACATTCTCTGCCTTAGCAGATCTCAAATTACAGCAGAGGATACACATGAACCAGCCATTATAGTACAATGTGATTCACATTAAAAATTATAATAGGTTAATATCAGATGGGGATATGTGATATGTGTGGTCAATTTGCTAATCACTTTTCATGTCTTACGAAATTTTATTTTCAAAACCATCTATGAGGTAGGTACCATTCTTACTTTACAGATGAAGAAATGAAGTTTTAGAGAGGTCATGAAATAGGAACCTTGCTCAAAGTCATATGAGTAATACGTGGTAGAGCCTCGTTTCAAACAAGTCTGTGTTCTAAATGCCTGCATACTAAACAGAAGTGGGCACAGAGTGGCTGTAGGATCACAAAGTACAGGAGCCTAACAAAGTCCAAAGTGGTCATGGGAAGTGTATAGAGATAAAGATACTGTGAAACAAAACAGGGAATTTTACAAAACAGTTATTCTAGGATTACTCCATCCACCCACAATGGCTTCGCCATTTATTTATTCCTCCTTCTCCCTTGCCCACCAGGTCTAAAAATTCCTCCAGTCTTTGCATTCTATTTCCAGTACTTCCATTCCTATGTTATCATAGGCCAGTTACTTTTTAAAAAAGATATTCAGTAGCTTCTGTACTCTTCCAGCATCGGAAGAGCAAGTGGGTACATGGAGGGGAGGGAGAGTGAAGTTCTGATATTCAAACTAATTTCCTAGTCTGCATAATGTATCTCAAGAATGGGGTTTGATGCTACTTAAGACATAAGTGTTAAAAGAAAGAAGTCGTCTCAGGTCACATGGATATCATGTAATCTTTAAAATCCATTTCAAATTATAACAAATTTGAATTCGTGTGAGGAGTAATGACTTTATATTATATCAGAACTGACTCAATTATAATTATTAAAATATTGGCTAAAGTTGTAAATTAAAAGACAAAACACTCTAAATGAATGTGGCAAGAATAGCCTCACCAACTCTACATTAACTCACTTTGTAAATCTGCTCAGTCACATTCTTTCTTCATCTGTTTTGTGTTGCTATAATAAAATACTTGAAGCAAGATGCTTTATAAATAAAAGTTTTATTTAGCTCACAGTTTTGGATGTTGAAAGTCTAAGATCAGGCAGCTCAAATCTGTTCAGCCTCTGGTGAGGGCTTCCCTGGCTGTATCATGACATGGCAGAGAAGTAGAAAGGGAAATGGCTATATATACGAGAGGCCAAGCACACAGGGTGGGCTTTGGAGAGAACTAACTCACTCCTCAAGAACAGCATTAGTCTTTCTGAGGGGGGTGCCCCATGACCTAATTACTCTCCATTAGGCCCCACCTCTTAAAGATTCCACCATCTCTGTACCACCACATTATGGACCAAGCTTCTGATTCATGACCTCTGGGGGTCACACTCAAGTCATAACTGAAGCATAGACATTCCCACATTGTTTCTGAAACATCTAGAGTATCCTCTCCCTTCTGTTTTTCTTACTTTCTCCTTCTTTTTCCTTCCTTTTTTGCATGTTCTGTTTTTATATCTTTTGCCTCTTCAGAAGCAAATCATGGTCATTTTAAGAATAAGAGAACAGATGAATAGATAAAGAAGCTGTGGTATATATATACAATGGAATACTACTCAATCATAAAGAAGAATAATATTATGGCATTTGCAGATAAATGGATGGAATTGGAGAACATCATGCTAAGTGAAATAAGTCAATTCCAAAAAAACAAAGGACAAATGTTTTCCCTGATAAGTGGATGATGAGGGGGGTGAAAGAAGAATGGAGGAACTTTAGATTATGAAGAGGGAAATGAGAGGGGAGGGGGCGGGGGTATGAAAAATGGTGGAATGGGACAGACATCATTACCCTATGTACATGTATGATTACATGAATGGTATGAATCTACATTATGCACAACCATAGAAATGAAAAGTTGTACCCCATTTGTGTACAATGAATCAAAAATAAGTATGTAAAAATTAAAAAAAAAGAATAACAACAGTTTTTAAACTCAGAGGCTACATTCTGACTACCATATTTCAGGTTTCTCTGTTCATCAGTTTTTTTAAGTACAAAACAAGTCTGAGGGCTTTAAAATCCCTCTCCTGAGTCCAATATGCCTTCTCATATTTGACCTAAAAAGGTGTTGCTTATCCTAGTATTAGAAGCAGAGATTCACCTGAGGTCCCCTGCTTGTTTAATTATTAGTTTGGGATGACGACTGGTGTTTGGGGCAGGAAGACTACCTAGGTGGAGCTTCAGAGTAGAGCGAGTCCATGGGAGATTTCAGAGCACTCTAGAATGGTTCTCTTGACAATTTCCTTCCCATAACCATAAGAAGGAAAGACGAAGGAAAACCAAACTAGAACATTATGTCTTTCAAAGGCCGAAGGATTTGTTTTAGTTAAAGGGTTATTTTTCCCTGTGCAATGATTTCTTCATTTTAATGATAGTGTGAATTTATTTCTTGCCCTTCACATAACCCTTCGAGCAAAGATAAATCATTCTGAACTTGTCAATGATTTCTTAAGAGGTGATGCATTTTGGTGGAAATAAAACTGGAACGAGAGAGGCATCAGTGTTTTTCATTTTGCCAAAACTGAAGAGACTTTGGGGGCAAATGCCTTGTGTCCTAGTGCTCTGGCTGCCATAGTAAAATACCGCAGGAGGGGTAGCCCAAATAACAGAGAGTCTCTCTCACTCTCTAGGGCGGGGGGGGGGGGGGGCGTGGAGGGAGAGAGAGAGAGAGAGAGAGAGAGAGAGAGAGAGAGAGAGATTTCTCTCTTTTCCTATAAAGCAAATAATCTTATAGGATGACGACTATAAGATTCGTCATCCTCTCTCTTTTCTGGCCTCATTTAATCTCGATTGTTTCCTGAAGACCCTATTTCCAAATATAGTCACACTGGGGATTAGGACTCTAATGTAAGAATTGTGAGCAGGTACAAATTCAGTTCATAGCACCCTGCGTCTTATTTTTATAGTTTAGAATATGCTTCACAATGCCTAATTCACCTAGTTCAAAGGTTAAGGATCATGTAACAATGTATACAAAAATTCCTTGTCAATTTTAAAATCCTCAATGAAAGATGCTAATTAACAAAAACACTAGTGTTGAAGGGATATACAAAATAAGTAGAAAATCTGATGTATTTCTGACTTATGAGTTGTACACAGACATTTGAAAAATCCCTTGGCTATCTCACCACCCTCTAGGCAGATAGGGACAGTAATTGCTATTAAAAAGTCCTAAGATAGACTACTACTGTTAAAATGTGTAATTATTATAACAAATAATGAAACATTTGCTTTTGTCTAGGCAATTAGCTTCAGGATACCTAGTTATTATATTCTGTACTTCTTCTAAATTGCATTCCTCAGAGGGATGCTGAGTTACTATCATAATAACATTTGGATACCACCAATAACCCTAGTGAACATATCTGAAACCCGTTCACAGCAGACCTGTGCCTTCAGTGTCAGATTTATGTAAATAATATTGAAAAATTAAAAATTTTATCTCTTTCATCTCCTTAATTATTATTTATTAATTTTGTATACTGGGGATATAGCCTGTACTGTGTAAAATAAAAAATATTACACTGGTCGAGAAGACTCACAATTCAATCAGAATATTAAATAATTCAAATCAAGAATGGGTTAAAAAATAGTTGTCAGGTGTTCTAGATTTGATTCCTTGGGATGTCAGCTATTTTTAGAGCTGTTTCACTTGCATCTTCGGCAACTGGTGATCATGCGGGACATGTGCTGCTTTTGAAAGGCCTGTGTTCAGATTAACCTATCTCCTGCTTTTGTGTTAGTCTCTATGATAAATGGAGAAAGGCATCATTCTCAAAAGCAAGTTTTCCCTTTCCACTGAGGCTTCAGGAAGAGCTTCTCCCCAGCCTGGGGGCAACTTGATCTCTCATTCTCTAGAGATAATTGGTCCCACATTTACAGTCACCAGCCTCACCACCACCATCATCAAAATAATCAAAACCAGTAGTTCCCAGTTGGAGCTCATGAATGGCTTTATGAGACTTCTGAACTCCATGCAAGTCCATAGCTTTCAATGGACTCTCAAATGTCTATAGCTTAAAAAGATTGAAAGCCACAGAAATAAACTTCAGTTAATTAGTATGATTTTTTTCCCTCATAGGACTTTCTTTAGGGCTTTATATTAATAGTAACAATTAAAAATTAACTATAGCATACTCTTATTATGTATAAGGCTTAATGCCATGAAAAATGCAAATGTGAACAAGACATGTCACTTCTACACTCAATCTTGCAGCATGGTTAAGAAATTTAAACCAACAATAGCAAAACAAGGCAGCCTGTGTAAAGATCATAAAGCAGACATAAAGGATTTTTTCCTTTTTTAGAAATATTTTAAAAATTTGTTATTTTAAGATCTACATGACAGTAGAGTATTAGATATATATTATACATACATACAAGGAGACATAAAGGAATTTTGAAGAAAATTGTCAAAGAGATTAAGTCTCCATGGAGGAAGTTGTATTTGAACTGGGGTTTGAAAAATAAATGGGATTTTACCAGGTGTAGTTTGAATATAGCATAGTAAATCATTGGGTATGCTCATAAAATATCTTAAAGTACCATGTAAGAAGAGAGAAAAGTATATAAAAAAATCTGTAGCAATAGTCTGGATCAAAAAGGAATAGAGCTTGAAGTAGGACACTGCTTCTTTGGGAAAAGAAGCCAAGGCATGTTATATCTAATCATCAGGGAATTGCAAACCAAAACCAAAATGAGATATCATCCCTCCCCAGTAGGGATGACTATTATCAAAAAGAGTAAAGATAACAAGTGCTGGTGAGGATGTGGAAAAAGAGAGCCCTTGTATAGTGTTGGTTTGGCTATATATTAATATAGTCATCATGGAAAACATTATGGAGGTTCCTCAAAAAATTAAGCAGAATTACCATATGCTCCAACAACACCACTACTGGGAATTGGGAAATGAAATAACTATGTTGAAGACACATTTGTACTTCCATGTTCATTACAAATGGAAACAACCTAAGTGTCCATCAGTGATGAATGGATAAAGAAAATGGGTACATAAAAACAGTGTAAATATTATTCAGCAATTAAAAAAATAAAATCTTGGCATTGTGAATGGAATTGGATATCATTATGTTAAATGATATAAGCCAGGTACAGAAAGATAAGTACCACATGATCTCACTCATGTAAGAGCTAAGAAAGTTGACCTCATAGCAGTGGAGAGTGGAAAGTAGTGGGGAGAGGCAAATGGGGAAAGGTTGATCAAAGTGTATTAAGTTGTGTGTAGTCAGATGGAGGCAAAAAGTTCTGGTGTGCTACTGCATACCAGAGTGACAGTTGATAATATTTTTCTGTACACTTCCAAATGTCAGAAGAAAGAATTTTAGAGGTTTTCCCCATAAAGAAATGAAAAATATTTGAAGAGATAGATATGTTTAGCCTGACTTAAACATTATACAATATACACATGTATTTAAACATCCTGGTACCCATTAATATAGACAATTCTTATGTACTAGTTAAAAATAAATTTAATTATAAAAAAAGAAATATTCAGGGGAAAGAGCAGGAGAGAGGAAAGTATTGAAGGTATGTGCGTGAGAGAGACAGAGACAAAGACACAAGAGAGTGAGAGGCAGATAGGGACACTGAGGACAAAGTTTAGGAAGGAGTGGGAGAATAGGAAAAGAATAAAATTGTAGAGAAATTCTTAGATGAAGGCTTTTTTCATTCTTAGATGAAAGTTAATAATATCATGCTAAATTTATCTTCCTTGTAAAATTCTTTTTTTTTTTTTTTTGTTATAGAGAATAAGTGAGCCTACCATTAGAAACTTGAAGGAATGGAAGGTCAGAATAGTCACTGGGTTTTGAACAAAGAAGTGAGGATGAGCCCAGCTGAGATGGAACGGATTGATAGTGTTCCACGCTACCAGGGGTTTCTGACTCCCCTGGCACCATTTGGCAGTCAGGAAACCAGGGCAAAAGCCGACAGGATGTGTCCCTGGGTGGTGGATTGACATGGGAGGCATGGCAGAAGGTCAAGCAGAATGAGGTCCATTGGGTCCCATTTGAATAGAGAGGCTCGTGAAGTCAGAGTGTGCATTAACATTGCATGTGCGCGGGTCCTGAATCCCTCTGTAATGGTGCAGAGACTGCACAGCACAGAGGCTTGAGAGCATGGCCTCTGAGGTTAGGACAGACCTCCTGGTTGGGAACTGGCAGTTCTGGGAAAGACGTAAAAAGTAACCTTTACAATGCAGGAACCTGATCCTTGGGAGGCTGGATTTCTGAATTCATGATTAAGAACAAATGCTGCAGAGAATAAATTAATCTGATAACATTTAAAATAAAACAAATACAATGGTAATAAGAACCCTATTAAAATAAACACGTGAGAAGCATATGTTATAAAACTAAAGTAGCATAGAAATTGGATGGTTTGTTTAAAACACCCAACCTCTATTGCTGGCAGTCTCAGTAAATTTGTATATTTATCAATAAGTAATAAAATATTCAACTTCAATTCATAGAAATTAAGAGATTTTTATGTGTTCTGATCAGTGCCATAGCAGATCTGCTGTGCCTTTAGAATACTGATCGCCTAAAACATTCAGAGGGAAAATGCAACCTCCTTGCAAATCAGTACTGCAGTCGGAATGACTCCATCAAATAAATTTTTGATTGGAAAATATATGGTTTGTCTTTGCTCCAGGGACTTTTCACACAATATATGTTTTGTTGTTGTATTTTCTCCTAAAGGTAAAAATTACTAGGAAAAAAACTGGAGGGCAAAAAGGTTAATGTCTAGTTTGTTGAAGGAAAGACTTATTCCTTCTGGGAGTATAATTTACATCAAAGATCACTAATCTTAGCATTAAGTATTAAAGAAATAAAAAATTCTTTCCTCAAAACTCTGTACAGCAATCTGTGATAAATCTGAAATAGAACCAAGGGACATATACTATGTTATTTTAGAAAGGATAAAGTAATTAATTTTCTTCCTTTTAAAATTCTTCTTTTCAAAAAACTTATTTTTCTTTTAAAAAATATTTTTGGCATACTTACATGAAATAAAATGTAATTATTTTAAGCTTTATAGTTTGATAAAATTTGACAGCTGTCTATACCTGGATATCCACCACCACAATCTAGATAAGGATTATTCCCATCATGTGAAAACGTCCCCAGTCTATTTGCAGCTAATTTCTCACCCACTCTCTACCCAAAGTAACCTCTGTTCTACTTTCTGACAGTCTAGATTGCTTTAGCCTGCTCCAGAATTTCATATAAATGGAATCATACAGGATGTACTCTTTTTTCTGGCTTCTCTCACTAAGTACAACACTGCAGTGTTTGTCAGTAATTCATTCCTTTCTTACTGCTGAGTAGTGTTCCATTGTAGGTTTATAGCAAAATCTGTTTCTTCCATCTAACTGTTTGGAGGACATACAGGTTATTTCCAGTTGGGGGCGGTTATGAATAAGGCTGCAATGAATATTTAAGTCCAAGTCTTCTGGAGGACATGTTTTCTTTTCTCTTGAGTACATTTCTGAGGGTGGACATGCCAGGATGTGTGTGTTTGTTTAACCTTATAGGAAAGGACCAAACAGACCTCCAAGTAAGTTACACCATTGTTAAACTCCAGCAGCAAAATATGAAAATTCCACCCACACCACATTGTTTGCTATTATTAATGATGCTTTATTTCTCATGTTTGTGATTATGTTCCTTGAGTTCAGTTTTTGGAATCTTGACTATAGAAATTTGTTGAGAACTGATCTGAGGAAGGAATTCTCCAGAGAGGATTTGTGTTTTCCTCTTCTAGTTGTACTAAAAGAAGATCAAATATCCCAGCATTAGAAATGTCTAGATGCTTTAGCTTTCATTCCCTCTGAGGCCATGCTCTTCATATTTTTCCTCAATTTCTGAACTCATAGAAAATTTTCTTCATGCACCAATGCCCCAATCCACTTCCCCTTCCAATTATTTGAACTAATGATTCTTTATTTTTACAACTAACAGAACCTAAGAAAATCTCCTCGTGGTTGGAATATTGCTTGGTCATGAAGGCAAAATTATGTCCTTTTTCAGGAAAATGTGTGCAACTGAAAAACATAGAATTGTATATTTTCTCTCATGTGGAAGCGAGAGAGGAAAAAGGATAAAATGAGATCTCATGAGAATAGAAGGGGGTGAGTAGAGTAGATGGATGGGGATCAGGGATAGGTAGGAGAAGAGGGAAAGAGGAGGTACTGGAATGAGATTAAATTATGTCGTGTGCATATACAAATATATTACAATGAATTACACCATTTGTGTAATTATAATGCACCCATAAAAATCCTTAATATTCAATTTAATACAATTTGAGAAAAAAAAGAAGAAAATCCTGTGGATTCAGTGGACACTACACCAGGTTAGTACTCTAGAGGGCTTTTTTTCTTATTCTATTACATAATTTGGGGGCTTCTCACTCCACCTTTAATCAGTAGAAACAAATCTACTTCCAGTGACTTCAGGAGAATCCTGTGAGATTGCTTTTTGGCAAACTCAACCACCCCAGCATGTGTCTCACAGCGTGGTGATGGGCTCCAAGTGGTTGATTCAGGAGCCAATTAGATGGTAAATCAGAGAAACAGGAAATGGTTGTGGGAGTCCCACATTATACTTCATATCCAGAATTAGTTGTGGAAATCTAGCAACCTCCAAACTGCAATACTAATTTCTGGATTCTGATTATGTGAAATTTGGGCACATTTCTTCCTCTATTAAGCAAATATGGTATCCTATTGTACAAATGTAGATCCTGGCTTTACAGTTTGCTGAGAACAACGTTTGGGCACTGGTGATTTTTTTAACTATTGGTTCTTGGCTATGTCTCAGGTTCACAAGGTGAAAAGAGCTACATCATTTTCCATTTTACAGTGCTTACTGCTTTAGCTATTAATGTAAGGTCCTTTTGGGTTAGTTGATTTACTGATTAATCATTACCTTAAGTAACTTTTTTTTTTTCTAGTCAGAAGAATAGACCAAAGGCTTTTAACATTTGGAAGGTTGTGCTTTCTTTGCACATAAACTAATCAGAGGTTAGTGACTTACAAGTACTTTTGGTACTTGTAAGTTTGCTGGCTAGGAGTTCCGAATGACAAATTTAGTCAAGAACATACATTCCATGTTCTGGCTGTCAGTAGGGCCCTGAGCAGTATGTGCCTGTGCATAGACAGGGGCACATTTGCACCACATTTGTGTGTATAGAAGGAAGATAAATTAAAAAATAAATCAAGGTACTGGGGATATAGCTCAATTGGTAGAGTGTTTGCCTCGCAAGCACAAGGCCCTGGGTTCAATCCCCAGCACGGCAAAAATAAATAAATAAATAAATAAATAAATAAATCAATCAATCAAGATTGATTTACATATAACATTTCCTTCACTACTGTGTTCTAAGCATCCAAATAGAGTCATACAGTAGGATTACTTATTTTTGGAAGCACTGAAGGCTTTTTTTTTAATAGACTTTATTTTTATAGAGAAGTTTAGTTCACAGCAAAATTGCAAAGCGAAAAGTATATGGGCTCCCATTTATCTTCTGATCTCACACAGGCACAATCTCTCTCACTACCAAAATCCTGCTCCAGAATGGTACATTTGTTACACTCAGTCAGTGTACACTGACATATTATTATCACACCCAAAGTCCAGAGTGTACATTAGGGTTTACTCTGGGGTTTTTAAATCTTATGGGTTCAGTCTTACATGTGACCCATCATCACAGTACCATACAGAGTATTTAAATTACCCTAAAAATCCTTATGCTTGGCCTATTCACACCTTCCTTTTTTTTTCCTACTGTTTTCTTAGTTTTGGTTTTTCCAGAATGTTATATGGTAGAATTGCCCAGTATGGCCTTTCCAGATTGTTTTCTTTCACTTAAGTAACATGCATTTAAGCTTCCTTCATGTCCTTTCATGGCTTGACAGCTCATTTTATTTTTAAAAATTTTTAAAAATTTGTTCTAATTAGTTGTAATGATAGTAGAATGCAGTTCTACATTTTGATAGATCATACATAAATGGAGTGTAATTTCTCATTTTTCTGTTTAAACATATTGTAGGATCACATCAGTCATGCAGTCATACATGTACATGAGGAAATAATGACTGTTTCATTCTACTATCCTTCCTACCCCCATACCCCTTCCCCTCCCTTTACTCCTTTCTACCTAATATAAAGTAACTTTGTTCTTCCCTATATGCCCCCCTTATTGTGAATTAGGTTCCACATATCAGAGACAACATTCCATCTGGTTTTTTTGGGTTTGGCTTATTTCATTTAGCATGATATTCTCCAACTCCATCCATTTATCAGCAAATGCCATAATTTCATTCTTTAAAGCTGAGTAATATTTCATCACATATATACCACATTTTCTTTAACCATTCATCTGTTGAAGGACACCTAGGTTGGTTCCATAGTTTAGCTATTGTGAGTTGAGCTACTATAAACATCGATGTGGCTGTGTCAATGTAGTATGCTGATTTTAAGTCCTTTCAGTACAAACCAAGGAGTGGGATGACTGGGTCAAATGGTGGGTCCATTTAAGAACTGAACAGACACTGCACAGAAGAAGAAATACAATCAATCAACAAATATATAAAGAAATGTCCAACATCTCTAGCAATTAGAGAAATGCAAATCAAAACTACACTGGATTCCATCTCACTCCAGTCAGAATGGTAATTATCAAGAATGCAAGCAACAGTATGACTGCATGACTGATGTGATCCTGCAATATGTATAATCAGAAAAATAAGAAATTATACTACATTTATGTATGATCTATAAAAATGTATAAATGCATTCTACTGTCATGGCCAACTAACTAGAACAAATAAAAAAATTGAAAAAATGAGTATAAGCAACAGTAAATGTTGGCGAGGATATGGGGAAAAAGGTACACTCATACATTGCTGGTGGGAATGCAAATTGGTGCAACCATTGTGGAAAGCTCATTTCATTTTCATGTTGAATAATATTCAATTTTATAGTTTTACTATAAATGTTTAAAAAATGTCACTCTTTGGAGGTGGTGAGGACAGAACTGACTATGGGATTAAGCACTTTAAGTGAAAACAGAAAACAAGAAGACTAAGATACTTAGTTTTGGGAACAGAAAGGCTTTGTATAAAAACATATCAATACAAATTAGGCAAGCAAATGTGTGTTGAACTGAACATAAGGAGGCCTGTTCCTTGGAATAAGACTTGTATACAGGCAATGAAAGAGATGTGTATCACAATGAATTACATTAATTATCATGTCACCAACAGAACACAAATGCCTTCTATTGACTGTTCTCAAGACTTAATCTGAGATTATAAAACTGGATAGCCAGTGTTCTAGGGGAATAAAACACTTGACTAGAGGTCACAATAAAGTTGTTTCTCCATCACTGGTCTTTAATTAAATAATTATTTTCACAAAACAGTAAGTGAAAAATTCATACTCTAAGAGGCATTCTTAGGTCTAGAGTCATTCTACAAAATTCCTTCTATTATCTAGCTAAGAATTTGAAGCAATTTTTTGATATTACTTGTTCCTATTTCTTAGCCCTCTCCTGTTAAAGTTCTGTCCCTTGAATTGTTTCAAAAGTCCAAATAGTATCTTAAGTGGGGAAGTGGAAGATTCTTTCAAGGACAAGTTCTGAGAACCTGACCTGGCCACTATTTGTAGACTCTGTTCACCTAGAGGTGAGATGACCTGTCCATTTTGAAATGATTGACAGTAATTAAATCCAATTAAAAGTTGTCATTTCTTTTTATTTGGAGCCTGAGGATTGGGCTTTCTTTGGTCACTAAAAGAAATATTACAAAGTAGTGAGCATGCTAAACTCTCTATGACATAGAACCACTTTAATTTTTCTTAAGTTTGTAATTTATATGAATAGTTTCATGGGATTCCAATGGGAAAGATATAGCATTTCTATTCATTTATCTATTAAATAATGCATTTATTCAGGCAGTACTCACTGAGCACCTACTCTTGTGTCCGATAGTGTGCTAGGCATAAAGTATTCAACAGAGAACCAGAAAGAAAAGAGCTCCTGGGCTCTGGAAGAGAAATAAACTATGAGTAAACAGACAAATTAGACAGTTTTGAAGGTGTTAAGAGTAATGGAGGAAACAACTCATTAAAGAAATAGTCATTGGGTGTGGGTATTGAAGATGGTTAGAGAAGAATGTTATATCTATATCTGTATCTATATATGATTTTTTTTGGTCATTCTGGCTTTTAGGGTTTTCTTACTTATCCTAAGTTGAATCTTGCCAAGTAATAAGTCCATTCATTTATGTTATGGCCCTATTGCTTCATTTTCTAATTTTTATTTTTCGTTGAGAAAAACTGTACATATTTATGGCATGCAATGTGATGTTTTGAGATATGTACACATTGTGAAATTATTATAACCACAACCAGGCTGATTAACAAATCTATCACCTCACATATTTATCATGTTTTTGTGGTAAGACCATTTAAGATCTACTTTTCTGGTAATTTAAGTAGATATTACAATATTATTTTCTATTATTACCATGCTGCACGATAGACTTCTAGAACATATTCATTCTGTCTAATTAAAACTTTGCAGCCTTAGACCAACATCTCCCAATGTCCTACCTGCTCCAGGTCCTCCTAATCACCATTTTACTCTCTGCTTTTGTAAGTTCAACGTTTTCAGATTACACATATAAACGAGATTACATAGTATTTGTCTTTCTATATTTGGCTTACTCCACTTGGCATAGTGTCCTCCAGATTCATCATGTTGCAAATGACAAGATTTCCCTCTGAATATTATTCTACTTTTTAATTCATTCATCTGTTGATCAACAGATCAAAATTTTTTATCTCGGCTATTGTGAATAGTGTTGCAATAAACAAGGGAGTGCAGATGTCTCCTCAACATATTGATTTCATTTCTTTTGTGTATATACCCTGTAGAGGGATTGCTGGATTATACCATAGGCTTACCAATTTTTGAGGAAACTCCATACTGTCTTCAATAATGGTTGTACTAATTTACACTCCCACCAATAAGATTCAGCTGTCCCCTTTTCACCACATCCTTGCCAACATTTTTTTTTTTGGAACCAGGATTGAACTCAGGGACACTCGGCCACTGAGCCACATCCCCAGCCCTATTTTGTATTTTATTTAGAGACAGGGTCTCACTGAGTTGCTTAGGGCCTCGCTAAGTTGCTGAGGTTGGCTTTGAACTCGCGATCCCCCTGCCTCAGCCTCCCAAGTCGCTTGGATTACAGGCGTGTGCCACCACACCTGGCAAGCCACCACGCCCGGCCCTTGCCAACATTTGTTATATCTTTGGTTTGTTTGCTATTTTTGATAAAATCCATCCTAACAAGTGTGAGGTGATAGCTCATGGTAATTTTGATTTGTATTTCCCAGCTGATTGGTGATGTTGAGCATTTGTTTGCATAACTGTTGCCATTTGTTTGTCTTTTTTGTAGAAGTGTCTTTTCAGGTCCTTTGCCCATTTTAAAATTGGGTTATTTATTTTCTTACTATTGAATTGTAGGACTTCTTTATATATTTTGTGTATTAACCTTGTATCAGATGTGCAGCTTGAAAATATGCCCTACCATTCTATAGGCTCTGTTCACTCTGATGATTGTTTTCCTTTGCTGTGCAGAGAATTTGGTTTGATGCAATCTCATTTGTCTGTTTCTGATCTTCTTGGCTATGCTTTTGATCATTTTACTGGTCTTTAATCAATGTCATGGAGCTCTGTCAGGTAGGTCACTGAAGTAAAAGTATAGGATGGAATGGATAATAGACTAGAGACTTTAGGAAATGATCCCAGAAACTTTGGGTATGATGAAATCAGAGGATATAAGAAGAAAACACTATTGGAAGTATTTGTAGTTTTATAGTTTCAGGTCTTTAAGTTTTTAATCTGTTTGGGGTTGATTTTTATGTGTAGTAGAAGATAAAGTTCCAATTTCATTCTACATGTAGATATTCAGTTTTTCCAAAACTATTTATAGAAGACTGTTCTTTCCCCATTGTATGTTCTTGGCACCTTTTCTGAGGATCAATTGACTATAAATGCCTAGATTTACTTGTAGGCTCTGTATTTTCTTCCACTGATCTGTTTAATGCCAGTACTATATTGATTTGATTATTATAACTTTGCAATATATTTTATAGTAAAGAAGTGTAATGCCTTCAGCTTTCTTTTTTTCAAGATTGCTTGACTATTCAAGGTTTTTTGTGGTTTCGTATGAATTTCAGAATTTTCCCCCCTATTTATATAGAATTGCTATTGGAGGCTTCATAGGGATTGCATTGAACTCTGTAGATTGCCTTGGGTAATGTTTCTATTTTAAAAATATTACTTCTTCCTATTCATATAATGGAATATTTTCCCATTTATTTGTATCTGATTTAATTTACCGTAGCATTTTTTTGTAGTTTTCAGGGTAAAGGTCTTCCACATCCTTGGTTCATTCCTAAATATTTTATCTTTTTGGATGTTGTTGCAAATGGGATTGTCTTCTTGGTTTCTTTCTAGATAGTTCATTGTTACTGTCTAGAATGGCCACTGATTTTTGTATGTTGATTTTGAATTCTGCAACTTTACTGACTTTGCTTTTTGATTCTAGCATTTTTTTTTTTTTTGGTGCATGTGTGTGAAATCTTTAGGGTTTTCTGAAAGATTTAATCATGTTTCAAGAAAGATAATTTTACTTTTTTCTTTTTTATTTGTTTTGTTTCTTTTTATTGTTGAATGCCCTGTTTAGGACTTCCAGTTCTATACTGAATAGAAGTGGTGAGAGTGGACAGACAACCTTGTCTTGTTCCTAGTCTAAGAGGAAAAGCTTTTAGCTTTCCACTGTTGGGTATGATGTTATCTGTCCTATGTGGATTTTATTATATTGAGGTACATTTCTTGTATACTGGATTTGTTTAGAGTTTTTATCAGGAAAGATACTTCATTTCAAAATGAGAGTAGACCATCACAAATCCTGAGACATTCAACAAACAGAAACAAAATAGAGGACTTCTCCCTAACCCCAAAGAAGAAAAACATCAGAAACAATCTTAGAGGGATTACAGCTAAATTTGAGAACAGGTGAAAATTTCAGGCAGATGCTGCCTCTAACTGTAGAACTCATGGAAAAAGAATTTGTGCAGCATGCTGAGAAAACTGCTGCTTTCCCACAGAAACAGAAATACAGAGAGCACGGCCAGGTGGGTCTCCGAAGTGAAGAGTGTGTGATGGAGAGGAAAACAGACTAAGAACTTTAGGGAATGATTCCTGAAACTCTGAATATCTTAGTAACTTTGGGAAATGATTAAATCACAGGATGCCAGAAGAAAACACTATCAGTAACGTCAATAAAAACAACCAACTAACCAACCAATCTAGAAAGACAGTTATGATCCAAAACTGCAGTCAATTAATTGTGACTTGTAGCAATTGGTAAGGATAAAGTGGGAGAATCTTTTTGTGCTGAAGATTACAAATTTTCCTAATGTGTCAGAAGGATTATGGCATTAGGATCTCAGAGAAGAATACTCCTAGCATGCTCTGGTGGCTCTGCAACAACCACTTATTTGATTACAACAATATAAACATGGTTTATTGTGTTCAACTTGTACAACAAACTTATAAAGAAAGCATAAAAGGTTTTACCATTATAACTGCTATTAGTCTTTACCATATAAAGGTGAAGCTAGAACTGACAGATGTTAGGAGGCAAAGGAGGGAGTGGAGGGTGAAGAGGAGAGAGAATCACTGAAATCCCAGCTCCAAATGGACAGCCAAGAGAAACGGTGAATAACAAATGGAGGTTTAACATCTGAAGTTTCTGAGATGATTAGTGGGAGGAACTGAGAACAGTGGTGTAACTATATTGGGAAGTAGAGGGTAGAGAAAGTGGGAGGTAGTACAAATGAGCCATCATTCATGTCTTTGAGCAGGAAGTTACAAATAATCAGTAAAAATGATACTGCATGAAGGAATGACTTAAGCATACTATTTAGAGTTTTGTAGTTAACTACCAGAAGAATCATGTAAAAGTGGTTCTCTCTAGGGAGAAAGATCGTAGATGGAAATGGATGGATCAAATACCGATGGTTTCCATTATGCATGTGTATATAACTTTTGCATGCTGAGAAAATTTCTGAACCATATTTCCTTCTAATCTATAAGCAAGGGCACAAATACCTCCATTGTTTTTTGGCATATGGTATGGACTCTTTTCTGATACAGACAGTACTAATTTAGTTTTTGGAAACTGGAGGGAAAACCCCTGTTAATGAGGGTGGAAGGGAAAATTCCACCTTAGTATCTTCAGGCTATTTTTTAAATGATTTTTTATTGTGGTAACTATTTATAGCATAAAATTCATAATTTGAAATGTAAAATTCAGTGGCATTAATTACATTCACAATATTATGCAACCATCACCATTGTTTCCAAAATTTTTGTCATTCTGAACAGAAACTCTGTATCCATTGAAGAGTAACTCCCCATGTCTGCTCTACCCAGCCCCTGGCAACCTTTTTTTTTAATTTTTTTATTTACTTATTGATTCATTGAACACAAATAGAGTACAGCTATTGTTTCACTGGTTGTACACAAAGTAGAGTCACACCATCTGTGCGTTCATGCATGTACACAGGGCAATGGTATCTGTCACACATTCTGTTATTATTCTTACCCCCACCCCTCCCTTCCCTCTATGCTATCTATCCTTCCTCCATTCTTGCCACCCTTCCCTCCCGCATTATGCATCATCATTCATTTATCAGAGAGACCATTCAGCCTTTGGATTTTTGGGATTGGCCAACATCATCCATTTACCTACAAATGCCATAATTTTATTCTTCTTTATGGCTGAGTAATATTCCATCGTGTATATATACCACAGTTTCTTTATCCATTCATCTACTGAAGGGCATCTAGGTTTATTCCATAATCTAGCTATTGTGAATTGAGCAGCTATGAACATTGATGTGGCTGCATCACTGTCGCAATCTGATTTTAAGTCCTTTGGGTATAGGCCAAGGAGTGGGATAGCAGGGTCAAATGGTGGATCCATTCCAAGTTTTCTAAGGAATCTCCACACTGCTTTCCAGAGTGGCTGCACCAACTTGCACTCCCACCAGCAATGTATGAGTGTACCCTTTTCCCCACATCCTCGCCAACACCTGTTGTTGCCTGTGTTCTTAATAAAAGACATTCTAATTGGGGTAAAATGAAATCTTAAGGTGGTTTTGATTTGCATTTCTCTTATAACAAGGGATGTTGAACATTTTTTCACCCTGGAAATCTTATTCTATGATTTTTCCTAGCCTAGGTACCTCTTGTAAGTGGAATTATACAGCATTCATCCTTTTGGGTTTCACATATTTCACTTGTATTCAGGCTATTTGTGACAATTTTCTGAAGCCTTCTTCGGCCAATGACAAGTTCTGAAAGGCATGGAAGATGTGAATTTTAAACATTTTACTTCATGTAAATCCTTGGTAGTACTAGAAAAAAAAAACATATTATGTCCATAAGGAACAATGGATGCTGAATTTTCTAGAACCCAGAGTAGGCGACTATACCAAAGCTCTCTCTTACTTGATCATTTCAACAGAGAAGCAAATTCTATTACAATAGGGAAGAAAGCCACATGGAATCTGATGCTTTTCAAAGATCACTGATACAAGATTGCCAACACAGCTACAGTGTTGGGGGCCACACTTCAAAACAGACTGACCCATGGTACTTACTTTTTTGTTATCTGAGACACATGGTTGCTGTATTCACAATTTAATAAGACAAATCACTCTGATCTTATTCCTTCACACAGTGTGACTGTCTACATGCCCCTGAAGGACATTCTGCTTTTGTCAGTAGAATTCCTGCCCATATCTGGATACAGATATTGTTTTCTTCATGCTCTGCATTTCTTTCTGGAACTCCTGACATCTCCAAGTACTTTTGTAAAGGAATGAATAGATTAAACCATCTCTTGTTATTTGTATTGATTTTCCATTGCAAGCTAAAATTAGTTTCAAGGGTATAGCAATTTGTACATAAACTGAAGACAGGATTGATAACACGCAGATTATTTTCCACGCTTTCTTGAATTGCTGTCACTCTTGACAGATACCCTAGAATGCAGTTATGCAAGGAGATGCTAAAATGTCAGCATTTCATTAAAAATAAACTATTGGAGATAACAGGGTGACTATTAAGCATATCCCAAAGCACAGAATACTCATATATTTATAAGAAAGTCTCTGGAGATCTCAAGAGCAAAGCATCTTTGTGGATTGATTTACCTTTCCAGCATCTGCAAAATGTAAACAAACAGGGGGAATCGTAAATTTCTCAGAGGTGACCATCCTATGGAGGAATTGTGGTTATAAGGTGGCTGTCAAACTGAATTTGTAAGTGGAACCTCTGATTTCATAAGCTAGCAGGCATGAAGGATATATGAAGTGTGTGTGCATGTGAGCACTTTTTTAAAAAAAATTCTTAATAGAGATGCTCTATTCCGAAGACTGTGTGTGTCTGAGATTCCTTTACTCCTCTGACAACAAATAAGAAAGAAGAGAACAATATAACTTGACTCTGCATGTGCTGGTAGTCTCAGGATATTGGTACCACTCCAAGCAGCAGGTGTGACCTAGGGGACAGAGTTCCATTGACTTTAGAGGACATAAAATGGAGATTTTGTGATGACTTCTCTGTTTTTCTCTCATCCTCACAGCTTGTGATCAAACTTAACTGCCTGCATTCAGGTACCGGCATCTTTGTGGGCTTAGGAGGGAACTCAAATCTTTGAATAGGTGGGGCTGTATGGTCCAGGCTGACCTCTTTGAAATGTAGCTGATGTCTCAGGCTGGTGAACTTGGAGTCATGCTTGTGTGTCCTTTTACTCTGTTATCTCATAGCCAACCTATCAGGAAACTGTCAGCTCTACCTTCAAAACACACCCAGAACCCAGACACTTCTCACTACCTTCATGCAGATGTGTTGGTCCTAGCTGCTATTACTGGTTGGCTCTAATGGCATTCTGACCTATCTGCCCACTTTTCCCTTGTGTTCCCGATGGTCTCATCTTAATACCTCTGTCTAGGGACTCCGCTAACCGGAGAATGAAGTTCTTAGTATGGCCCACAAGGCCCACACAATTTCCAGTACAACTCTTGGGTCTTTTCTCCTATTATTTACCCCCTCACAGATTCTACTGCAGCCATACCGGCCTTTTGGCAGTTCCCCAAGCAGACCCACTTTGCTCTTGCCTATGTGCCTTTGCTCCTATCTGGAATGCTCTTCCCCAGATGGCCACATGGCTCACTTTCTTATGTCCTTTGTATCTTTGCTTCCATATCACCTTCATAGATAGGGCTTCCCTTGGCCATCCTGTTTCAAATATCCCCCTAGTCCCCATCATGTTGTGTCTCTCCTCTCTGCTTGATTATTCTCCATTGCATTAATCACCATTTGTTACATATTTTAAATTGAATTTTATGATTGTCTATCTCCATGACAGAGTGCAACTTCCTTGGGAACATGGAGTTTTGTATGCTGCGATTTGCCTGGCCCGTAGTGGGGCTCAATATGTATTTGAGTGAATGAATGAATGTCTCTTATATCTTATTTCTGGAAACAGAACCTGGTCTTGTTATATAACAAGCATGTACTGGCCCAGACTCTGTGTGAGGTCTTTATCTTAGTAGCTTAACCTGTCTCTGGCCCTAATGACTTAGACTTGTTTTTCTCTTGTTCTTATTGCCTTACTGCGCTACCTAAAACTGCAGTCTCTTCTTGATCCCCAGTCTTGTGAAACAGGGGCCATAGAGACTGACTGAGTCTGATTGCTGATCTGCCTGACAAAGTCACTTTATTTGATCTGTTCTTAGGGATCCTCTTGGCCTGCTCTCCTGGCCAGTCTAGTGTCCTGTTATTGCTTACTATACTTCCTGATCCCTGTAGGAAGCACAACCTGTCGTCTGTCCTTGTGCCTGCAGGTGTTGTCCTACAACACCATGAGTCTCCCACAACCTGTCCAGCTGGTATTTCCAGTTGGAACACAACATGCAATCACATTTTCTTTTTATAATCAAATTAGGTCATTAAGTCTCTATCTCATTGATTATAATAAGATTTTTCTTTTATCTTTGGGGTACTCCACCCATGATGACAAAGATCTTAGGGTCTTACTCAATCCAAAGATTTATATCAAGGAAAGAATACCAGAACAAACAAAGAAAGCCAGAAATCTACTGAGTTGTTTGGGGAGTCTTGATTATTGTCACTGCCACATGGTGTCACTCTTGAGACATTATCAGGCCAGCAAGTGGATATTGTCCTTGTACACTGGCAGAAGAGCTGTGTGACCTGGTCCTGAGTAGGTAGCATATCATGACTGGCATCTGGAAATTCTGGAGCCTAAGTAATAGTGTCCACTGAACAAAAAAGCCAGAGGAAGTTCTGCTTTCTGAGTGTGGCCCTCAACTGCTGGACTCCACACCAGTGGGGGCAGGGCTCCAGTGTTACTGCTCCTTGAGTGTCTGGCACATTAAGTGCCTACATAGACACACATATATACATCCATACATGCATCCCACCAGATGTGTCAAAGGGGACGGTTCCTAAGTGGTTGTCAGCAGCCTTCTTCACTGCCAGGAGCCAGTCCCTCCCCTAATCCCGGAATTCTGATCCTAAGAGCACAGGACATTCTTCTCTTTCCTTGACCTAAAGCTTGCCTCATTTTGCATCTCAGGAGGAATGACATTTCTTTTAGAGAGCAACCCTATCTTATTACATGTGCTGTTAGGAAATGTTCCAGGTACCTGCCTCACCCAATTGGATATGCATACTTTTTTGATTGCCAAATACTTCCTTTTCTGACTGTTATTTACCTCTTTTATTTTTGCCTAAATCATAGGATCTGACAGAGTTTAACTTTGATGGAAAGGAACCCAAAGGAAGTACATTAACCATCAGGCAAATTGTAAAAGAAATAGCAAAGAAAGAGAAAAGGAACTCTGAGAGAACTCTCATTTACTCATTAGCAATACAAATAATCATGACAATAGTTGCCACCCATCTGGTAACTAAAGTGTGCCTGACACTTTAAGGCCCATTATCTCATTCAAATCTACACCAATCCCAAAAGTTAGATGTGATTAAGGGAAATGTGGAAATGAGAAATCCGAAATGCAGAGAAGTAAAGTATCTGAAATCCCAAAGCCATATGGAACAGAGCCAGGATTTAAAGTTACATGTTTTGAAGTCTAGAGCTCGAAATCTACAGTTACTCTATAGTGATTGAATAATTACTGATCATCTTAGGTTCCTCACTGTTGAGGGACACATGCATCATAAGTGGCTCTTGGCTGCCTAATTGTTACTGAACCCACTCACCTACCGTATCAAATGCTCCATCCTTTTGGTTCTGAGAGTGTGTGTTCAAGTTAGTGTTCCTTTTCCTTTTGGAACATTCTTATTTCAACTCACTCTTTTAGAGCAGTGTGAAAACTTTATGCTGGGCCCCTTCATATTCCAGATGAAGGAAAGGGGGAAGAAACCAGCTATCAGGAAGACTCTCCATGACACTTGGAATCAGGTCATTGTCTTGTTGGCAGATCAGTCCTGTGCCTCCAATAAAGCTAAGGGTGATCTTGGTAAGAGATGTTATCTTTTGAAGTATGATCAAAGTTCTGGGCCTGAGATTACTCAGCAAGGTGCAATTCTTCTCTCTCTCTCTGTTCAGAATTTAAATGACCCCTGCAATTGGTAGGCATTATAGTCACAAAATGAACTGAAGTGGAGAAGATAAAAGGCCACTACCTTGGAAAACAATGAGAAGTTCTCCCCTTTGGTGTTGCCTTAATCTCACACTTGATCATTTTGTGAGGTTCTGACTGTCACCCTGCAGTAGTTTCCCTATGACTCAGAAAAAGCCCCCAGGATCTTGCTACCCAACTTGAGGTTATTAAAATGCTTGAGTGAACTTCCCAGTTCCTGTCTGTTGAGTAGAGATGACACTGAATGGAGAGAGACACTTATGTAGGAGTTGTGTCTGGGTCAGGAATGGAAATGCCATAGGAATTATCTTAAAGGAGGAACATTACAATTTTCCAATATCTTTATATGGACATGTTCAAGAATTCCAAATCCTCTGGTATTTTGACTTATTTTCTTGATTTGCCATTAGTATTCATACACAGGGATTGCTTGATTATATATTTGTGTTTTTGAATTCTTACAGTATTTCTCAGGGAGGTGGGCAAATCCTCAAATGAGGAAAACTAAGCAAGATTTTTTATTCTTTAAACTACTTAATTCACAAATATATTTCCCTCAAAATGGAAGTAGGAGGGAAAATGATAGTGTGAAGTTCTTAATCCTGAAAACCTCTTTCAAGAGGTTTGTTCAATTGCCTCACTTTTACTGAATCATAAAGGCAATCAGAGCATCAATTCACATAGACAGGGTCACTCTGTCAAAACCATGACCCTAACACAGCCTCTATGCTCAGCAATAGGATTCTCATTTCTTTTTTGAGTACAATTCCTACTTTTTGGTTTATATCTCTTTGAGGATAATGGTGTAGAACTAAAACATTTTTCATTTACTAAATGGATTTTACTTGAAACATACTCCATTAATTTTCCCAATAACGTATAGGTCATACCATTAATTTTAGAATGTCATGGAATGTCTTGCTTTGATGATAAACTAGACATATCAGGTGTTTATTTTCATTACTAATGAGGTTTTCTTCAATCTCTTCATAAGCCAGTGCCAGTTTTCTTTCTTGATTATGCTGGAAGGTAGAACAAAACTTATAGGTCTGGTAATAGGAATTAGAATTTAGAGTCTACAAATTCTCAAATCTACTTTCTACAGTATGCCCAAAATAAAATTGATAGAACAAGATAGCTCACTAAGATAAATTAGGACTGTCGGTATTCCAACTTCTGGCTAAAA
This sequence comes from Glaucomys volans, assembly GCA_020662805.1. NCBI lineage: Eukaryota > Metazoa > Chordata > Mammalia > Rodentia > Sciuridae > Glaucomys > Glaucomys volans. The sequence continues at coordinate 44,154 of JAJEJO010052954.1, forward strand.
TTCAAAGGACTAAAACATTTCAAAAAGGCAACAAGAGTCTATTTCAAAGTAATAAAATAAATCCTTTCTCTAAAGAATAAGAACATTAAGTACCTGTGATGCTTGCTGGAACTCTGGTTTGAGTTTATAAGATTATACCAGGGATCATAAACTCAAATGTCTTCAAGGCCAGGTCAGTAATATTAATTCTGGCTTGTGGGATGGAAGTAAGCTGGCAAGTTCTCACATCATCCAGGAGAAGCTGTTCCTCTGCTCTTGCCAGTTGTTATCATTTGGAAATGTGGACTTGGCCTTGTCAGAGCTTTTATCTCTTTAAAGGAGGTCATAAATCCAGATTTGTATAAGGAAGTTCCTGTACCCTTGGCCTAGACTTTCACAAGCTGTTTTATTTTATCTTAGATACTGTCTCTGCATCTCAAACAGTTATTGCCAAGGGAGCAACCATGTCTGACTATGGCTACATGAGTCAATAATCAAACTTTCCCTACGGGTAGCCCACAGAGAGGGACTAGAACATTATTCAATTGATTATTTTGGTACAAGACAAATCCTTTTAAAAACAAACTCAAACAAATTATAAATGAACATAATTACATAATCAAATACTTTAAAAAAGCAACCAACCTCTAATTGATAACCTTTGATTAGTATGTATAAAGAATTATATCATCTGGGGCAACATCCAATAACCGACATATAATATCTTGGCTAAATGTCATTGAATTAGAAAGGTGGTAAAGACCTTGAACTCATTACAGACACAGAAGAAAAGCCAAACCTTGGCCTTTGGTTTAGGTACTTTTTTTTTTTTTTTTTTTTTTTTTGTACTGGGGATTGAAACCAGGGCACTTTACCACTGAGCTACATCCCTAGTCCTTTTTATTTGTTATGTTCAGACAGGGTCTGACTGAGTTGCTGAGGCTGACTTCAAATGTACCATCTTCCTGCCTTGGCCTCCTGAATCCCTGAGATCACAGGGGTGCACCACTGTAAGTGTTTTAGGTACTTCGGGATTCAAATTCTTTTTAGTTGCAAAAAATTTTGTCTCTTTTGCCTTTGATTCCTCTGGAGTGGGATAGACCTGTTTACAAAATATCCTCATTGATGTGATGGCTCTTATAAACTCAATTAAGTGCATTTGCATGTATTTCTCAAACCTCATCTGCATTCTCCAAATTCATAACTCATACAACCTTAATGAAATGGTTGACATCTTTGTGCCTGAGTGCTAAAATGCAGATGCTGGTCTTAAAAATTCCCCAGACTTTTCCCACCAACTGGCCAAAGTACTGTGCTCTTTGGTTTTCACATTCATGCTTTGATTAGCACACGGTTCCATCATTTCCATACTTTGGTGACTGCAGACAGTCAGAGCCATCTTCCCAACATGTTGTGGTCATCCTCTCCTCTTCTTCTTCCTGCATGCTCCCAATGAATACTGCACCCACACCTGTGTTAGACTCATTAGCCTATGCAGAATGTGTAGGTGTGTCTAGTTGTGGAACTCTTCAAAAATGTGGATGACACATTTTATCTGTTTTCCCCAAAGGTATTACACTTCTTAGTGCATAATCACCATGCTATGGATGAACAAACTCTCAAATTGGTCTTTCTGATTTTATCAAATTATTTTTTCTCTGCATAGTTCTAAAACATATTTGAAACAAAACACTTTAATTTTGAAAAGGTTATTTTCTTCAAAGTACCTAAGACTCAAATAATTATGAAAAAAGAACAATGAGTTGGGCACACAGGTCATTTGGTTCTCCACTTTGGTTCCATGCTGTATCTACAATATACATATGTACCAATATACATATCGGTATATGTATTTGAATGTTCATGACATTTACTAGGATAAAAATAGTGAAGTCAAATTCATAGTTCCAAGCAAATTGGTCAATCTTTGTGTTCAGGTTGAGGAATTAACCACACATGCTAACCAACACTTTCTTTTATGCATTTCATGTCCAGTACAGAGTAGTTTCTTGTTTGGGAATTGTTATGAAGCAAAGAATAGGCTCAGGATGTGCCAGATTATGTTATATTTACAAAATTTAAGATGACCCAATTATGAGCACAGTTAGGAGATTCCTAAATATACAAATAATGCTCATATTTGCCTCAAGGGCATTAATCAAGAGAAGAAAGCATTTTTAGGAGAGACATCATAGAAAACACACAGATTCCTCAGCAATTGATCACATGCAGAAAAGACCCCTAAAAAGTACATCTATGCTGTAGTTTCTGTATTATTTAGCTTTGTGTATTATATATATTCAAGTCTTCAAGGTTGGTACCTTAATATATAAAAAATATAAATTTAGATTGCTAAGAAAAAAAGTGTAACTTATAGTGATTTGACCTATGATCATAATGTGGAGCCAATTAGATTTTCTCTCTTTACATGTAAATTTAGATCTTGAATCTAGAACCTGAAATGCTCTTACCTGGTTATGTTGAGCTGATGGCCTGTGGTTATCACATTAAATGGAATCAGAAAGCTCTGGATGTATAATTCAAATCTTCAGAATTGTGTCTTTATTAGGAAGTAGATTGTTCTAATTTACTGGTCAGAAGATATAACCAAGAAAGAGAGGTATAAGTTCTATTTTATTGTTTGACAAATAATAATTTTATTATTTAGGCAAAGGATCGGCACTAGTAATTTTATCTGGGCCATTCACCTTCTCTATAAGGGATAGTCTTTTAAAAATTTATTTTTAGTTGACAAATAATAATTTTAAATATTTATGGTTGGTTGTAGTACATATTTATAGTGTGTTTTTTGACATAAGTATACAAGATATATTGAACAAATCAGGGTAACTAGCATATTCATTTTCTCAAACGTTTATCATTTCTTTGTGCTGGGAACATTCAAAATCCTTTAACTATTTTGAAATATGCAATAAATGCTTGATAACTGCAGATACCTTACTGTGCTGTAGATTCCCTCCAACTTACTCCTTCTAACTCTATTTTTTTGGTCAGTCATTAACCTCTCTCTATCCCCTCTACACTTCCCAGCTTCTGGTAACCACTATTCTACTCTATATGAGATCAACTTATTTACCTTCTACATTTGAGTGAGAACTTGAAGTTTTTTGTCTTTCTATGTCTGGCTTATTTCACATAACATCTTTTATGTGCCAATAGAGAAAGGGCTGGCTGTCTGATGATACTTGACCACTGGACTGGTTAAGAAGTAACTTATCAGCCTGCACATCCTCAGAAAGCGACTCATGTCCACACTCATCACTGCTTCTCAACAAGACTGGAAGGCAGCTTTTTGGCATCTATTGGTCAAGCTTTTAGAAGGTAGAGAACATTTGGAGGGTTGGGGGGTTTTGGTGCCGTACTGCAGGTGAATGGGACCAAAGTTGGGGAAAAGTTAGAGTTTCCTGTTCAATTCCTTTGTGCAGTCTCCTGAAAAACATAGGCTGTGTCTGAGACCTTGTTTTATTTCTCAGGGTACAGACAAGAAGATTGATCTCAGCCCCTTTTTCTACTGTGTTTAGATACTGTTCTGTAAAAGAGATTGGTCAGATATAAGACTGTTCTTTGAAGGACTCACAGATAAGTGGTTAGTTAATAACTTGCCTCTATAAAACACAGAAATCTGTATTTTAATTTAAGTACATGTGTCTTCTGTATTCTCAACAAATTATATGTAGGTCATTCAATTTAATTTAAATTCACAATATTCAAAGGCTGGTCCTTACCTTCAAAGGACTTCTGTTCACAAAGATGAGCTCAGAGATCTATAGAGCCTTTTATTCAAACATATTTTCAGGGTGGCTCTTAGTGACCTCCCTGAACCTTTATCTTAGCGTATTGTTAATGGGTGGCAAAGACTCTGACCATCAAAGACACCATTATGGCCGTGGTCACCACCATTATTGATTCTGTAGTGAGTCAGGTTCCACTTAGCTTTAGGGTTAAGCCATTTCCTCTGATGAGGTAAATAAACTTTTCTTGGGTCCCTCAGGATATAATTATCTTACAGGAGTTAGACACAGAAATGAAAATCAAATTCTTAGAAAAAAGTAGTGTCTATAAGAAAGAACATTATTTTTCGAACTTATGAAAATCAAGGGATGTGATAGTGAAGCTCTCCTCATTTAAATAAAACAAAGCAAACCAACCTCTTTTTTCAACCACACCACATCAACCTGTCTGCTGAACATTACACTTTTCATTTCTTCTTTGTTCTCTGGGTATTCTCCCCACCTGTATTCCTTCTCCCTGGATTTGACCCATTAATTTCAGACCCAAAATTTGCTATTTATCCATATAATGTGTAAGGAACTCATGCTCTTCATCTCATCTAGTGGACTCCCTGTTTTGGTTAAGGACAATGGTTTAGATATCAGACAGAATTGGGTTCAAATCCCCCTAACCTTGTGACATTCAATGATGTTTTGTTTTTGTTTTAAATTCATGGTTCTTGCATAAATATAAAATTTATTTAAACAAAATCAAACTATGCTTCACAAGCCTTAGAAAATTAAGTCTAACATTTATTTTCTTATAAGGTTTTCTAAATCATTCTAAGCTTCAGTTGTTTCATCTGTAAAATGGGATTAATATAAAAGTGTCCAAGGGTTGTTGTACAGATTAAATGAGGTAAGGTACACAGTGTTTAAGATAGCATGTGGCAGGCAAATTCTCAGTAACATTGTTTTGAATAACATCCTTTTTTTCCTGATTTTTTAAAACTTTATTCATAAAGATTTTTTTTATTGTTCCACTGACACTGTTTTAACCATCTTCTCAACTGCTGTTCTCAGTACTCACGGGACACTGGTAACACATAGGTTGATTCGGTACAGTGGAAAGAGCACTGGATTAGGAGGCCCACTGTCTGGTTGATTCCTGGCTCTGCCATGTACTAGCTAGACTTTGAGGGAGCCACTTAACATTTTGAGCCCTTAAGACAAGAGTAAGCAGTGCTCACTACATTGGACTGTGATTAAATAAGGTTATTTTCATGGATGGCTTACTACATACTACATCCTGTTCTAAATTCTTTATATGCATTAATCTCATTTAAACAAAACAACTCTCTGAGGTAATTACTGTTATTATCTTTCCTGCATTGATGAGGACACAGATGCTCAGAGAGATTAAGTTACTTGCATTGGAGGAGGGAGGGGTTGAGCCTAGAGGTGGCTGTCACCAAAGCATGTGCCTGCGAACACCATGGTGTGTTACTCACAGAAGGCCTTCTTATTCTCATTTGTGGCCCTAGTGAAGAGCTTGCATATTGCTATAGGCTCAGCACGTTGAACTGTTTTGTGTGTCTACCTCATCACCCCAGTGAGATTGCTAACTTCTTCAGAGTATATGGTGTCTTTTTTTGTGATCTGCTCTCTTTTTCCCTGGTATCTATCACAGCACTGAATTATATTAGACTTTTTATAAATTTCCTAAGTGTGTCCTCTTTAGCTTTCTCTCCTCCCAAGGGGTTTTTGGAAATCCTTTATGTTAATGCTAGGCAGTAATGCATGAATTTATTTGTCATCAAATAACAATGACAAAATAATGATAATGACATAATTAAGAGTTGCTGAGCACTCACTTTATAGGAGGAAGGTTGTGTGGATTATTTTATTTATCCCTCTTTGCAGTCCTAGGACTTACTATAATTAGCTATATTATGGATGGGGAAACTGAGCTTTAGAATAATTCTGTAACTTGTTTAATGTCACAGAACTGACAAGAGCTTAAAAGTCCTGGTCTAAAACTGTTAGTCTGATTCCAGAGCCTGTACTCTTAGCTATTAAAAATAGGTACAAGATTCAAGAATTATATGAAAAAATGTTCCTGATCTTTAGCCATCAGGGAAATGCAAATCAAAATTACATTTGGATTCTATCTCATCCTACTCAGTATAGCAATCATCAAGAACACAAATAACAATAAATGATGGTGAGGATAGAGGGCAAAAGGAACTCTTATTTTGTTGGTGGGAATGCGAATCACTATAGTCACTATGGAAATTAGCATGAAGTTTCCTCAAAAAACTACCCTGAGTATTTTATCTAAGAGAATTAAAGTCAGCATGTTTTAGAGATGCATGCATACCATGTTTATCATAACAGAATTCATAATAGCGAAGCTGTGGGTCCAGGCTAGGTATTCATTGACAGATTAATAGATAAAGAAAAGGTGGGATATATGCACAATGAAGTATGGAATTAGGTCATTTGCTGAAAAATGGGTGGAACTGGAGATCATCAGACTCAGAAAGACAAATTTCATGTGGTTTTTCTAATATGTGGAAGCCAAAGGGAAAGGAAAAATAAAAAAGAAAGAAAAGGATAAATGGACATTATGAATGTAGAAAAGAGCCTGTTAGTATACAGGAAGGAGATTGAGAGGGAGTATAAAGGGAAGTATCAGGAAGTGAAATTGATCAAAGTATGTTATATGCCTGTATGGATATGCCACCAAGAAAAAGGAAACCAATTGTTCTGTATAATTAATATGCACCAATAAAAAATAAGCATCAAAAGACCAAAACAAAAACAAAACAAAATAAAAACAGGCATGCACTGGGCATGACATTGGTTGACCAGTTTCTATTTGTTTCTTTTACAGTTGTGCACTACTAAAATTATTTTTGTAAGTGCATTTTATTGTGCTAAATATACATATATTATTGTGTTAAAATACAACACAAAAATTGCCATTTTAACCATTTTGAAGTGCACCATTTACATTTAGTGGTATTAAGTTCCTTCACAGTGTTATGCAGCCATCGCCACTACCCATCTCCAGAACGTTTTTATCACCCCATACTGAAACTCTGAACCCATTTAGCAACAACTTTCCATTCCCCTCTTCCCAGTCTGCAAATATACAATTCTTCCAAGGTATAATCATAACCATTTCAATTCTTTAGGAATGAGTCTCAAATTTTTATCACAGAGGCCCTTGAAAACTCTGTGTCCCTCCAACTATCTCAGCATGGCCCTGGCCCCCTTGGCCTTCTTGGTCCTTTACATCTTATCCGATATCAGCAGACCTAGGATCAGAAGAAAGGTCTTTGGTGATAGATTGCTTGCCTTGTCTGAATCATACCTTCTGCAGATTGTTTTTCTATCTGCAGGACTTGTTCAAGTTTCTTCTATTGCAGCCACATCCCCTTGACGTAGGCTTAGAGTTCTGAGTCACCAGCTTTACATGCGTCAAAGAAAGTTCCAATGGCAAAGGGAAACTGCTGAATTTATTATTTGCCATAAACTGTACTGAGTTGCTGGGGGAAAGAGAACTCTGCATTCTGAGCAAAAAATTCTAGTGTCATCTATAACTCAAGAATGGGTAAAATTAAAATCGAAGAGTCAGGCTAGAAGTCCTAGAAATTATTCATCCGTACACATAATGAGCATGTGGGGTGCGGTACTGACAGATGAAGGACCTCTGCTCCTAGTGCCCTTTCCCAGATATTCCTCTGGTGGAGCATGGTAGGACAGGCTCATACAGATAAGCCCAATTTATCAAACAGAGTCAGAGCCACCTCCCACAGCTGTCTATGCTGCCTTCTGTTCTACATTATACCTTCTCAATGTATACAGTCCCCCCAAATTTACTTTTCTCTATTTTTCAACTTTCTGACTTTTATGTCTGCTTTCACACATGCTATAAACCTAGGTCTTTTGTATCTAGTTTTCCTGAGCAACTTCTTTTTCTCAGTGAAAACAATTCTATCCTTCCATGAAAACTTCTTTGACAAATCTAAAAAGTGTTGATAGTTTTTTTCATTTAACTCTTTCATGACTTACCTTTATTGATATATTGAGCACACACATCTTATCTCATTTTAAACACTTTTTACCAAATGATAATAACTGATGCAATGCACTGTAGAGCCCACCGGTCTCATTGGAACACACCCGTGAACCAGGGCAGACGTCATGAGACAAAAGCACTGATATGATTTCTAAGAGCAGAGATTAGTTTCATTTACATTTGAGCTTTATATAAATGAATCAAATCAGTAATAATCTCTTCTTTCAAATATTCTTTTCCTAGAGCTTAAAACTTGGATCCAAATAATATTTGATTACAATTGGTTGTCATGTCATTTATGCCTTTTGCACGTATCTCCTCTTATTTTTCTTTTAAACACAGATACTGAGATACAAATCCCATCTAGTGTCCTGCAGTATAGTTTTTCTGGATTCATCCTTTAATATTTTTTTAGACATGTCCCTCTCTCTACTATTCCCTGCAAAGTAGTGGTTCTCAAATATAAAGGTTTGATCTGATTCTGGAGGCAGAGAAAGTCTAACTGTGTTCGTTTGTGGTGTTACCTGCCACTGAAAATCATTGCCTGGCTCCTGGGTGAGGTTGTCAGAGCATGCAGAGCTGAGACACTCCGCTAGGTTCCCAAATAAGGCAGGTGGCAGATCTCAAACTAGACAAGAGGTCTCCTAGATTTTAATCCAGTATACTTAATGTTACAGAGTAACATTAAAAACAGAACTGCAATTTCTGAATGTAACTTGCATATATTGACTCAGATGTCTTACTCTTGGTTTTGTGTGCCCTCTGTTTGGAAGATTGGGCTCCGTTCCTTTTATGGCTTCTGTAGTGCATAGTGTTATTTGTAACGTCAGTGGTTTTGTGTCAAAACAGAGGAAAAGTCTATTTTTGTGGCACTTCTATTCTAGAAGGATGGTGCCATTTAATTTCAGTTGTGTGCTCAGCAAGGTGACTGTATAAATAAAAAGGAGGGCAAGGTAATGTTCCTGCCATTGAGAGCTCCCAAACTTTTTCATAGAGTCTTATGTCTGGGAGGGACTATCCACATGTACCACAGAGAGTGGAAAGCAGTCTCTGAGTCTGAAGATGAGAACTGGAGATTCATCTGTGTTCTCTTCTAGCTTTGTGACAATGGACAGGTAGTTTAATGACTGTGTCTTTGTTTCCTCATCTATAAAAAGGCCTGTCCCACAAGGTGGTTATGAAGTTTAGATGAAATAATGATTGTTAAAAGTATGATAGTTAAGGTTACTATTATGTAATACTTATTTGGATACTAAAAGACAGGGAGAAGCCCCTGCTTTAAAAGTAGGTGGTTCTTTTTGTAGAAACTATAATTAACATAATCTTTTTCTTTGAATAAATCCTAATCTCCCTTACCCTGACTTCCATCCACTACTTCTGACAGCTCTCTTCCAGTATGAATGTAAGTCTTTCTTTGGGTATCATTATGTTTCTGTTTTCCAGGAAAACCTCCCCCAACTCATTCATTTGTTCTCCCCATGCCACAGTTGCTGTTCTCTCCATATTTTTATTGGTGCATTATAATCATATAAAATGACAGGACTCATTGCTAGGTATTCATGCATGCAAACAATGTAACAGTGACCCATGCCATAGTTCTAAATGAGTGATATTTAATATAGGATCCACAGCAGAATTACCTCGGAGATTTTTTTTTTAAATGTATTTTGAAAAAACTCTCCAGGTGATTCTTAAATTCATCTGTATCTCAATAGCTTAAATTGTCCTGAAAACTTTTCAAATTTGCCAATATCCCTCCTGAAATATGACTCACTCATCCAAAACAAACAAACAAAATACTACAGATACATGTGGACCAGCTGAATTAGTAAGGGAATGGTAGGTGTTGTGACAACAAATCAAAGGATGATGAAGGCTCAAATATAATAGAAGTTTATGGCTTGCTCATATGATGGACTTCCCTGGTTGGCAGGTGGCTCTCTTTTAAGCTTTCATCTAGGGAATCAGATTTATTATCTCCTGCAATTCTGCCTTCTTTAAAACATGACTTCAGGGTAATTGTGCTCAACTCATCAAGGTCGGGGAGAAAAAGGCATGGAAGTTATGGGCATTTTTTGTTTTTTTTTTTTTTTTAAGCCCAAAGAAGCCTTTATTTTAGCTGGCCAGCGACAATTACCCTTACTCCTAAAAGTGGGGTGCCGGGAAATTGCGTGGTAGTTTTTCCCCTGCCAACTTTTATAGGGCCCGGGAAGGGATTAGGGCGGGATTATAGGGCAAGGGAGGGGATTAGGGTTGGGCTATAGGGAGGGGGATTAGGGTGGGGCTGACTTTCTCCTGGTGGCACTGGAGAATCTTTCTGGGAAGTATAACACTCCCCACTGGTCTTATCCACATTAACAAATCCTTGTTGAGGAAACTAGTGGTTTTTCAGTTTCCAACTTCCCAGACTCTCATGGGTTCCATTCCTCAGTTTGACCAGATTTATTATTTTACACTAACTGCCTGTCCTTAATTAGGAACTTTTTAAGGAGAGAGGGCGCCGACCACTCTTGCTGGTTGGAGCTGGAAGGGGGCGGAGTCTGGGGAAGCAGTTTGAAGTTCCTTTTAGAAATCTGGTCAATGAGGAGCAGAAGTCTGCTTGGGGAGAGCAGGTTGTAAAGTCATCTGGGGTGGGTGCTGAGTCTCCACGGATTGGTAGCAGCTTGAGCTGCATTTAAGTCAGGTCTGGCCTTGGCCATCAAACTGGTGCAGCCTCTCCTAGTTCCCGAACTAACGATACAGGATACCAGGTGGCTTTGTCCAGAAGGGTGTCCTGAAGATGGTCCCCCCAAGAGTGAGACTGAGGCACGTCTCTCAGGAGCTCCCCTCTACTCAGGGTGGGGGCTCCCAGGCAACCATCATAGGAGGCCAATTTAGGCGTGAGGACTTGGAGAAATCAGATCTCGCTAGGGCCTCCAAATATTGTATCCAAAGAAAATAAAATCATCCAAGCTGATCACGTAAAGCCAAAAGAAGCCTTTATTTTAGCTGGCCAGCGACAATTGCCCTTACTCCTAAAAGTGGGGTGCCAGGGATGGGCATATTTTATGGGCTGTTTTCATCAGCTGTTTTGCCACTGTGACTAAAAGGACCTGACCAGAACAACTGTAAAGGAGGGAAGGTTTATTTAGGGATTCATGGTTTCAGAGGTCCTAGTTCACAGAAGGCTGGCTCTATTCCTTGGGGCTCAAGGTGAGGCTAAACATGGTAGCAGAAGAGTGTGGCAGAGGGAAGCAGCTCACATAGTGATCAGGAAGCAGAGAGCGAGGGACTCTACTTGCCAGATACAATTGTGTACCCCAAAGCCATGCCCCCAATAACAACTTCCTCCAACCACACCCCACCTGCCTCCAGTTAACACTCAGTTCATCCCATCAGGGACTAATTCACTGATTAGGTTAAAGCTATAACCCAATCATTTCTCCTCTGAACCTTCTTGCATTGTTTCACATGTGAGCTTTTGGGGGAACACCTCACATCCAAATCATAACATGGGCCTATCCTGACGTACTGTCCATCACTTCAGCTCATAAAACTCCATGGCTACATCAGATGCAAGGAAGCCTGGGAAATGTGCATCTAGGAAGAAGAGAATTTGGATGTGGCGAAGGCTGGCCTGTCTTTACTGTCACAATGTGAAATGACATGATCATTTCCATTATAAACACCACCTACTAATAAGCTCAGGAATTGAACTATCTGGATGTTAAAAGATACATTAGACAAAATTGGAAAAAAAGGATATACTGGAAGAAAATACTTATGATGTCTCAGTGTTTGGGGTAGCTCTGTCACTCTGTGGACTCACATTGAAACAATAGTCGGTTAATTATGTTCATCTCTTTTCAAAAGAAATAGTAAGTTAGAACTCCCCACATTCTATAATCATTCTGTTGCTTTTTTAAAACCTAATAATAGGAATTTATCATAAATCCAGATCATCATACTAAATCTTTCAAGCAATTATCTATTTTGTTAGATAACTTGGTAGCATTCACACACTTGATAATAATTTCTCCTTTTCCCTTTAGCAGAGACATCATATACAGAGAAAAATGCAATAGGTATTGTATGATAAAGTTGCTATTATATACTACTAATTTATACATTCTTAGTGTTAATGTTTTTTTCTGGGTACCCAGCTTAATTTTTCACTTGCATTCAGCTTTTAAAATTTCATAACAATCTCATTAAGTAGATGTCATTACCTTCACTTTAAAAATGAGAAAACTGGGCTGAGGGTGTAGGTCACAGGTAAAGTACTTGCCTACCATGTGTGAGTCCCTGAGTTAAATTTAGTAATATAAATAAATAAATTAATTAATTAATTTTGCCCAAGGTCACATGATTAGTCATTTTCAGAGTTGGGGTTCAAACCTAGGGAAGGCATGGTGAAGTACTGGGAAATGAAATCTACCAAATTATGCTACCTACATGTACAAATGTACCACATGAATCATATATATATATATATATATATATGCACTAATTGAAATAATAAATAATAATAGAGGGGAGATGAGTAGAAGAGAGAAAGTAGATCAGAGGAGGAAAGAGGGAAGGGAAAAGCAAAGTAACCAGGGAATGAGATTGGTTGAATTATTTTATGTACATGTATGAATATGATATAATGGATTTTAATATTTTGTGTTTAATTATAGTGCACTAAATCTTTTAAAAGATGAATTTTTAATTGTTTTTCTATGTCACCTCTACATAGACAAAAGTTTGATTAGAAAGTCAAAATAGGGAGAGGGCAAATTTGACAAATGTAATCAGGGAAGATTCTATGGAAGTAAGATTTGTTCTGACCCTACACAAGGTAAGGGTTAGATAGAGAGGTGCTCAGGGGCAGGTTTATTTTGTACTGCATTTTCTCCAAGAAGACACAACACTTCTGTACAGAACAGTATTGTAAGCCTTTGCAGAAAAGGATGGTAAAAATGAAGACCCTAAGGTGGAGAAAATTGGGTCTTGTATTAAGTCTCTGTAGTGGGGACCAAGTGACCTGAGCCTCTTCCAGAAATATTTATTGGCAGATTTTGTTTTTCTATAGATGAACAATTTTATGCACTACTTAGGCAACTCAAGTATCTATGGCTGAGTCTAGAGATGAATCCTGTATGAAGCTACCTAAAAAAGGTTTGTTTTAGGATGTCCTGGCAAGAGAATCTGCTCATTTCTAGAGCTATATCTCTCCCTGGTGGAAGGTAATGGAATTACAATACATTCGCAAGGGTCACTTGAGTAGAATAACAATTATATTGGCTATAAAATCTTTCAGCTAATTATAGGAAACAAGAAAAAAAATCACCACCACCACCAACAACAAATAAGCAGTTTCCTGAAGTTATCTTTCCTTATCACAGTGTATTGATTTCTTTCCCAGAGAGAACTATACAGTTTATCTGCATGCACTAATATGAGCATTGATTAGAAAGCATCAATACTACGCCATTTAAGGGCTATTGCCCTTCTCAAAAACATTCTGAGTATCACCTTACTTTATGGTACGTATTCAATTAAAGGCTAAACATCTGAAGTATTATTGACATCAACTCATGAAAAGAGGAATGTGAAAGGATGAATCAATCATAGAGAAATTTTAAAACATTTCCATGGATACAGATCATTCACTCACATAATTCATAAATAAAAAATATAACAGTATTGATTACATTTTAAATTTTCATTGCAGTTAGTATATATTGGTCTGTGATTTTTAAAAATCATTTTTTCTAATCCCTGATAAAAGCATAGGATTAACATAGTTTTGGTCTCTTAGTTTAGAAACAGAGCTGAAGATTTATCTGTTTCAAAATCACTGATGGCCCCTTTGAGAATAAAAGCTGAAATTGAAAATAGCATGCAGTATTTTTATCGCATTAGTTATTTATGATAATACCAAAAACGAATTTAGGTGTTTTAAAAGTGCAAGTTACTCGTATCTGGGGAAGGGAGAAATAAGAATCAAATCATAGTAGCTTTAAAAAACTATTTAATTTATTCCACAGTTGTGGGAAGGGAACTAACAGCTGGTAAATATTCCGTGAGTCCTAAATTTGGTTAGGACTTTAAATCTGCTTTTGTAGAAGTAGGCGTTATTTTCCCAATTCACAGAAGGTGTTATGGTTTGAGTATCCCCTCTAAACTCATGTTGAAGTTGAACTGCCATTCTAACAGTGTTGAGAGACAAGAACTTTAGGTTGGGTCACAAGGGCCCTGGCCTTATGAATGAATTGATTCCATTGTTAATGGAATGAGTTCCTAATGAAAAGGAGAATTCCACACAACTTTCTCTGTCTTCTGGTTCTTGCTTGCTCCTCAACCTTGAAAAGACACAGCATGGTACCTTGTCAGGTGCCTCTGCTATACTCTTGTACTTATCAGCTTCTTAAAACTTCAAGCCAAATAAACTTTTAAAAAAAATAAATTACCCAGTATATGAAATTTTGTTGTAGCATTAGAAAACAGACTAAGACAGAATGGGGGAAAGGCATTTAGGTAACTTGCCTAGGTTCACATTGCAAGTAAGATGCTTACCTGTTAGGACTGGCCCCAAATCCTCATCTTTCCCACTGCTTCATTTATGCCCATATTGTATAAGTCAGGGTTCTCCAGAGAAGCAGAACCAAAAAGATAGATGTAGATGTAGATATAAATATAGACACAGACAGACATATAGCAGGAGATTCATTATAGAACTTGGCTTACACAATTATGGAGCAAAGAAGTCCCACACTGTCATCTGCAAGCTGGACAACCAGGGAAGCCAGGACTATGATTCTGGCTTTGTGTAAGGCCACTGGTGTAAGACTCCAGAGTCTGAAAGCCCAAGAACCAGAAGCTCCCTTGTCCCAGGTCAAAAGAAGATTATATCCCATTTCAAAAAGAGAGCAAATTTGCATTTCCTCTACCTTTTGTTCTACTTGTCCCACAATGGATTGGATGATGTCCCATCAATTTCGGTTAGGACGATCTTTACTCAGTCAACCAGTTCAAATGCTAATCTATTCTGGAACCATCCTCACAGCCAAACCTAGAAATAAGGTTTTACCTTATTTTACCAGCTATCAGCATCCTTTAGCTTATTCAAGCTGACCCATAAAATTAACCATCACACGCATTCTTCATTTTAGCAAGAAAGGAAAATGCTTAACAAAAATGAAATCACCCAAATATACTTGAATGTGTTGTCTTCTATTTATAATACTTATCAATTTCTAAATACTTTTATATACATTATTTCATTTGTTTCCTACAACAATACCAAGAGAAAGAACTACAGTGATTTTATTTTATTTTATTTTATTTTTTTATGGTTCAGGAGACTGAACTTGAACATGCTGAATTGCTTGACCCTTGAGTTCCTTTGGATGTGTGATTTGTATAGGCTCAAAGGGAGAAGGTAATTGTCACACCAATAATTTCCCCTGTAATTACCATCCTTCTAAACTCATCAGAGCTTTCTGTGCTAGGCACAAAGCAGGAGGACAATGCAAATGCAGTCACAGTGAATATTACCCCTGCATCTTGCTAATCCTTGGTCCAGAACTTCAAAGGTCTTATACAGAAAGACATGTTATATGCTAACTCAATGTGTGCTATCTGAAATAGCTACCTTTCACAACCACAGATTAGTGATACTTGGCAAGATGGCAAGATATGAATTCTAAGCTAAATGTGAAAATAAGAAGTCTAAATTTCTGAAATTGTTTCAAAATGATCTCCAACTACAGTTTTGAGATCCCATTCTACTCTGAGCTATTTATTTTCAATGATATTGATAATTAGTCATTGACTCTACCCATATTAAATGGAGAGCATGATGTGATGGAGGGACCACATTTGCCACTTGCAAGTTGTCACTCATGACAGGTTAATCTTTCCTGATTATTTCTTTACTTGAAAAATGAGCCTGGTAATGCCCATTTCATGGGGCTTTAGTGAGGAATGAATAATAATGCATGTAAAGGACTGCATAAAATGCGCTGTACACAGTAGGAGCTCAGCAAACAGGGATATTTATGAAACAAATTTTTTGAGTTGTCTCAGAGAATTATATTTTAATGGGGGAACCAAATATATAGGCATAACCCAATGGCATATTTTAGTGCTAAAAGAAAATATGACCCTTATTTTTTTCTATAATGGAAAGAAAACTAACTTCAGAGAATAAAGTAGTCCTGCTTCTAGCATTTAACATCTCTGTGATTTGTGGAAGCCATGCATGCTTTTTGCAATTTAGTGTCCTCTTCAACAAAAGGGGATTATCTACTTTTGATATTTCTTATCTTGGTGGTTATGAAAACAAATTAGTTTTTGAATGTGAATGGGTTTTTTTTTCTTTCTGTACTGAGCTATTAGATAAATCTATCCATGCACAGCATCAATTCCTGGGAACCCATGGAAGGTAATGGAATCTTCTTCACCACCTTTTGAATCTCAAATCCAGAAGAACAGTGTCTAGTTGATACTTTACATTAACATAGAAATGGCAGGTTGTTTTGAACTTACTATTTCCGTGGTATTCTTCTTTTGAAAGCTCTTGGATGTTACTGTTCTTCCCATCAAATCCACCATGTTTAAAACTGCTGTTGGAGGAGGACTGATGGGCTTTACTGACTTGGAATCAGCACCCTGCTTGGGCTGGCAGCGACACTATAAACTTCTGAGAGGGCTTGTGGTCTGGAGATGGCCAAGCAATCTTTCAGTTCCAGGAGTGACAGTCTAGATTGAATTAGCTTTGGTTCTTCCATTACTAATTAGATGGTGCAGCAGGCCTGCCTCAGGGCACAAAGGCATCGACTCAGTTTCTGTAATAAGTCTAATGAAGTGCCTTCACCATGTTTCAAGATGCCAATTCTCTAAAAATTGCCCTGAAATGTAAACCTTAAAAAATACTAGAACTACAAAACCAATTTACAGATACAATAGAAAATGAGAAAAAGTTACATTGATATTTTAAAGGATATGCTTACATTTTCTCCAACCCTAGACTTGAAAATGACCTTGACATGTTAACTAATTTATTCCACAGATTTCATAGTGGACTAAAATGAAAGTTGTCCTAGGAGTCAAGATCTATTCTAAATTTCTAAATGCTGAAAGTACCACAATTGTTTTGTATCAATACACATTTAGCTACCACATAGTTTTCACTATTCTCATTACTATAAAATATTACTTTTATTCATAAATGAATATCACCCCTTTGCTGAATACTGTCTCCATCCAAGAAACTCCCACAGTAAGGACAACCAGATACATAGAAATGAAAAAAATTCATGGGGTACTATAAAATTCTCAACATAAACTTTTATTTTACATAGTGTTATATATTGTACAGAGCATTCTCATATCCAGTTTCTTTAAGAAGGAATCTGCAGTGAAGTTCATGGACCTGGAACACTAAACTGAGGGAAAACTATTAAGGAAGAGACATTAAGGAGATACAAGTGCAGAATTCACAGCACTGAGGAGTTGAAAAGACTCTGATATTTCACCAGCTCTGTCTTCTCTCTGAGTTAGGAATCATTTTTGCATGCCTAAGTGGTAATCTACCAGCTCCTACTGGATGAGCATGTCTCTGATGCAGGGACATGTCCAAGGTTAGGAGGCAGTGCTGTCCATCATTGAATGGTTCCATCTGCTAGGACACACTTTGCTATATTTAGCTAAAATCTTCCTTTTGTAACTCTTTTTTGCTTCTGCATTTGCATGTGGTGACAAGCATACAAGTCTGTTCTTGACTTACATGACAGTTATTTAAAATATAAGGACTAGAAATACAGCTCCACTGTGTATAAATCCACTCCATGTTAAATAGTTCAGTACCTTCAACAATGGTCACGGTTTGATTTTCAGGTCTCAAGTCCTCCCCATGTGGGTTTGTCTTGGGATCAACACTAGCTCCTTGCTATTTAAAAAGTGGTCTGTGTCCCAAAAATAGCAGCATAACCTGGGAGCTTGCCGTACATGTAGACTGTCAGGTCCTGGTTCAGCCCTACTAAGATGGCTTGTATGAATGATAACGTTTGAGAAGGTCTGTTCTAGTTTGTTGTACAGTATCTTAAAATATGCCAATCAGAACTGTGCAAATCCTCTCAGCATGGTCCCAGGACCAAGTAAGATCACTTCCCTTGTGCTATACATGTACAGCATATTTGCATTAAAATCTCCTATCTTCTACTTTTTATTTGTTTCAGCTGATGTCTTACAAACTAAAACCTTCTAAGTTTATGAACAGGGAGAAGATCTAGATCTTTTCACACAGACTATTGCTACTCAGGGTTGCTTCTTTTCTTATTCCACAGCCATGTATGAGAATGTGCACATTGTTGAACTTTACTGTGCCAGGTAGAGTCAACCTTTTTGCTTTTTTGGGATAATTCTGAAGCTTTATTTTGTCAGCTATAATGTTTTATCTCCCAATTTGTATTCTTTTTAAAATGGATGAGAATGTCTCTCTGTAAGACACTGGTCAAAATGGGAAACTAAGCAAGGTTAAGGGAAGAATCTAGTAATACACTTCCAGAAACTTCCTTCAGAGAAACACATCAGGTTCTGTAAATATTTCCTGGACACAAACATTTGTTGAAAACTGCCCTGTGCTATACATCTGTAAATCAAAGAGAATGAGGTGACCTTCCTGTCCTTGGGAAGCCCACCATCTCGTCAGATTCTGGATCCCAAGATGATGCAAGGGCACCTCTTGCCAGGGCTGCAGTCTCTTCATTAGACTAACTATGGGAACAGAGTCTATGTCTGTGTGCCCTGAGGCAAATCTGCTTTGCCACCTAATTAGTGATGAAAGAACCAAAGCTAATTCAATCTAGTCTGTCACTCTCTAGACTGAGGAATTATCCCTGACACCAGACATTGTGAGAACACAGCTTTTTCTCTTGATAGTAAGAGAAAGGACAGCCAATACCACAAGATTTTTATTTTTTCCTGATGAGTTCATTGAATCAAAGAGCAAATGTGACCTACTAAAATGTATATACTGGAGGGAGATAAAGCAAATCCATCAGATGCAATGCATATAGCAATATCTTTTAATGACAGCATATGATAAGATTAAGATTATGATTTCTAACTAATTTTGTATTAGTGGACTGATCAATTAGAATTGATGTATCACTCTTTTAAATAACCCAAGTTACAGATTTAAAGTAAATTTACATGAACATTTAAAAAAAAATCTAACTCCAAATGAAAAAATTTTAAAAATGACCAGTTGGGTCCCTGATATATATTATTCAATAACCTTGGAACTGATTCATCTCACTGGTGTCTTTACCAATCAAGTTTTCTGCATATACTTGGACCTCAGCCAGGTCTCTGCCCTACCTCATTTTCAATGGACACCTTAGGCCTTGTACTTGGAATGGACATTTTATTAATGTTATTTGCAGCTTCTCTCTTGCTAGGCCTTGTGCATTGAGTTCCTGGCTTAGCTTTCCTCTAAAGTTTTTACCATTTTTAGAGCAACATACCTGGGGTCTTGTTCATCTGATTGAAGCCCAAGAACTTCCACTGTGTGTCTCCGCAGTGCCCTGTATTTTCTTTTCTCTAAAACTCATCATGCTACCTTGTCATTTATGTGATTGTTGCCACCTCCAGAGAGTGAGCCCTTGAAGGCAGGAACTAAATCTCCAGTTGATAGTTCATCATCTGGAACAATGTCTGGCACATGGGAAATCCTTTGACACTGGAGTTGAGGTGATATGATGTTTCTAAGTGGTTTCAGGATCCTGTTAAACTTTACTTCATTTGATTGCATTGTATTACCATATATAGGTTTCCCTGATGGTATTAAATACAAGGAATGATTTCATGTAACTATATTTTCACTTTGTTAAAAGTCATGGCACTTTCTCCATTTTAAATGTAATTCCACTCTACTTAAAATGACTTCGGGCAACTAATCTTCTGTAAGATAGAAAATTCAGGTGTCTTTGTGACTTAAGATTTATGTATTTTCAGTTCATTTCTGGTGGATGTTTTGTTCCATTGGAAACGACATTTGTCAGTAAAGCTTTGATATTTACATTAGAAAACCAAAGTATACACTGTTAATATTTATTTATTTAATATGGATACTTAATGCTTTTCCTTTCACTTATGTGCATTTGTTCCACAAGAGACCTCTGGAAACTTTCAGCTATTCTCACTTGATGCAAGAAGAAGCCATAATTTTCCAAGAAAATTAACTTCTGCAAACACGGGATTTTAAGCTTGGCTCAGAATTCAGAAACAGTGACACTCCTGTGAGTGTAAGTGATTGGATAAGTAATATGATTTTGGGAAGGAAAGCGAGTTCCCACATCTCTCTCCAATGATCTTCTAGCCAAGGAGTCTTTTTCTGAAATTTTACATATAAAATTTTTCTTGTTAAATGCAAATTCCCTTAGGAGGGATTAGATATTAAACCTTGTTCATACTGAAATTTAAGTGGCTAATATCAGATTTTTTTTTCCCTGAGAAAAAATTAATAGCTTATAAACCTCTGAGCTCTGGAGGGTGAAGGAAAGGAATAAGAAGAAACTACAGAAAGTAGGTGAACTTATCAAAAGAGAGTCTGGGAACCCATAAGTTAGACTTTGTTAATTTCATAGTTCTGCACAGGTGGGTCTCCCCAGCTGTGGGCCCTGGGCTAAGCCTGAGGAAACATGCTGCTCTGTCCTTAACAGTTAGTTTTCAGAGTCAGTATTGCTAAATCCTTTAATAATTTCCAGATGGTATAACATAATATGTGAGGTAATAAATCCCTTTACTATTTCAGAATTCAGAGTGAAATATTCTCAGTTTGTTGATTTTGAGTATGCAATTGATTCTGGTCAGACATTCATTAGTAATGGGCAAAATGATTTTAAATATTCAATAACTGTGCTATGCCCAACTGTGTATTTACATACGTCTTCATAAGAATCACCAAGGGTAATTTTACATTTATCTATTCAAACTCTGGTCAGTGCTGAATTTAGCATTGAATTACTCCCAGGGAAATTTTACCTTAAAGTCAGAATAGGATTCTAAATTGTAATGTGTTTGTCAAATACTAAATAATTCTGGCGATTTAACCAGTTCTCACTGCAGATGCTGAGGGAGGCAACAGCACCCAAAAGAGAAGATAGCATAGAACATCTAAGAGCAGTTAACATTACTGAGTTATTGCCTCATTCTGAGTACTGTGTTAAGCCCTTTCCACCCAGAACTGCACTGAATCATTCAATAAGCCCTAGGAAAGAGGAACGACTATCATCCTGATTGCGTAAATAACGAAATTGTTGTTGAGAGATATCAGGTAATGTGTCTAATCTCAGAGCTGAAGAATGAAGGTCATCCACCAAGTTAGGTGATGATTACTTCATCAGACAATTGCCTTGTGACTTTAGAGCCCCAACTTGAAACCACTGTATTCTACTGGCAGGAATCAAAATAAAGGCAAGAGGCAACTACTGTTTTCCTTTCTGTCACCATACATTAGTTTGTATTTCTTAGAATTTTATGTAAATAAAAACACACCCTTTTTGTCTTCTTTCATTCAGCATGATCATTTTGAAATTCACACATGCTATTGTACACATCAACAATTCATTCTGCTTTATTGCTGAGTAGTTTTCTATTGTATGGATGTACCACAGCTTATTATCTATTCATCTCTTGATAGACCTCTGGGTTGTCAACTATTACAAATAAAGTTACTATCAACATTCTTGTGCAAGTCATTGTGTGGGTACATATTTTCATTTCTTTTGAGTGTTTACCTATGAGTGGAATGGTCAGATCATATGGTAGGTATGATAGTCTGAATATTTAGATCCCTACTCTCAAATTTATATGTTGAAATTCTTACCTCAAAGTGGCATTAGGAGGTGAGACCTTTGTAAGTGATTAAGCCATGGGGTTAGTGCCCTCAGGTATGGAATCAGTGCCCTTATCAAAGAGCCTTGACACCCTCCAAAAACAGGCCCAGTATGTGAAGACACAGCAAGAAGCTGCCATCTATAAGCCAGAAAGGTGTTCACAGACTCTGACCCTACCACGATCTTGGACCTCCCAGCCTCCAGAACTATGGGAATTAAATTTATTGTTATAAACAGGGGCATAATGTTTACAGTGAAAAAGTTGCAGTTCCCTAGAATCAATACCCAATTCATGACCCCTAAAATCACTCTAGACTCCTGGAGCTACTTCCTCTGAAACTTAACTCTATATTCCTACTTGCATATATCTTTCTTTAGATTTTCATTTTAGCTTCTGGCTTCCTGTTTCCCATCTTGCCAATGACATTCCCACATCCATATACTTTTTTTCCTCCTCAGCCCCCCACTTTTAATTTAGGTACTTCATAAGTTGGGGTTAAATATCAAATGTTTATATTTTAAGACCTCATCCATATTGTTTGTAGTTAAACCCATAGAGGGTAAAGGAAATTAAAGTTTCCTTTTTAAATAATGTTTTATTTCTTGGATTTTAAAATCAAACCTATGTGGACATTGGATCACCTAGAAAACTTTACAAGAATATATACAACTAATTTGAATCTTCTGGATTTGAATCACTGGATCTGAATCTCTAGGCTCAAGCCACAGAGCATGTACTTTTAAAAATGCTCTCTGTATCACTCTGATTTGCTGGTTGTAATGGTTAATTTGAATTGTCAACTTGACTGGATTAAGAGATGCTGATGATTAAGAGGCTCCTTGTCAGTGAGGGTGTTTCTAGGAATGATGGGAATGTGGGATAGTGAACGGAAGTGGATAGCCTCCCTCAGGGTGAGCAGCACTGCCCAATAGGATGGAATAAAAGTTGGAAGAACAAGGAAACAGATGCAGATGCAAGCTTGGCTCCTCTTGAATGACTTCTTGATTGCTGCTTCGATCCTCTGAGGATATCCTTTCGCTTCTTCACTCTTCCAAAGTGGACTCTGCCAGTGATTCTTCAGGGAGTTTCCAGAAGCCTTGGTCTCAGACTAGGGTAGCACTGTTGATCTTTCTTGTTCTGGGGCTTCTGCATCTTGGACTGCACAGCTGCTGGTTCTTCTAGTTCTCCAGCTGCAAACGGCCATTGTGGACTATCCAAGTTCTGGTCCTGTAAGCCAATCTAATAAATCCTATTTTTATAATCATGCTTCCTGTTGATTCTGTTCCTCTAGAGAACCCTGCCTTATACACTGGTCTTTGGCCTTTCGGCACAGCTCATTTAGAAGCAGTGCATAGTTGTAAACGCAACAACATCTTCATCATTACTGACTTGTCAGTTTGCACTAAAGTTCTGCTGTCCTGGATTTCTCTCTGACACTGTACATCAGTCATAACACACTATGATTTAATCTGTCAATCAGCACCAAGCTACTGGCACAAGCTTTGCTAACAACTCCATCATAATTGGACCTGAACTTGTGGACCTTAGAGTGCGTTATTCACATTGCTGGGTCACTGAACTGAAATGAAGGTCAATTATATGACCTATTCTTTAGTGGTATTAGTTTGAAGAATGTTTATTTTTGGTTAGGGGCAGTCTTGAACACCATGTGCTATGCAAATCATCCTTAACACCACCTTTCTTTCCATTAGCATCTGTAGCCTAATTAGATTTCTACCATGGCAGGAAATAGTCAGAGTGAACAAATGCCAAGGTTTCACCCTGTTTAGCAATCCACTGGGAACCAGAGTATAGCAAAGTGAATTAACTCTCTGCCCTTGAAAATCTGGGAACTGTTCTTAGGCAATAAACATTATTACAAATATATCCTCCTGAGATATAAACTCCAGGTCCTTCTTGGAAGATGTTTCAAACTTTCCAATAATCTTCACATGTGCTAGTGCCAGAGGTGTCATTAATAAGGCATAGGCACATGTTGGGAATGTTAGAACAGTAAATTTTGGTTTACTGGCCAGGCCCACTCTAATATTTAAGTGACAATCTCTGATCAGCAGTGCTACATAATTCACCTTTATTTTACAGTTATGAAAGTGAACAACTTTGCCTTGTAATCTGTTCTAGAGAAGTGATTCCAACAATATGGAAGCCCAAGTTTTCCACACACTTCTTTTCTTGAGGGAATATACTGCCCTTCATTAGTGAAAACAGGTTTAAAACACTTGATTTGTAGAAATACTATAAAATCTCACATATAATATCAACCACACTTTAAAGATCATTTGGAAACTGAACTTGAAAGGGATGGTTTGCTCTTCAGTAAGCATATGAGGTACATTCAAAAATGATGAAATTCTAGTTCTGTTAAAAAAAAAAAAACTGGCCATTATCTTACTATTTCCTTCCTTCCTTCCTTCCTTCCTTCCTTCCTTCCTTCCTTCCTTCCTTCTTTCCTTCCTTCTTTCCTTCCTTCCTTCCTTCCTTCCTTCCTTCCTTCCTTCCTTCCTTCCTTCCTTCCTTCCTACATCTCAATGAGTTGAGAAAGCAATTCATGGGAATGTATAAGGAAGGTCTTTCCTCCTGATAGGGGAAAGAGCAGGTTCATATGTCCTGGTTCAGAAGTCTGTTGGAATGTTTGAGAAATAGCAGATAGGACAGGACAATGAAGGGGTAGGGGATGGTATGAGATATGGGAAGAGGGCCAAGTCTTGTTATGGAAAATAATGTGAATGTCATTTAAAAAGTTGAAGGGAGGTTGTTGGCAGATCTTAGGGGAGTAGCGTGGGCTGTCATAGGTCTTTCAGACAACAGCTATGACTACTGTATACTGTGAAGTACTGATTTGGTGGGGCCAGGTTGGGGGACCTGACAAGGTGGGTAGAGGCAGGGGTTTGTAGCTCCTAGGATCCTATGTCAGTGTTAGAAATATACCAGCAAAGCAGAAACAGCAGATCTTCAAAGACAGGTTATATATTATTAATTTACTGCTATAGCTGTGATATCCTCAGAAAACCCCTGCACTGCTATAATTCAGTTGTGCAAGTTAGTGCTAAAATGAAATGTACCACCTTCTATAAACCAGGTTCCCCTGCCCCCTCTTAAGAAATAGGAAGATAAAAAATAAATTAATCTTCCTTTTTACTGCGCACTGGGCATGAATTGTTACTTATCCAGGGTGAGTAGGAGAATATTATTTATAAGTCAGAGTGATATTAAATTATTCCACTGATTGTTCCAAGATGATTTTATAAAAGATCTT
The DNA here is from genome assembly GCA_020662805.1 of Glaucomys volans. Lineage (NCBI taxonomy): Eukaryota > Metazoa > Chordata > Mammalia > Rodentia > Sciuridae > Glaucomys > Glaucomys volans. The sequence goes on from JAJEJO010052954.1 coordinate 69,100, forward strand.
TAAAGACAGTTTTTGGAAGTCAGAAAATTTAAGTTTTTTTTTTTTGCCTGTTTGTTCGTTTTGCTGAAAACACAGTAATGATTAAGCACATAATTTCATATATCAAATTTTGTAAGTAAATATAAACATGTTTTTTAGATAGAAATCATAAATTTGGGGTGAGATCCAAGAATTTCTATTTTTTAACCCAACACACAGAAATGATTGTTCTGCACATATTCAGAAAGTTGTCTATGCATAGTTTCTCTCTACGTTAAGCCTCTGCTAAGAGTTTGACAGTATGTATTTAAGATCATAATATGCTCATATTCTCAGCATCCTAGGAGCTACTCAGATTTTGCACTTTTCTGGAAATTTCCTCTCCTCTCCTTCTTCTTTTCTTTAGCTATTCTTGATTAGTTCAGAGGTGTTTGATTGACCCAGGCCAGACTAATCAGAGCTGTTTTCTAAGACCTAAGATTTAAGCCTGATGGGTGAAACCGTAAGATTGAAAATGTGAGTGTTTTAAAGGACATTGTAGAAAGCTTGTCATCAGTAATGAGTAAGAATTAAGACCACCCAGAAAGGAAAGCAGAAAAAATGTGAAAATAGTCCTGAGACTATTTGTGTTCTGGTTTCAATTTTTCCAAACCCAGTTACATTTCCATGATGTAACTCAACATCTTGTTTTAGTTAACAACTGCAGTACAACAAATTACTCCAAGGCTCACATAGAATGGTGACCATACTTAATGATAATGAATTATATAGCTCAAAATTGGTAAAAGTACATTTTAAATGTTTTCACCACAAAAACTGTAGTGAAGTGATGGGCATATCAACTAGTTTGGTTTAATCATTCCACAATGTATACACGTACCAAAGAATCACATTATACCCATAAATATAATTATTATTTGTCAATAAAACCATTAATTTATTATCTTTGATAATTTCTTTTTCTTAATTTTTTTTAGTTGTAGAGGGACACAATATCTTTCTTTTATTTATTTATTTGTGGTGCTGAGGATCAAACCCAGTGCCTCATATGTACCAGGCAAGCACTCTACCACTGAGCTACAACCCCAGCCTACTATCTCTAATGATTTCTATAGATCAGAAATTTATGCATGGTACAGAAGCCATGTATGAATGGCATGTCTCTGCTCCATGATGTTTATTTCCTGAGTTGGGAGGGAGACTCAAAACCTGGGAGAGAAGAATCTATATCTCATTCACTCACGTTGGCTGATGGATGCTCTTTACTGGCTGAGGCCTTACTTAGCTAGGGTGGTTGGTTGGAACACTCTCATGTAAACTCTTCATGTGACTTGGGCTTTCTCATAGCACATTGGTATGGCATAACCAACCATCATGTTTTTTGGGGGCTGAAGCAGTTTCCAGAATATGACACTCAATGCTAAAACTGGGGAAGTCCCTGGTGAATAGGGGTGAGTTGTTCCCCCCACACCATAGCAGGGATACAATGGCAGTGTTCCAAAATACAGAAAACAGCACGCCAAATGGAAGCTGTATCTTTTATTAACCTTGTCTTGGATGCCATCATCCATTCATTGGGTTAATCATAAACTCTATCCCAGGTTCAAGGGGAAATAACATAGATTCCCCACTCCATGGTGGAAAGAGTATTGGTCACTTTGAAAGATGAGCACGTGGGAATGGATAAATACATCAGTGTGACCATCTTTACAAAATATAATTTGCCATAATATACTTCTATACATCCCCCTTTACTTAAAGTTTGTCAAAATTGGGTTTCTGTCACTTGCAAGTATTTTTTTAAAAAATCCTCATTATTATCAGTCAATATTTTCATAATCACCTAAAGGTTTGGGTTAGCATATGATTATGAATATAAAGAACCTAGCCTATTTCTGAACAATTGTTTACTCTACAAGCTGAAGGAAGGAGCCTACGAAATAACTGCAGAAAATGTCAAGGTTTTTCCCAGAAAGAGTTGGGGTCTGCTTCAGGATGTGAACAAGTATGTTGCAAAGGCCCTACAGTTCTATGGCATAACCATCTTAGCTGAGAAACATTACAAACATTACTAATTTCTTAATACAGCCACTTAAAGAAAACACAGTTCAAGAAACCCCTTCCCCTCAACAATAGAACCTCATGGTAGTGAGCTTTCCAGTAGTAATGATCATAAAATTTGCCTTTACATAATGACTTACCATTGAATGTGTCAGAGTGTCCCTTTAGGGGATGGCCTCTGGAGGCTGAGCAGTGCAGTGCAACAAGGGTGAGTTAAGCGTAGAGCTTAGGGCCCCTCAAGACTGGGTGGATCCCAGCTCCCTCCCTCGTTAGCTCTCTGTTCTCTGTGGCACTGGTAGCTTCCCTGCCACAGTGATGTTCTTGGGAAAGTTGCTCAGCTTGCCAGAAACTCTGTTGGAACAAGAAAGTGAGAATGTTAAAACAACATTTTTTAAAATGGTGAGAAATAGACTCCCAACTACTCTTGATTGTACCATAAGTTTCCACCACTACTATTATCATTCTTGCCTGTTCCTAAGAAGGCAAGTCATGAAACTCAAGGTACTTGTATTTTAATAGAAGAAAAAGTTTAAAATAAAATAATAAAGATAAATATCTAAGAATAATAAAATATATAGTATGATACACACTAACAATTAAAAAATTAGAAGTAAAATTTAATACGTGGTGTAGAAAAAAGGAAAATATTTCAAGAATAACTAATCAGATTTAAAAGACTGAGGTAAAAAGATTTAAACCAATTAAAATAAAAAGCATAAAAATAGGTTATAATAAAATAAAAATTAGATTAAATTAAAAGGTAAAATTTTGCAAAGGGAATTAAGGCAGAATAAATGAAAAAATAAAGCTTTCTAAAAAATGTAAATATGTGAAGGTATATTCTTAATACTAAAGAGTAAACCGTAGTTGGAAACACTCTGTAGACATGAGCCTTAAGCCAAGGCCTCCTCTAGTATTGGATTCCTTAAAATGAAGAACCAACATTAAATCAGGGGACGTTCATCCAACTCATGTTTGTGTCTTATTCATTTTATTCATCATATTCCTGTGGACATAGGTGCTTAATATTTGTAGAATAAATTACAAATTTTAGGGAATGTCTTTTATGTGCAAGACATTTTTTGAGATGTTTATGAAAATTAACTCATTGAATTATGATAAGAATCCCATGGGTTATTTTTACCCTCAATTTATCATTGAGCAGCTGACACTAAGAAAAGTTGATTTGTCCAAGACCACAAAAGTAACAACTGCTAACTTTCCATTTGATTCTAGACTTGTGACCACAGCTTTTGAGTACCTTTCAGGTACCATACACACACGTGCATATGTAAATACACAGGGTAACCATGTTAATAAGTGGGTACAAGGCTATCACCTCTCTCATGAAAATCCCCATTTCAACTGTGTAAGAATGTCAGATCATAATCAATTCTCATAAATTATCCAGGGATATGCTGCTGTAGTCAGCTACTTTCCGATTCAAGATATGAAAAGACTATAGCAGATGGCTTCCTAAGTGCTGATGTAAATGACAAAGCATTTCAGCTTTGGTGTTATACATGAACAAGCTAAGCACATGAAATCCCTTTGTACAATCTCAGAGGCTATACAGAAAGTATTATTATGTCAATGGGATACAGAAAGAAAATTGGATTTAGTTGAACCGGAATCAAGATGAAGGATATTTCCTCATAGTATTGTGCAGTTGATTGGCTCTTCCCTTTCCTGTGTTGCAGAATGACTGTGAGGATCAAATGAGATCATGGTTCGGAAGACAGTGTGCAAAGCAGAAGGGTTTAGGCTTTGGAATCAGAAAGATGTGAAATTGAATCTGGGTTTTTCTACTTACTAGTTGTGTGACCATGGCAATTTAACTAAAATTGCTATCCAAAGACTTAAGCTTTTCATTTCCACATGTGGACCATAAAGTATTGCCTATCTCTTAGGTTTTCTCTGAGGGTCAAATAGGTTCCTGGCTTTAAAACAAAAACTTGTCATTCCATTCACAAAGAGTAAAAACAACAATACCTTGAGGACACTTTAGGGAAGGAGGAAGAGAGTGTTTGTCTGAGGCCCCAGTGTTCTCTTACCCTACCTCTGGGTACACACAGGGCACCATAGAACCTCAGGGAACTGTGGAGACAGGTGGAATCAGCTAAGGAAAACATTACAAAAAGACTGGAGTCTTATTTGCTGGTTGCTTCCTCTACCAATCTCTTGTTAAATACTCAAATAATTCTGTGGAAGAATAGTTGCCATCATCTGATCCCTGGAGGTGCCTCACATAGAGTGTGGTCCTGAGTAGGTCCTCAATAAGTACTTGTTTATATAATTATTGAAATAGTTGTATTTCTGACTTACTCTCCAAGCTCTCAAGAGACATTTAAGGAATGAGGCATGAACCAGAACTCGAGTCATCTAGTTTTGGTCCTTCCTCTGTCAGATTTTTGGCAATGCACATTGGACAAATGTACAGCCTTCCCAGGGACTCAGGTGGCTTTTCTTCAAATAGACAGATACTAAAACCAGAAATACTATATATGTGAACGTATACACATTATATATGTGTATAAGCATATATGTTATATGCATTATATGTATATATGTGTATATACATATGTTATATACATTATATGTATATATGTAAATATATTTACATATGTATAATACACATATATAGTTTGTGATGTCTCCTTTATACATCAAGATTAACAAGGTATCAAGTAGGAAAAGCATTGTATGGATTAGAGGTGGGTTCAGATTTCCCCTCTCCTTTGTATTTCCCTAATAGTCTCCAGAATTCTTTGGCATTAGGGTCCCAGGATATAACTCGGTGTCATCTTTCCTTCAAGTTAATTTCACAGCTAAGCCACTGGGGCTTGGGTTCCTGGTTATAGCCAATGCAAATCTACATAAGGGGGAAGAATACTGTGTTCATTGCAATGGAATACATGGCTCTACTAATTTGTAGGATATTTTATCTGTCAGTCACACCATTGACAGAAGCTGGAGAGCAGTTAATTCAAGGTTAAAGTCTCTGACAATGACTGGAACCCTGGGATTCTATTTGGCTGTTTGAAAGAAAATTCTTATTTGTTGGCTATTTTCATCTTATTAGGAGTAGCTTTGGGAGGATAAAACATATTGTCTCCATAGAGAAGGATATTTTTCTTCTTGTTTGCCAAGGCAAAACAGTATGAATCTAGTTAATCCAAGAAATACACAGAGCTATTTAGAAATTTGGAGGTGAAGAATATCCTTTGAAAATCAAGTTAGCAGTATTCATACATTATAAATCGGATTAGTCATCTGAAAGAGAAATCTTCTATGAAGGTTTCAAAAGTCTAGGGTTAGAATTTAGTAAGTTGAATCCTTATAAATTAATTTTTCTTTTTCAGAGAAAGACCTTAAAAAGACACACACACACACACACACACACACACACACACATATGTAGAGTGTATCCATTCTCAGTGAGCCAACAAAATCTGGCTTTACTAAATTATTGATAAATGGCATCTTATTGTTAGGTGGAAGTAATGAGCAGAGAAATGTGAACCAATAATATAGTAGGGTCATAGGTTTCTTTGAAATCGTCTTTAATGAATGATGAAGTAACTTGTAGAACAACAACAGGTATATTAACCCAGAGAGCAACAGGTGGAAAAAAAGTGAGTCAATCAAGAAATACATCAAGAAGGAAAGATCAATGGTGCTAACTCTTGACAGGGTCTACTGAGGTCATTGTAAAGTTAGGATTTATAGGTAGAGTTTTCTCAATGTATTGCAATGTATTTCAGAAGAGAAATTTCATTAATAGCATAGGCACACTAAGATGAAGTCTGCCTGGTCATTGATCCCAATAACCACATTAACTTAACCTCAACTTGTAGATGAAGCCCCCCTAATAGGGTGACCTCCATTATGGTTCCAGAGAGGACTAATCAGGGTTAAACTTCCCTGCTTGATGTGCAGGAGGAGGTAAATGTCTGATTGGTAAAGTCTGGAAGATGGAACCTGGTTCTCTTGGTAAATATCAAACACCAATAAGTTAGGAAGCAGGATTGTATCCTTTGTCGTTCTCTGCTCAGAGACAACCCTCTCTCCATTGATCTTTCCTTCTTGACCTATTTCTTGATTGATCTACTTTTTTGCTTGAGCCTTACTTTATTCTGTAAAGTTCTGACTTTAAATTTCCTTTCAGTGGATCCCAAGAACTGAGGTTTGGAGTTTCGGCTTCTCAACTTCCTGTGCCATTATGAGACTGATGGCAACAGACAGCGGACTTTATTTTCCCAATCATTTGTGTTACATGCCATAATATTTAAAATTTCAAAAACATAAAACAAAAGAAATAGACTAAGTCATGGTTCTGATTCAATGGAACTGGGATTGGAATATGATAAATTAGGAGCTCTTGAATACACATTTTGATTCTGGCAGAGTTCATAGAATCAAATGTTGATAACAAGTTTTTAAGGTCCCCAAATTCTAGTCATCTTTAGCCATTTCCTAAGCAACGTGAAAAAGCATGACGATAGTTGCATGTTCCTGATGTGGGGTATCATGCAGAAAGATCAGGAACTTCAGCTAATTAAGAAAAAGACATTATATATTTCTGATGGAATATCTGGAAATCTTATGAGCTTATAGATACCTAAACCCATACAGAAGGAGTTGTACCTAAGAATTAACAAGAGCATACCATTTAACAAAAATGAAGCCCATTGTCTAGAACAAGAGCAGTAAAATACCTCATCCTGGAATCTTTCAACAAGTCTCTTGTAGTAGAAGGAATAATACTCTCGGGAAAAATGGTAAAAACTAAAAAATTCAGACACATTGTTCTGAATATGCATGGGTGGAAACCTGTATGAAACATTTTAAAAGAGAAAAGTACTTACATTTATTAATAACAGTATTATCAAATTTGAGTCTAGTCACTAAGATCTGTCACACTGAATTTTTCTCAAGATATAGAAAAGAAATAATATTGGTTTCATAGTGGTTTCTTCTACATCTTGCTTGAGATGGAAAAGACAAACATGTAATGATTTCTCCATTTGGAGCTTGCCTAGTTATTCCTTCTCTCTAACATGAATATATTCTCATGACACATATAATCCTGCCTTATAGACCTGATAGCTAAATTCTGAAGACCGGATTTGTGTAATTTTTTAACCAAACACAACTGATGAACTATGAGCAAATGCCACACAAATCCCAAGGACAAAAGATTATAAGCATTATGATGATTTATTCTTTTTCTGTTACTTTCTTAAGTAGAATATTGGACACATGTATATTCTCAGGTAAATTTGAATCTTATCTAACAGTCAATATTGATATTCATAATCAACCTTGACTTGATTGGACATTAGGAAAACTGCCAGTATTGTCTCCCACAAGTGTCTAATCTCAGAGTAATGAATTCCTGACACATGACTGCTATGTTCATTGCAAATAGCAGTATTCCATCAAAGCATTCTTTTGTATTGAATGTACATGCGACCTCAAAATCTTCCTCCATGGGACACTTAAATCTGCCACTGTCAATTGATTGGCATTGCGAATAGAAGATGAAACTTATGTGCCATCCCTGGCAAAACATAAAGTACCTTGAATTTTTATTTAAGCTAAGGTTCTTTGAATATTTAATTATTTATGATATAATTGTGAGCAGATAGCTGTCTACAAGTTATCCCCTTATCCTCTGTGAGAAGAGTAAGATCTTGCAAATCTCTCCTTATGAGACATATGATCAATGCCTAGACACTTTTCATCTTTCTAATTTATGAATGACCTCCTTGTAGAATGCCAAGGCAGTGCTTATGTGCTATGAGGGAGGGGGATCAAATCAATTGGAATAAGTCAAAAGAGATTTGTGAATGAACACTAACTTGTTGACATTTTAGCGACTTTTGAAAAATTGTCTTAAATTTAATAGCAAAGTCACTAGCAAAAAATGCCTTTTTTTTTCCTGTTGGAAGAATAACATCTGAGTATTGTGTCAAAAATAACTCTAGGAGGTCCAGAATTATGGAAAGCTTTCCCAGAGACCTTTTGAAAAATAATGAGTGGCCAGGTAGACATAGCTAAATATATGTGTTTTATTTCACTATAAAACTTGAAAATACTTAGGAAACTACTGGATTAGGTGTAAGGACAACACCTAGGTAGAACCTGAGGTTTCATTCCTGCTCAGTTACAACACAAGAGAAATTCCCTTTGAGGAAATGTGGTGATGTTCATCTTAAATCCAGGTGACCTGTGTCATTGTCCTTGAAGTCAATGAACTAATAAAATCACCACTAGACAAAGAAGCAGGTAAAAATCAGAAGTGGAGAACATGCATGGTCATCTTCCATGAAATGGAGATTATACTGTTAGATGCCATAATTAGAGGTGACTTGTTCAAGTAGCATGATAAGGTGCTGAACATTTTTAATTTTCTCCTCACTTTCAATATTTGATAATTAAAAATGTAAGATTTTATTCAGAAGGATAGCTACCTCAATGTAATTATTCTGGTTCCAGTTGCTGAGCAGATATTTCTCTAGAAATATAGGTAGTAGAGATCAAAGCTATCAACTCTTAGCCTCAGATTAATACAGTCAATATTTGTAATATAATTTAGACCTAGACACAAATCCTTCAGTCTTACCACATGTTTATTTAAATCTAGAAAAAGGTTTGTACTATGGTTGTATGAAATTTCCCTTCCTTTAAAGAGAAACAACTTTCTAGTGTTATGTCTGTTCTTATGGATTCATCATCCTAAATCCATATGTGTCTGAAAAAAAATCACAATTAGCAAATGCCAGTGACTTTAAAGAGCACCATTATATTCAATAACTATACTAAAGATGTATTTCAAAGTTTATTTTACCTTCCAAAAACTTTTTTGGAAGCCATAGGAAAAAAATCCAAGATGCCATGTTTAATTATGCTCATGTTTTATAAAACCTCTAAATACTATTCTTTAATTTTTTAATCTGAAAAGTCTTAATCTTTCTGTCCTTATACCCCACTCCCAATCTAAATGCAGTTAGTCCTTCCACCTTCATTCATGCAAAATGCTCCAGGGTTACCCTTTGTTGTAAACTGGTGATTTATCTCTTTGTCGGCATTGGCTTCCCCACCCTGTTGTCTCTACCAGCATCTTCATCTCTGACCCTGGCTTCAACTCCTGCAACAGGAGCAGCTGAATTGAGCAAATGGTGTATACAGAACACTGCACAAGAAAGCTGTGAGGAGAATGCATCAGATATGAAGCCAGATTTCTTGCCATTAAAAATTTACTATCTTCTAAAGGAGACAAAATAGAATCTACCTACTACCTACAAAACACATGTACGCACATGCACACACACAGAGTGAAAATTGAAAACCTAAAGGTGTATATAAAGCTAAGCAATCTTTGTTTATAGATGCCAGAACAAAATCTTACAGCATTACACATACACGTGCACATATACACTCACACATGCAAATTTGATGCCTTTTTGTAAAATTTACAAGGATTAAGCTGCCAGCTGTCACAGTGAGAGTTTTCAGTGTGATTATTTCATTAATTTTAGATGATGTACAACAGCAAGTTTATCTGTGTATTGTTAAGTATTTTTGTAATTAAAACTCCATCCCACTTGTCAGCATTAATGAATAGCACTCATTCTCCCTTATGTAAGATCCTTTGCTTTAATCTTTTTTTGTTTATTTATTTCATTGTACAATCATTAAACCACAATTTCACAACCTAGAGAAAGGACAGCCCAGCTTAATTGGTGGCCTAGAATTCACATTTGAAATGTTTGTTGATGCAATTGTACATGATAAGCAAAACAAACAAACAAAAAACCAGTATGCCTGGCATCCCTGAGGTTCCTGGATGAGATGCAATACTGTGTACCACATTCTCCATTGCCTGGTGGAAGTCTAAATTTCAATTAGAACTCTGAGGAAGAAGCTAGGAAAACAGGTTTTAAAAAAAACAAACTAGTGAGAGTCTCATAAATGAATAGGCTTGGACAGAGAAAACAATGCAAAACAACCGAGCTTCCCAGTATCCTGAGGATTATGAATTGGAAAACTGTAACAGGCAAAAGAGGCAAAAGTATACTGCAAAGCTTGGCTAAGCTCACTTCTGTCATTAAACCATGAAAATACAGGAATAAAAATACAACAGTGGAACTATAGTGACCCCTGACATGTATTGCATCTCATCCCCTAATTAGATTCATATTTTCAAAGAATCTTCTTTGAAAAGTTGTCTGTGTTATACTAGTGAAATGTAATTTGAGCAAGCTAATTGTCACAAAATCATTAAGGTTTCTTCCTCTTTGTCTCAAATGTTGTAGAACACTGTGGAGTGCAATCAAATGGCATTCCCAAAGAGCTGTGGTGAAGGGAAAAGAAGTACAGGCTTGCATTCTAATCCCTTCACTGTGCTCACCAACTAGAGATCTTGAATAGGTCTCTCCTGTTTACTCCCTCATCTTTTTTTGGTCTTCACCAAATCCTTTTGTGCTTTATTAAGAATATTTTTACTTTGGTTGTCTTTTCTCTCAAACATCATCTCTGTGTGCACAGCCATGCTATAATCTATTTCCCATCTTAGTTAAAAAAAAAAAGTTAAATGAAACTCTCCACAACCTCATTTTCCTGTAATTAACATCCCTTCAAAGCACACTTCTAGAAAAAGTTGTCTCATCAGTTTCCATTTCTCTTTTGTAATTTAGCTTCTTTTTATAATCATTCCACCAAAACTACCATAGTGAAAATAGCAACATTTACACTACCAACTGCAAATGATACTTTTTCTGCAAATGATACTTTTCTCCAAGGATAATTTGCAAAGTGAAGATACCACTTCACTTTGGGACACTTTCCTAGTCAGCTATTCTGTCATGATGTGCTTCTGGTCTCCTCATAGCTTAGGCTGCCCCTTGTCAGGTTTTTTCTCTTCCTCCGTTCCTCCGTTCCTCCCTTTCTCCTTGCCTCCCTCCCTCCCTTTCTTTTTAAAATGAACTTCTCTCCTCCATCTAAATTTTCTCCCTAAACAATCTCCTCCATTTCCACAGCTATGTAAACATTTTTGGTGCTGGTTTCCAGTCTTTCACAGGAGATTCTTTCATAGATCCTGGCAACATCAGCAGAATTTTTAAATGAGGAAATAAGCCTCAATAAAACTTCTAGACCCACAACAAGTAGATCATTACAACTTCCAGGAGTAATACTGAACTCTCAGGCATGGGTACAGCAAAGTCAAGTAGTGAAATGTGTGGACTTTGGGTCAGATTGCCCAGATTCACATTGTATCTCTACTGCTAATGTAATTTCCCAGTGCCTCAGTTTCTTTCACTTGTAATAAGGACATGATTGATGGTAATAGTAGGACCTACATCATAGCACTAATATAAGGGTGAGTTAATAGGCACAAAGTGCTCAGATAAGTATGTAACCTACAGAAAAGAATATTTGTGAGAAACTGTGAAGGTCTGAGATTTTCCTTATATGGCAGCTAACAAGTTAGCAGGTTACTGTTTCATGGATGTTGGCAGAAGACACAAGAATTCTGGGCCAGAGACAAAGAATTTTAATACTCAAGGCAGAACAAAGACTATGAGTATAATGCTTCTATCATGTCTTCCTTCATCCCAAGCCCATGGGGCTGAAGTAGAGGGGACAAGGGTGTTACTCAGCTTTTATATCATAGCTGAAGAACTCCAAGTTTTGGGAATCTGACTCTAATAATGGGGGCTGAGGCACACCTATCTTTTGCCATTATCTTTATTAGATTGGAAAGTATGAAAATCTGCTCTTTACTCAGGAGGAAGACACTAGTTCTATCTCTCAAGGATGTTTGCTATATAAGCATCCTTGAAGAGATAGTATGGAGCAAAAGGGAAGTCCAGATTCATGAAATATGAGCAAACATGAGGGCCACCAGAAACTTTGAACACTATTATTGTCATAAATTAATATGCCTACTCCTTTGTGGATTCTTTTACTTACCTAGGGAGAATTTATTGCTCCTCTTCCATGTTCCTCAATAGGATGTGTATGCTGCAAATTTATCATGTCTACTATGGAATAGTTTATTCATAATACCTTTTTCTGCCATATTATAAAATTCTTGAGAGCAAGTATTATAACTTATTCATCTTCTATATTCTGGCCCCCACCCCTTCCAGCTTCTAGACAAGTGATTAAAATAATCCATGCTCAAAGTACGTCGAATTATTTTTAACTGAAAAGGAGAGTGCCATGGCTGAGAAGACTTCTTTCTAGGTTGTGATGAAAAAACATTGTCATTATTCAAAAGGAATATGTAGCACCTAGGGAAGTAGAAAGACATGAGGCTTATTAAAGAAATCAACAAATTTTAAATATAGAAAATAAAATTAGACTGCTAATCTAGTGCTCAAAGAAAAATAGTTTTTTCATCTCTAGAATTTAATGGTAAATACTACATTTAACCTCTAAGACATTGAGAAATTCTATTTAGAGTTATAATATTCTCTATCTTCAAATTTATCCTGTTTAAAATGGATATATAGCACAAGAATTGTTCATTCTTCATTAGAACTGTCAGGAAATTCTTCAGGAGCCTAAGAAACTGTCCCCAGGGGGTGAATAGACACCTATAGAGAGACGTATGTTGGGCCACGGCTCTAATGTTCTTTGGTATCCATGGGGATGACAGGTGCTAAAGAAATGAAACTGATATTATGACACAGAGCTGAGCTACATGATTTTGCATTAGGCAGTTGGCATCAAGAGAGTTTGATCTGATCTGAAGTACAGATAAGTTTGGTAAAAGAATGTTGTGTGTCTGTTCTGAGTTTAGGATGGTGTCAAATAGTGCCTCAGGAGGGACTTCTCTTCTGATGAATGTGACCCAATATTTATTATCTTGGTTTCTGTTAACAGTAATAGTTAGGTATGAGGTCAGATTTGTTGATGAGAATGAGAGGAGAATTATCTACAACTGAGAACATTCAGGTGGGAAGAGAAAAGAACATACCAGAGGTGGTATGTAGTGATGAAAGGCCAGAACCTGGTGGAAAATTCCTTTGGGGGTCAAGTTACAGCTCTGCTATTCCTTACCTGAAAATTCCTTCAGGGATCAAGTTCCAGCTCTGCTGTTCCCTACCTATAGCATTTTGGAGAAAGTATAAAAATTATCAAAAAAATTATCAAAACTCCAGTTTCTTAGTAATGTTTGACTTCTTGTAATGACTAGATAATTTCATAAGGTACACTTCCCTACTTAGCCCAATGCTGCATAGTTAGAAATAGTTCGTAACTAGCATACATATTTATTCAAGAAGAATTGACCTAAAGAAAAGCATTTGTCTATCTAGTGGTTTACTTGTAACTGCTAAAGCTGCTTTGTTAAAATTTCTGGATGAATCCTCTTGGTCCTGTTTCTCTTAGGTTTCTCCAGAATCATGGTTTTGGATCCTTGCTTTACTCTGATGAACAAGGTCTCTGTCAATATTTAAATAAGATAATGCACAAAGCACATTTAGGATGATGCATAGCCTGAAGTAAGTCTTCAGTAGGTGGTAGACATACAACTAATTCTAATTTCCATCCACTTTTCCGGGTTTTCCTTCCTATTTAGAACAGTTATTATTCCCCTGCTTTCTTCCTTACTACTGCTCTGTAAATGCCAGTTCATATAGCCCTTCCAGTTCTCTCATGGCTTCATACAGACTGCTCCTTAAACCCTGAATCAGACCCTACTGAGGAATAGGGGGCCTCAACATTCATACGAGTTGCAAGTTCCTCTCTCTGGTGACCAGCTGTACTTGTTTTTTCCTTTAACCATTCACCTTGAATAACAATTGGGCATCTTTGTGTGAATGTCTTTTATGGTTCCTTGCCTTGAACTTTGGTAAACTGAACTGGTACTCAGTTCCCAGGTTTCATACCTAATTACTTACTTTGTTCCTTGGAATTGCAGCTTTGAAAACTCAGTGACTGAAATTGAGACCCAAACCATGAAACAAGGTTACAGTTGCAAACATTCATTATAATAATTTCAGTCATATCTGTCACAAGAACAGAAATGCTCCCTCAGAGAAAAGTATTCCATGTAGAATTACCATTATTGTCTCAAAGTAGTTATTAGCAAGTACATAGACATGAAAACCTTTTATGCTTTAGATCCTTATTTTGCTTCCTCAGTGATAGCTAATTCTGGAAAGCTTACTTTAAAGTAAGGCTCATTCATCCAAGCGACTGTTAAAATGCAGTGTGGCAATTTAAGAGAACAGTAAGTGAACACATCTTTCTGACAACCTCAGCACATTCACCTTGACAAGACTCAGAGATGGAGGCTATGTTCAGAATGGGATATCCAAGACAGGAAAATGCTAAGGAGATGATGATAAGACCACAAAGCCTCAGCAATTGGAAGAGGATGAGGTCAAGAAAGATGATAGAAAGGATGAATTTGAGAGTGAGGTGGGGAGGGTGAGAGGGGAGAAGGAGGGAAGGAAGGAGGGAGGGAGAGGATAGGGAAAGAAAAAGAATATGAATCCTGAAGGGAAGGAGAAAAACAGGGACAGAAGCTGACGTCTTTAAATATTTCATTAAAGGTTCACCACCTAAAAGTATTTTGTGTGTGTGTGTGTGTGCGCGCGCTTTAAAGTAGATTTCATATTTAATTTAATGAGAGGAGAAGTACAGAATAAAAGAAGGTTGCAAGGGGCCCTAGGAGTGACTGAGTTTAAATTGGGCTTCATGATTATGTATGTAAGCTGTTATTTCTAGTCTTTTCAGAAAACATATGCAATGAAATTCCCATACAGTGCTTTTGCAGACTATAGCTTTTTTCTGTTTCCATCTCCCCCTCCTCCTTACTTTTTAATTGTGTTTACACAAAGTAGGCTCTAATTTCTGCCTAGAGCAACACAATTCCCTGCCTCAGCTATATTTTGCAAAATATAAACTAGTGAGGGAGTGGAGGGATATTGTGCTAACCTTGAAAAGCCTGTCAGCACATTCTTTCCCTGATTCAACTGGCCAGCTGCCTAATGGGAAAACGAGCAGGGAAAGGAATTTGGTGGTTTATTTAGTCATACAATTAATGCTGTAACTCTCCTATCCAGAAGAGTGTGAAATGGAGAGGTCAAAATGCAAGGTAGAGAAGACAAAATTACATGATTCACACGTTTTTCAATATTAAATGTTTGGTTTTAGAAATCAGATTTTTGTAGATAAAGGAAGTGAAGTAAAGGAGCATTCATCACAAGAGCATTCATAATGACATGCTATTCCCTGGGATATATATTTCTTATTCCCTGTATGTTCATTTGGTTGACATTAAGTAATGTTACATGGTTTGCAGATGAGAAAAATTGAGACTCAGTTTTTAGAGTTTAAGAAACGTATCAACTCTCAGAAGGAAAGTGAAAGCCAGTTTAGTCAGCCTCAGGTTTTACTTTCTCCTTCCAAATGTTCTTGGTTAAAAAGAAATATGGGGAAGGTAACAGAAATGGCAGGTTCCAGAAATCATTGTTGCTTTCCTTCCCTGTAAATTTAATCAGGAAGAAAGAGAAAAACAAAAAAATGGTACCTTCTTGAAGCATTTGTATTTCATTATTTTGAGGAAGTCTTGGAGTAAAGCTGGCTAGGTTTGAAAAAAATATTTTTTTTGTTAATGACGCATTACCATTGAACTTAAAAAGAAATCTTGGAAAATATAGAAAACAGAGATAAGAGAATAAAAATTTTTAGTAAGTCCACTGTGTTAGAGTTTATGCTGGCTGCTATGACAAAGTCACTTAAAATTGAGTGAATTAAAGATTACAGAATTAATTTTCCTTTTATAGAAGAGTTCTAAGAACATTTCAGGTAGGGGTAATAGTTTTGTCATCTTCAGTGTGGCTTCCAAGTTATTCCAGCCATTATCATTCCATCCAGCAAGAAAAGAGGACAGAACCTTTGTGCAAAAAATTTCAGGCCATAGTTTCTACTCACTTCTATTGCCAAGAACTAATTTCTATGCCCATCTTAGACACAGGAAAGCATAGTTCCCAGATTACCTTTTATTCTTCTAGTGCTAAGGAGGGAGGACAGCATCTTAGTCCATCGAAGTTGCTCTAAGAAAATACCTTAAAGAGGGTAATTGAAAAGCAACAGAAGTTTATTTCTTCTCTCAGTCTAGAGGTTAAGAAGTCCAAAATCAAGGTGCCAGCAGTCAGTATCTGGTGAGAGCTTGCTCTCTGCTCCCAAGGTGGCACCTTGCTGTGTTCCCACATGGTGAAAGGGCTGTCCTCCCCAGTCACTCTCTTTCATAAGGGTATCAATCCCATTCATGAGAGAAAAGCCCTTATGATTTACTCAATTCCCTAAGTCCCCTACCTCTTAATATGATCACATTAGGTATTAAGTTCTAACATGAATTTTGGGTAAATACCAATACTCAGACCATCACAGTTAGAACAGATTTCAGAGGGAAATCATCTACACCTTTAAGTTATTTTTATTATATTTTCTATCCTTTAGAATCTTTTTTCTTGGGGGGGTACCGGGCATTGAACTCAGGGACACTCAACCACTGAGCCACATCTCCTGCCCTATTTTTGTATTTTATTTAGAGACAGGGTCTCACTGAATTGCTTAGTGCCTCACTTTTTCTGAGGTTGGCTTTGAATTCATGATCCTCTTGCCTCAGCCTCTTCAGGTGTGCACCACCACATCTGGCCTTTAGAATCCTTTTTATAAGCAGTTCTGGGAATGGAATCCAGGGTCTTTTGCATGCTAGGCAAGTACTTTTCACTGCACTACATTCCCAGTCTCATAGCCCTATAGATCATCTTAATAGGAAAAACAGAATTAGGATCACACTTCTGTATACTTCTGTCTTTTAACATGTTTTTCATTAAGCAAGTATTTTGGCAATATTGTTCCATGTTGTTAAATATTTTGCTATTATATCACTAAAATATAGCAAGATGTTCCTTCATCTTGATGTGATATTCCTTCATTCTACTCATTTCCTAGATTTGTTTCAAGTATTTCACTATCATTAAAGTGAGATGGGTGACTTTCACATAAAATGTTTCTATACATTTCAGACAAATTCTTAAAAGTCAATAGATAAGAAGTTTATAATACATATTGCAAACATATCCTAGGAAAGTAGTATTAATTCACTGTCCTATCACCAACGCATGAGGGAAAAGAGATCAGGAATATGAAAATCACCTAACCTGACCTTCTTAGCACAGTTACCATTTGGAATGTATCAAATGAGGTCTCTGCCTATAGATGTTGGTCTTTTAAAAATATTAATTCCTCCTCTGCCACTTCATGAAAAGAATGTACTCTGCCACTCCTTGAGTTTGAGCTTGGCCATGTGATCAGGGCTTGCCTGATTGTGTGGGCTCCCTTACCCCTTAGACATTGTCATGAGTAAAGCTTGCTTAAGGTAGTATTTAGATCAAGAGGATAAAACATAAGAGGCAGACCTAAGTCCAATCAAGAGCTGGCAAGCCCAGTCCAGACTATGTCAGCCACATACATGTTAAATAAACACCTTAATGTTGTAGGCCACTGAAATTTAATGGTTGTTCACTACTATTATTATCATCATAATTATCATTATTTTTATTTGTGGTACTAAGGATTGAACCCAGAGGCACTCTCCCACTGAGCTGCATCTCTAATCCTTCTATTTTTTTATTTTGAGACAGGGTCTTGCTAAGTTGCTTAGGTTGGCCTTGAACTTGTGATCCTTCTGCCTCAGTCTCATGAGTTGTTGAGATTACAGGTATATGACACTGCACCTGGCTTAGGGATTGTTTATTATATGACCATAGCTCACTGATACACTGGTAACTGGCAATGCCTTTGAGAAAGGAAAACTACATGTCATAGAACATGCAGAGCATCAGGAGCAGGCTACTCTTTCCTGCCTCTTTGAACAAGTACTTTGAGCTCTCTGGGTAAGTGACTGACCCTTAATTTCCAGGTGTTGGCAGGTGAATGAGCTGAAGTTATTATCCTAGTTGTGCCATTTTGGTCTTACATATTTTTTATATTTTTACTTTCTTTTTGTTCTAGACCTCAGTCTTAGTCTAGTGCAAGAGGCTAATAGAGTATGGAGCAGAGTTTGGCTTCTAAAATGTCAAATCATAATGAGAAAAGAAAAAACAATTATTAACAGAACCAGGCACAAATACCCATAAGTATATCCTTTTGCCCCACATGTTTACATACAGTGCAGTGAGGTCACAAAGAGAGGCTAACCACAGGAAATATGACTGCAATGGTGAAGCTATGACATAGTTTCTTAAATGCTTAATAAAAAGCACAACTTTCTTAAAAACAAAACAACAGCAAAAAGAACCAAATATAGCTTAACAAATTTTCATGGATAAATTCCAAACCTCTTATTCCAGGGACTGCCCAAGACCTTATTCTAGGGACAAATTTGTGGAGTTTCAACATTTTATTGACTGATAGAACATTTGCAAAACCATTCCACAGATAATACTTTTCAAGACTACATCTGCTTCACTTGTTCATTCAACATTTATTGACTGACTATGTGCTAGGAATAGAACACAGTCAGTCAATAAATGGGATCCAAAACTAATACAGGCATCCCTTGTGCTCAAACAGTTGACAACTTAGCAAAGAGAGAAAGAGAGATGACACATAGTCACTATAAAATTCTACAACAGAGCATTAAATAAGGTATTTAGTATGGTTTGGATCTTAAATGTCCCCAAAGGCTCATATTTAACGGCTTGGTCAGCAGCCTGAGGTGCTAGTGGAAGTAACTTTTAGGAGGTAGGGCCTAGCAGTGGAAAGTTAGGTCATTGGGGGTGTGCCCTTGAAGGGGACATCAGGACTCTGATCCCTAGTTCTCTATCACTTTGCTTCTCTGCCACCACAAGGTGAACAGCTTTGCCTTGCACACGCTTCCGCAAAGATGTTCTGCCTCACCACAGGTCCCAAAGCAATTAAGTCTGTGGACCATGGACTGAAACCTCTGAAACCAAAAGGTTTCAATCTTTCCTCCTTATAAGCTGTTTATCTCAGGTTATTTTGTCATAGTGACAGAAAGTTGACTAACACAGTGCCACCTCAGGAGAGCAGAATGAAGTAAATTCAGGACTCATTGTCCTCTCCACTATTATAACTAACCACACCATATTTCACATACCATACCATTTGAGTTCTGCTTTCTGTTTTTTCTTTTTTCCCAGCCTATTATTATCAAGCCATGTATTGTTATCACACTGTTTATATCCTTCATGACCTACTTCCTTTTTTTTTTTTTTTTTTTTTTGGTGCTGGAGATTGAACCCAGGGCCTTGTGCTTGTGAGGCAGGCACTCTACCAACTGAGCTACATCCCCAGCCCCCTACTTCCTTTTTAGTAAGTTATTTTCAACATCTATGATCCTTCTGGTGGAAAACTCTCTTCTTCTCTTCCCAGTATTCACAGAGGTTGAGATCCTCTACATAAAATGCATGCAATTTTTGGAAGATTGCAATGGAGTTTTGTCCTATATAGCCATAATTTAAAGAAAAAATCATTTAGAAATAGCTAAAAGAATTGATGTATTATCTCAGGACCTGAGGCAAATATAGATTATTTTTGTCATATTCATCTAGTCTCAAACACGTGATGAGTGTAGAGCCCATGATGTCGAATTCAACTGAGCAAAAAACAACTCATCCACTTTACTCTTTCCTTACCAAGAATCTCATGTTCTGTAGCAAAAGTAGAGATTATTATATATTGTTCTCTGTATTTCCTGACAATGAGACCAAGACCTTCTAAGATCAAGACTTTCTAACAGGAAACTAATGACTTTTTTTTGTTACAAAATAGCCAAGGGTTAAGTGTTTGCTAATTAATAGTAGAAAATTAATTATTTGGGGGGCAAATATAAAACATTGGTTCCCAAACCAGTCTTCAGGATCATCTGGAGACTCTTTTATAAGTAAGAATTTCATTCCCTTCCACTCCTTTGGAGAGCAATGGTTACAGAATGGATCCAGAAATTGTATTGTTAAAAGTCCCTTAGATGATTTTGATAACTAGGAAATCCATTTAGAGACTCTTGCTTTGAAACACTATGACTTTTGACACATTAAATCCTCACACTCTTTAAAATCTCTCTTTTAAACTTCTAATCAGGATGGTGGCTGATGCTTATTTCTTAGACCAGAGTGATAGTAGAAAACTGAAGTTTACTGATGTCAAAACTTCAAACCTCAGCAGGATTTAAGGTTTGGGGATCCAATGAATTTCATTATCAATGGTAGATCTTAATTTTTGTCTCCTATAAAATGTGTATAATTGGGAAGGATATAACCTCAGAGTCCCATGCCTTCTCAGGAGGCTCTGGGAAGGGCTTCCATGTCAGACAATTCCAGGCAGCAGCATCCATGTGTCTCTAAGAAAGCTGTCACTGGGAAGCTTTAATGAACCTCTTCTCCATCATAGCTAATGATGCCTGTGGCTCCCACTGCCCACTCCTAGGCTGCTGAGTATTGCAAAGTGTTACTCTCTGAAGGTTGCCTAGCTCTTCCTAGAGTTATTGTTACTTCTGTGGGGATCTACATTAGCACTCAAAAATGAGTAAGGGCATTCATCCTTGACTTTTTTGCCATTCTATTTTTTAATTTGTTCTTATCAGTTATACATGACAGTAGAATGTATTTTGCCATATTATACATTTGAGGAGTATATAGTAGAATGAATCAAACATCCTTGACTTCTATGACTTCTTTTTCCAGCAACTTTATGGTTCCTTACGGGGTAGGGTACCTACTGACTCACTAAGCTTTTCTTCCCATTGGGTCCACCTCCTTCTTTCAGGGGCCTGGGTCTTAACACAGGGAACCTAGACCTAAGCATTCTCTGCATGTCACCTCAAGGTCACTCTCAGGAAGAGTACTTTATTCACTAAGACTCCTGACAATCTGCCCTGAAATTTCAGTGACTAGGGAGGGCACATCAAGTCTTGTTCTTCTTCTCTAGGGTTATATACCCACAGAGATGAAAAGGGGAATAGATGGGAATTAGGGTCAGGAAGAAATAAGTAACATAAAAAGAGAATTACAAGTATTACCTGGGTTATTCAACTATGGGATCTATGGATACTGGACAACACATACCTGTGAACACGTGCTGTTGAAATTACAAAAAAGAAGTGTTCTTCAGAAATTTTCCAGATTTGAAAAGATCAAATAATATCCAATCCTATAAGAAAGAATGTAATTAAGTGCAAAGTGTTTGGAAAAGTCTATGAAAAAGTGGTTTATGATTCTATAGCATTGTCTACCCAATGTCCATTTTTCCAGGTCATGAAAAAGTAAACCAAAAACAAACTATCATCACAGAAAAATAGAAAACTTGTTTGGATTATACCACTGTACTAAAATGCCATCCCTCCCTCTGCTAGGGCTTATTTTACAATTTTCACTCTGTTCCTTTCTTTCTTTCCTTTTCTCTTATAACCTAGCAGCTAAGCATAACAAATGTAGAAACACTAAATAAGAAAGTGGGAAAGCTGCCTCCCTTATTTTAGAGCTTGACGAGATGTGTTAGCTTTTACATTTTGAGCTCTGTAGGATGTCAGGCACTCAGAGCAGGGGTGGCATCTATCTTTACGGTGTGAGATGCACCAGCATCCTTTTTGGATGAAATCATCCTTTGTTTCATTTTTTTTTTAAATAGAGCTTGTCAAGGTCCCCAGAATTCCTCTAAAGAGACAATATGTCCTCAGTTTCATTTGTGAATTTGGGCAGCCCACTGCAGAGCAACATGCTGCTGACTGCAGAGTGGCCTCCTGTGTATGTTTATGTTCATTCGGTTTCCAGAATGTGCCTGTCATTTGGGAGCTCATCATGGCCTTTTCCCCAAGCCCTTCAGGGACTCTGCAGCAGCAGTGTGTGATTTCTATGGTCCCATGTCACTTATCATCACCACTGGAAGCTCTGAAATGCCCATTTTGTGAGACAGTGGCTGCCTTGGCTCACAAGGGGATCATGTGGGGAAGGCTTAAAAAAATCCTGGGACCACCCCCAGTTTCTGATTTAATGGCTGAGTGGCACAGCCTGGCTTTCAATCTTTAAAGCCTCCTGGGTGTTTCTGATATCCAACTGAGGCTGAGCCATGAAGGGAGGCAGAGGGTTGAGACTGTATTGTGGGAGTTAAAATGCTGGTGAGGCTAAAATAGGGGAAATTTTAAAAGATTCATGTGCCAGAATGTGCACATTTAAAGTAGCATTTCTCTCTGGGAATTATCTTTGGGACCTACTTCATATTCTGTTGAACTCTGATGGTGACCAGACTTGTTCTTTGAAGTTGAAGATGAGCTTTGACAATGGTCAAGTGATTGGGATGGGGGTTTCATTGCATTGTTTTCAAATCTAATAATAGGAATGATTCTGAAATGATGAGACTGGTTTTTTTCCACTCCATTCTCCAACTATCTGCTAGAATTATCTTAAAACTTGTAGGTCTGATTGTATTACACCTTTCATTAGAGCCCTTCAATGGCCTTCCATCAGAATAAAATCAAAATTCTTTTAAAACATTTTTTTGCAGATTGAACCCAGAGTTTTGTACATGTCAGGCTTGTGCCCTCCCAGTGAGTTATACCTCAACCCCTGAAAATTCAAATCTTATCAAGCCCTTTGGCCTGAATGTCCTACACAGTAATGAGGCTCCTCCCCATTACATGGACTTAGTCTTCTCCCTTTCAATACACATCAGCCACACATTCCTTCTTTCTATTCTTTGAACTCAACAAATAACCTCAGGACCTTTGAATTTGTTTTCTCTGTCTGGAAAGCTTATTCTGTCAAATATCCAAGTGCCCTTTCTGTTATTCAAGTCTCAGTGCAAATGTCAAATCTTCAGAGGAGCTCACCTTCCCCATCCTATCTATTCTAACATCCTCCATCCTCCATCCTCCATGTTACTGTTTACATAGCACCTACTACTATTTGCAATTAACTTGTTTATTGCTACAGTCATTTGCTATGTATCTCCCATCCCAAGAAAGTGGGCTTCTGGAGTCCATGACCCTGGTTGTGGTGTTCACTATCACATCTCCAATACCTAGAATAGTGAGTACCTGCTAAGTATCCATCATACAGCAATTACTATTGGAAATTACTGAGAAGAGAAGGAGGAGAAAAAGGAAGGCAGAAAGAAGGAAGGAAAGGAGAACTTCTAGGGAGGTAATGAGCTATTGATAATCTCTTACCATTCCCAGCTTTCCAAATATGTCTCAGTCACCTGCATATCAGTTCCCCTTGCTCACTTTCAGAGGGAAAATAGATTCTCAGTGAGACTGAGATATATGCCAGTTTCTCTGCAGTTGTGACTGCTCCTCTCCTAAAAGTAATATTCCACAATTTTAGTGACAGTTTGAATAGTAGTCTTTGTAGGTAGGAGCCAGGATACCCGTGAGGATCAGAGGAAGCAGTAATCATCAGTAAGTTTTGGTCAAATTCAAATATCAGACCTGGTAGTAGAAACTAAATCAACTACTGGTCTACTTGAAACATCTCAAAAGTCCATGTGGGTTACTGAGAATCTAGATGTCCAAACTGTAGGCAATCTTTCTGAAAAAAAGAATTTAGGGGAAAAGAGAATCTTATGTGTGGAATTTATGTTACAGGAATACGTGATTAATAGTTTCCCTCTATCAAGTGCATAAATAGTTGCCAGCACTTGGGCCAGCTTCTTAACATACTGTCTGAAGCTTCAAGTGTATATTATAAAATTCATAGGGAAAGACTTGAGAAAGAAGAAACCACACAATTCGGTCTTCACAAACCAGAGGTGGAGTCTGATCTCTCTGAGGCAGTGGTTCTGAAACATTTAAGGAGGACTGACAGATTAGAAGCTGCTATAAAAACCCATAGATGAAAGAGTCCAATGGTCACATGTACATGTTGCTGGCTATAAATTCAGGCCCCTCTCTCTCAAACTAGAATGTCTTGAAGTACACAAGTGAGCTGCAAGGAAGACGTGCCCCCATTGGAGTCAGAGAGCAAGCTGTCTCCTGGGATGTCCAAGCAGTGAGGTTCTATACTCATATGTTCACAAATAAGACACTTTACAATAACCAGAACACCTGGTACAACTTGGAATCTACTTTTCAAATCCTAGTATTTATGAATATTTAGATTGTTTTCACATGGTTGTAGTTCTACCTGTGAATCTTGAGTGTCCCACGCATACAGATGGTTTGATAGATCCTGCTGGTGATAATTTAAAAAAAGAATCTTCTTGTTTTGCCTGGAAAAGAGGGTGACATTGTATGCCAGGTGGGGACAAAGGAATACCAGGTTCCCTATATCCAGAGAATCATCTTCTACTCTAAAATGTCTTCCCACCTCCTCGATCTCCCCACTGTTCTTTCCTCCTCCTGGAAGAGGGGGTAGAATACAGGGTTGCAGCTACATTTTATACTCCATTTGCTGCCTTCTGTTCTTTCATCTCTGTTTTTCCATATGCCTTCAGCAAGGACTGGAGATGCACATGGGAGAACGAATCTATGTGAATTTTAGGTGTCATGGGGAGGACAGTCTGCCAAGTACAGATTGCTACCAGCCTGTTTGCTGTGGGTGCCTGATTTATACCATTGGTTTACTGTTCCTTTGGGTTTGCTTGTGATTTAACTTATCAGGTTGGCTAAAATCTGCTTGAAGAAGTTAGGAATGTTGAGGAAGAGAAGAAAATAAAGAGGGTGGCTGATTAATAAGATGTTGCTCTTGGAAGGGGAGCACAATAGAATAGCTCTAAAGACTGATACTCTAAGATAGGAGCTGTGTATCCAGAAAAGGAAAAGAAGATGCCAAGCTTCACCTCCCAGGAGTGTCCCTTCACTGTGGGGATGCTTCTCTTCCTTCTAATCTGCTGGAAGTGTTATCTGGTGTTCTCACCTTAGTCCTCTCCTCATCTCCTTCTAAACGCTCCCCAAGGTAATCTTGTCTACACTTGTGGATTTCAATTACTATTTGTGTGTTGATGACTTTCAAAATCAAATCCCTAGTTCAGAACTCATTCCTGAACATCTATTTTCTTTGGATGTCCAGAGACACCTCATTTCTCATTTGTTTTTTTCTCTGTTATGCTCCTGTCTTTTGCCCCAAACCCCCCAGGCAAAACTTCTGCCCTATTTTCCACCTCTATAAAGAATGCAAGCATATAACCAGAAGGCCATCCCTAAGCAGATGCCACCGACACCAATTCCTAGAGACTTTACCCTTTCATATCCTTCCCAGTGTGATCAATCTTCTTGCCCCTACTACCTAAGATGAGACCTCACCATCTCTAACATGGAATCTTGGTAATCTCACTTTAGTTCCACCTCTCCAAACCATGCTATAGTTTTTCATTTTCTCATGCCCCTGTACAAGTTCTCACTAACTGAGATAAGCATCACTAAACCAACTATCATTTATTGAAGTTTTACTGTTTTGTTGTTGTTCAAAAATTGTCTGCAATCCTCATAATAATCCTGCGAGGTACCTGTTACAACCCAGGCAATTAAGCAGGTTACATTACATTTGGACCGAGAGCTTGCCGAAGCCTTACTCCTTCCACTGTTGTAGCCTGCTTTCCATGCACTCAACCATCTGTCCACTCTGCCTATTTCTGCTTGTGCATCATCATCCTCTATATACATTCAGTATTGAAGCTAGGAGTCAGCGTTTCCAAGACACTGTTTTTGGATGTACACTCATCATGGCACCATCTATCTTAGACACCTCTTCAGACATTCATTACATTCCCTGTCACCTACTAAGACTGAGAAACCATGAGGATGGTGACTGTCCATAGATACCATTTTCCTCTCTTTTCTGTATTTATCCCTGCTGTCTTCTGGAAGGAAAGACAATGAGAGTAAGTATTGGATCTTTTATCCTTATATTCTGACTACTTAAAGCAGTTTGTGACATATAAAATGTGTCAGGTGAAGGTGTTATGAATGAATGAATGATATCAATAAAACTCTGTCAAGTTATAGTCAGGAATTATCAAAATTTCCACTTCAGTAAAGAAGAAAGTGAAAGGTGGGTGGGTTGGATGGACCTGCACAAGGACTCTAAAACTTAGTAACCTGGATTTTTGTTTCCTAATCTAGTAAGCAAAAGCAGCACCACAAATTTATGATTTTGTTTGCTTCTCCTTCATTTCCCTTCAGAGACCTTCCCCCCACTCCTTTGTTTTCTATCAATTTAGTCTCTCTGAAAGGAGGCTGAGTTACTTTTTTGACTTATTTACCCCTTAGTGCATACAGATGTCCATAAATTTGCTTTTCCCTTCATCCCTGATCTCATCTGACATTTTACCTGCTTCTCACCTCCATCCTGTTGGTCCCATTATAAGAAAGCAAGACTCTAAGTTCAGCATTTCACTTTTCACAACGTAACATCATCTTTGTATTTTTAAGTTCTTTGAAACTTGCCTCTAGATTATAGAGGATGTGGATTTCCTTTCAATCAATAGCAGCTCTTCATGAACTGCTTTGGTCTCAGTCAGGAATTGATTGACATTCAGCTCCTGTGAAAAGCCTGGAGGAGGTAGCTGATAACTGACAATATGAAGGAGATTGATTGACTATAGGCTCTTCATTGTTTTCTGGAATTTATTTCTTTGTGCATTAGATCATAGGCAAGTTATTCAGCCTAAGACTCAGTTCTGCCTTCTATTATGGAAGATAATTAAAATAATACCTCCCTTATCTGGTTAAAATACTTGAATACCTGGAATAAAAACACAGTTATGGACCAATTTTCTCTATGTTCTTGGCTTTCACAGAGAGTTGAATGCTGTATTTGAAAAAATCTAAGGTTTTACAAAACAGAGGCTGCTACTGAGGACATTATTACTCAAAATTTCTTTCTCTCAAAAATGATTGGAAAAAAATCTTTCAGCTTTCAAGACAGAAGAGTTTGTCTTCCCCATGATATTCCATGTTTTCTTTTCTAGCAATTAAAACAGTCAAGAGTAAAAGCTTGTTACTTCCTTCTGTGTTTTAGAAGCTAAGAAGGACAGAGCCAAGTTGTGTGTTCAGATAGACGTTTCCATATACCCTTTCTCCCTCATTATGTGCCTTTAATCTTTCTATTTTTAAAAATGATACTAATTTAATTATAATCTGTCTTAAGTACCTTTTTGAAGTTCTAGAAAATGAATTCCTAAATAAACAAATAATAAATGTATTAGGTATAAAATCATTTTGACAGCCCTTAACCACACATCTGTGTTTGCACTAACCATGATGGACCCCGTGTTCAGAGAAAGTATACTACACCACGCAGAATTCTAAGACTCTAATATTTCCATGGCTCCCTGCTATATATGTTCATATATGTTCTTCTCCTTGAGTTCACCTTCATGATTAAGTTAGTAATTAGAGTTACTCAAAAGTGGGGTTCTCCTGGGTGGGTCTATCTTCATTTGGTGAGGCATTAAAAAAAAAAACTAAAGTATCTGAGTGTCCTGCAGCCCCAAGGAAGAAATCAATCGGCCATATAGTGAATTGCTGTTGAGGCAGTCATGTAGCTAGGACATGAGGGTAGCCTCTAGATCTGGAAGCAAACCCAGGAAATGGGGTCTCAGTCCTAAAACTACATGGAACCAAATTCTGCCCAAAATTGACCACATTGGGAAGTAAATTGTGAATTTCAGATAGGAATGCAACTTTCCAGACACCTTGATTTTAGCCATGAGCAGAGAACCCAATTATGCTGCACCTCACCTCTAACCTATAGGTATTGTAAGATAATAAACAGGTGATGTTTTTAAGTGACTAAGTTTGAGGCAATTTATTATGTAGCAAAAGAGAACCAATTCTGGATTCCAATAAATAAAAAGCACAACTCTAAACAATTTTCATAATGTAAACAATTGAGGATTAACATCAACTCCTTGTTGAGTCTGCCCAGTTCTACTTCCCATGGAATGTTAATAGGTAATATGGAGGCAGAGGAAGAGGGAGGGAGAAAGGAAGAAGGGGGGAGGGAGAGAGAGCATGGCAATCAAGGTGCTGTGTCACCTTCACGTTTCCTGACTCATTTTTGGACGTCATACAGCATTGCTTCCACTGTTTCTGTCTCTGTGTTTGTCAGAACTGAATCATTATTTTGGTTCATACCCAAAGGGAAAGGAATTAGACTTTAATTTCTGTATCAGAGCAGTGTCAAATTATTTGCAGGCATGATTTAAAAACACATCTCCTATTATCCCATGTAGCAATATTCTTATGTCTTTCCAAGGTCAATACAGCTTCAGAAATAGCTATCTCTATATTAGTTTTTAAGATAAAGGCACCATTTACAAATAGTGGAATGCAGGAATTATAAGTGTAGCTTAAAAATTTTATATATGCATAAATTACAAAAGGAGATTATATATATACATGTATGTATATATATGTGCATGCATATATATATATAATATATATATATTTGGCAGATCAATCTATGGAACATTTACAGTATTTCAGGTGGCTCTATCATTTTGCTCCAGTCAGAACTCCCAACAATATGTAATATTACTTTAATCTCCATAATCTTAAACCAGTTCTGCATGTTTTTAATCACCATAAAAATGTAATTATGTGGCACATACTCTCTTTTATCTGGCTACTTTCACTCAGCATAATGTTTCCAAGATTTTTTTTCATGTTGAAACATGTGCCATTAGTGCATATTTTGTATTTTTGTGTTATTGTATATAATTCCATTGTGCATATTACACTAGTTTATCTAGTTTAATATTGAGGCTGTTTGGGTGGTGTCCAGCTAGGTCATGGAAAAGTTGTTTACTCAGCTTTAGTAGATACTAGCAAACCACTTCCCAAGGTGATTGTTTCAATTTATAATTCTACCAGGCACAATATTTAATATGATCTCTGCTGATTGGTTGTATAGTGGTATCTCATGGGGTTTTAGTTTGCGTTTTCCTGATAATTTGGATATCTTATTTATGAACTGTGTGTTCATAATTTTGTCCATTTTAAATTGGGTAGTATAATTTTTACAGTTCATAATATATTTTAGATGTGAGTTCTTTTGGGATATATGTATCACAAAAAGCTTCATCCAGTAGTTTGCCTTTTCATTCTCAGACTGTTTGTTTTTGAGAAACAAATCTGGAATTTCAATCAAGTATGATTTTCAGTGTTTTACTTTATGGTTGGTGCTTCTGTTATTTTGGTATTCTGTTGAATGATTCTTTCCTCATCCCTATGTCATTAAGATATTCTCCTAAGTTTTCTTTAATAAATTTATTTTATCATTCCCTTTATGTTATGGTGTGATGGATAAAGAATATCATTTGGATAATAAAATTGACACAACACTCTTTGTCATAAAGAACTTTCTCCCACTAAATGGTAGTGGAGAGTTGACATTAAATTAGGTCACTGTTATTTATGGGTTAATTTCTGGAATCCTACTCTGTTCTATTTATATATTCATCTATCCTTCCAGCAATATCACACTGAATAACTGTAACTTAATAATAAATCTTAAAATCAAGAGATATAACATATCCACTTTCTCTTCTTCAAGTTTGCTCTGATTATTCCAGGTTCTTTGTATTTCTATAATATTTTAGAATCCATTTGGCAATTAAAATGCACTGAAATTTATATGGGGTTTTCAACCCAACTACTGAAACTTCTGACTATTGAGACTTCTAATCCAGAATATGGAATGTCTTTCCCATACATTTTGCTTTTGTTGTTGTTCTTTCAGTAACATTTTCAGTGTAGAGAACTTACATGTTTTTGTTTATGTTTACTTTTAGTTGATATTTTTGATCCAATTAGATACGGTGAAACTTTCATTTTTTGTATCAATTATTTATTTCTATTATATAGGAATACAAAGAATTTCTGCATACTGACCTTCAATGCATTCAGAAATTTTGTCAAATTAAGATATTATTATAATTAGTTGAAGATTGTTTCAGATTTTATACATACATAAGTTTACTGTAATAAATGATAATGTTTACCTCTAATAATTGTTTTGATTTTGGTTCTCTGCCATATTACATTGACCATGACCTTCTATATGGTATAGAATAAGACTGGTGATAACAGGCAATCTTGTCTTTTTTCCAAATTACTTAATAATCCACAATTCAGGACAAAGGGTTTTGGGGGTGCATCCATTTATTGTGTTGAGAAAGTTCTTCTTGGTTTCCTGAAAGTTTTTAATCACAAAGGGGTGTCAAATTGCATCACATTGTTTTTGCATCTATAGAGGTAGTCCCATAATTTTTTTCATTCTTCTGTAAATGTGGCAATTTTGCATATTAATTAATCAATTTTGCAATAATTAATCAATATTGCATATTAAGTCTTTAATTCTTGGTATAAAACCAAATTAGTCATGATGTATTTCCCTTTTTCTATATTATTGATTAATTTTGTCATTTTTTTACATCTAATAATGAGACATTAGCTTATAATTTTCCAGTATCAAGAAGTCATTGTCGGGTTTTAGTTTTGATATTTCATTTGAGTCATAAAACAAATCAAGAACAATTTTTTTCTATTTTCTGAAAGAGTTTGTGAATTTTGTTATTGTCATTCAAAAATTTGAAAGAATTCATTACTAAAACCATCTAGACCTCTGTGTTTTTTGTGGGAATGTTTTCAATTTTGAAATAATAATAAACTTAAAAGAAATTGTAAGAAAAAAAAGTTTCACAGATGTTCTTTGCATCCTTTACCCAGCCTCCCCAAGGAACACCATGAATAAGGATAGTACATCATCTAAAGCAGGAGACCAACATTACTTACTCATATTCCCCAGTTTTACCAACATCCATTGTGTACAGATAATTTTGTGGCTTTTATCACATGCAGCTTTGTGTACTACCTCCACAGTTGAGATAAAGTACGGAACCACCACCAAGGGCTCTCTGGTGCGGTACCTTTATAGCCACACTATTTTCTCTCCCCTAATATGTAAGTCCTGGGAATCAGTCATTTTTCTTTCATTTGTATAATTATTTTATTTCAAATATATGATAAAAATGGAATCATATGTTACGGAACCTTTTGAGAATGTCTTTTTTTCATTCAACATAATTTCCTTGAGGTTCATCCAAGTCATTTTATGAATCAATACTTCATTCCTTTTTGTTGCTCACTAATATTTCATGATGTAGATGCATAACAAATGCTCTCACTATTCATCCATTGAAGGCCATTTGGGTTGCTTCCAGTTTGGGCTCTTAAGAGCTGCTATGAACATTTATTGACAAGTTTTTGTATGAACATAAGTTTTCATTTCACTAGGATAAATGCATAAGAGTACATATTGGTAAACTGGTTTCCAGAGTGACTGTGCCATTTTGTATTTATACAAGCAATGCATAAGAGATCCAGTTTCTCTGAATGTTTGCCAGAATTTAGTGTTGTAACTACTTTTTATTGTAGCTATTATGAAATTTTTGTAGTAATATCTCATTGTGCTTCATGTTTTATGCCTAATCTCAAATCAACTTGGACAGTCTTTCATCTAGCTCCTTAAACAAGCGTAGCACAGTTTTAATAACTACTTTAATGTCCTTGTATTCTTATCTATCATCTTTGTCATTTCTGGGTTGTACTCATTTGGCTTCTATTTATTCTCATCGTAAGCTGTGTTTTGAATACTTCCATTCATAGCTAGGTGATTTTTTATTTGATACTAGACATTGTGATTTTTAACGTATTAGATGTTGGGTACTTTTTGTTCCTATATATACTCCTGTCACAGTTCTGTGATGCAGCTAAATTGTCTTCGAAATAGTTCAATCCTATCTGGCAATTTTATTTTTAAGGTGGGGCAGAGGACACTTAAGATAGTGAAAATACTCTTGCTTACTCTGTCTAACGCCCTGTTACATATAGAAGTTTCCATTTAGGTTGGTGAAGACAGCAAATATGACTGACCCTGTATGATCTATGGAGAGTGTATGTTTTGATCATTTTAGGTTTTTTATTCTCTAGCCTTGGGTAGTCTTTTCTCAGGCATGTGCTGATCAGTGCTTAGCTAAAGACTTAAGGGGAGATTCTCCGTAGATCTTTGCAGCACTCTCCTCTCTCCGGAGCTCTTTCCTCTCTAGTGCTTTGAAGTTTAGCCTTCTTTATTTCCCCATCCTCCCAGCCCTGAACAATACAGAGAGCTTTCTGGAATCTTCTCAATTTCCCCATCTCTGTGCCACTGCTGGGGAATTTTTAAGAAATAAGCTAATACAATTAGAGGGTTTACTTCTTTGGTTTCCTGAATCTCAAAGATCACTGTCTTTTATTTCTTGATGTTAAATGTGTTAAAAACTATCTTTTCATATATTTTGCTCAATCTTTTTTCATTGTTTCATGTGGTAAGGCAAATTTAGTCCATGTTTCTTCATATTGGTTGATAGTGGAAATCTTTTCAAATAATTTTGTTAGAAAATATTTGCAAATGTTGCCTTCTTGAATTCAGTTTCATTATGGGTAAGTGATACCTCTTTCCTGTTTTACTGTAGTTATGCTGAACTAATAAGATTATCCAAGGTGCCTCCCAAGTTATTTAATAGCTGTTGGTCTCATTTAGTCCCAACCAATACAGTGTATGTATTTTTCAGTGAGCAAGTCTCTCCAGGAAATCTGATTCTTAAGTATTCACAGGAGCCTATTTGACAGTTTCTGGGTTGCTGAACACATGGAGCACATGCTGGTGCACCCAGAGGGCGTGGAAGCACTGCACCTATTCCTCTATATGTGTCCATTCATCTCTTCCACAGGACTATTCCTGAGTTGTATCTTTATAATAGATGGATAAATACAAATAATGCATTTCTCTTGGTTCTAGGAGCCATGCTTAGAAATATAAACCTAGGAAGGGGATCACGAGAATCCCCAATTTATAGCCAGTCAGTTGGAAGTACCAGAGGCCTGGGTTTGCAAATGGCATCTGACGTGGAGATGGTCTTGTGGGACTGAGCCCTTAACTTATGTGATCTGATGCTACCTCCGGGCTAGCAAAGTGAACTCAATTGTAAGATACCCAGTTGATGTCAAAGAATTGCTTGTTGAAGAACCATTCCACCAACATTTTGTCTGGGAAGTGTTCTGTGGTGAGTGTTGAGAGTAGAGAATAGAAACAAAGTTTTCCCCACCTAACAGTTAATCTTTAAATTCGATTACTGTGATGCAGGATATGTGATGCAGTTTTCTGTAGAAGCAACGCAACGAATTTGACTCTTTATTACTGACATTGCTTTATGTCCATAGTCAAGTATATTTTAGGTTAAACAGAGCTTCTAGAGAAAAATGTATTCAGGTTCTCAATTAGAATGCAAAGAAAGAATCTTCCTTTCTTTGTTATTGTGGTTTATGCCAGTAGTTTTAGCTTTTCCTTCCCAGCAAATTAACTTTCTCTGTTTCTTCATTAACATTAAGTATTCTCTCTCAAGTGAAAAACAAAGGAAATTTCCTGGGAAGATAGAAAATGTTGGGATATAGATTCAGTAGTTCCTTCTCAGAGAAATTTATCTACATTCTATTTGGTATTCAATGTTCGCATGTTGCAGGACTGCTCTGTCACACTCATACCCTTAGGCTTTCTGGCTTGCATTTTCTTTGTGCTTAGTTCTATCTCAAGTGTTAGAGGGAATAGACATGAACAAAACAATAAAATCCTATCAATAATAATTATACTTTTAGAAATTTATTCTGAGCAGATTATTAGAAAAGTAATGAGACATTTATATAAAGTTGTTTGTTCTAGCAAATTTATAAGAACAAAAAATTGAAAACAATTTAAATGCCCATTTGTGGGAAATTGAATATATATATATATATATATTCAGTTCAGCTGGGCACATTGACATGTGCCTGTAACCTCAGCATCTCAGGAGTTTGAGGAAGGAGGATCCCATATCTGAGGCCAGCCTCAGCAACGTAGCAAGATCCTCAGCAACTTTGTGAGATCCCATCTCAAAATAAAATTTTAAAAAGGGATTGAAGATGCAGCTCAGTGGTAGAGAGAGGGCTGTTGGGTTCAATTCCCAGTAGCCCTCCCCCAACAAACCTTTGCAAATTCATATAATTGCAAATTTTAGAGTCATAAATGATATATTTATTAGTATGAAAATACATCAAATATCCATAAAATTATTAATGCAAAGAAGGTTAAAAATAGCTTTTAAAATTTGGACAACTTGTTTAAGAATTTACATAGGAGTATGAATGTGTACACATGAGCCTGCATGCACACATTCACAGGTATTGTGTAAAGAATAAACTGTTTTGCAAGTTTATTCACCAAAACATTAGTATGGTTACTTTCTGGTTGATATAACTTTGTAAGAATATAATTCCTTCTTTATATTTTATTTTATTTATACATTTTACTAAATTTTGTATAAGTTTATTTTCATTTTTGAAAATTTATTAGAAGAATCCATGCCCTGTAAGAATTCAGTTTAGAGAGTAAAAAACAATACAATACGGTATATAAATAAATAACAAAACACATTTTACCAGACATAGGGTAAATTGTGAATTGAAAAAAGGATTATGTATGTGAGTTTAACAGAAGAGATAGAACTTGACCTGGGCTTTGGGAGGAAGTGTAACACTGGATTGGAAGAGAAAGGAGAGCAGGCACAGCAGGCAGTATGAGAGGGAAAGGAAGGTCTGACTGGTTGGTGGGCACCACATAGTGGTGCGAGGTGAGACTATATGGAGAATTCAGAGCTAAAGTGTTTTCTAAAACCTGTGACAACAGCAGTAATTGCATGTGATTGTTTCATCCTGTTTGGGATTATTTTACAGCAGGACTTCAACAATATTGTTGGGCTTTTATGTCGAAGTACTCTGCAAAGCCCTGTGTTTCTCTCTGGTTCTCTGTTTGGTCCCGTGGCTAGGGGTTCCTGTGCCTCCTCTGACCCTCACCCTGCCTCCTGCTCTCTGCCCTACTTGCTTTATCATAGACAGCAGCCTCTGAGAGCCTGTCGTGGAGTCAGATCTGATGAATCTGTTCTACCACTTACTATCTGTATATCTTGCACAAATCACATTAACTTCTCAAAACCTTTATTTCCTCATCTATAAAATAGAAGTAATGACCGCTAACACAGCCTTGAAGACAAGAAACAGCATGTTGTTTCTTCATCGTCTTCTCCACTTCCTTCTGTCCCTCTTCCCTTTCAATATAGTTTGTAATCTTTAACCTTTTAACTAGGAAATACCATGGACTTTCTAAAACCTGAATTTATTAGATCATCATCTGTGAAGTTGGGCGCTGTGGTAACTGAAAGCAGAGTCACAAATCCTCCTTTCCAAGCATATTTTAATAAGGACCTTCTGGAAACACATCTCTTTAAGGAAGAACAGTGTCTTTAAATGTATGAATCTTAGGCCTTTTTGTGTCTCAGCGAGAGAAAGGTCTATAAGCACAATGAGTACATAATGCACACATTCTCTCCCATTTCTGTACTACACATATTAGAGACCCAGCTTGATTGGCATATCAACCTTCTGAAATGTTTTCATGGAAACCATTATATTCACCTTGTAGTTTGGAATCTAAAGCTGAAAGAGGATAGTGAGTTGTATACAATGATTACAAAACATGTAAAAAACTACAACTTATTTATCATCTATTATACAGCAAGTATTTTACACACATTTATCATTGAGTTCACAATTTACATTTTATGGAAAGCTGAGACCCAAGGTTTAAGTATATGTAAACGTAAGCAATGAAGCCAGGCTTCACACCATCTCTCTTTTATTCTAATTGCATTGCCTCTATATTCATTTTTCAAGAAGTTTTTATTATGTAATTGTACTTTTGATATATCATTTTATATTTCTATAAAAAAGATGGAAAATGAAAGCTGCATTTTAGTTGATAGTATTAACAGTTAACATTTAAGGCTTCCATTGTGCAAGGAACTGTTCTAAGAGTTACCATGAATTTGCTCATTTAATTTTCCCAACAAATTATTTTCTAAGTCTCTGTATGGATATGCCACCCTATACCTACAATATTCTGAATTGAGCTTTCTGGGGCTTCTTGGGATCTCAGGGCTCTTATAATTTTTCATTTGCTGTCTCATAGGAGACTAAATGAAAGAGAACCAGTTTTCAAACTTGGCTTCACATCAGTATCATCTTGGGGCCCTAAATGCAGAGATTTTGGTTTAATTAGTCATAGTTGTGCCTGGGCATCAGGATTTGAATTAGCTTCTCATGTGACTCAAGTGAGCTGCAAAGTTTCAGAACTATTGACCAAGATCTGCAGTTCTCAGGTATGACCCAAGGATTTCAATAAGATCCTTTCAGGGGTCCTAGGAAGTCAAAAACATGTTCATTGTAGTATTGAAGCATTAGGGTTCATTTGCACAGATGATGCAAATTCAAAGGTGGGTAAAAGCATTGATCAAGGCAGTACCAACAAACTTCATAGAAACATTCCATTTTCATTGCCATACACAGTAAAAAATATTCAAAATATCAGTTTCACTGAAGAATTTCTTCTATGAAACAGTAAGAAGTATTAATTTTTATATAAACTTAAATCATGAGCATGTATCATTTTAATATTCTGGGCGATAAAATGGAAAATATACAGAAGCACTCTGTTGCACATTAGAATACAATGCTTCTCTTGGGAAAATGCACTTAAGCAATTATTTAAGTTGCAGGCTAAATAACACAGTTTTTTTTTGTTGTTGTTGTTTTGTTTTGTGTGTGTGTGTGTGTGTGTGTGTGTGTGTAAAATGGCTCTTAATTTTTTTTGGGGGGGTGGTTACTGGGGATTGAACCCAGAGGAGTTCTACTACTCAGCTACACCCCCAGTCCTTTTTATTTTTTTCACAGGGTTCCACTAATTTTCTGAGGCTGGCCTTGAACTTGAGATCTTCCTGCCTCAGCCTTTGGAGTAGCTCTGATTATAGGTTTACACCAAAATGACTAGCTATAATAGCATATTTTACTTGGAAGTATGTCTGCCAGGCAATTTGCAGTTATTTAGATTTGTGTATCTGGCAGATTTTTTTTAAATGAACAAAGTAAGCCTTTGCCTTCAGGGAAAATAACTGACAGTTTGTTTTGTTTGTCACCAATGATAAATTTTTAGCGTTTAAGTGAAAATTAAAACTTGCATCTGTCACTGTGAGCTTTGTTTCTTCTTTGTACTTCGAGATATTTCTGAAATAGTAGAAGTATTTAAAAAGTGACTTTTTGATTTAGGTAATAACATGTTGTCATGTTGTTGAAGGTGTGCATAGCTTATGAATCATCATTTTCCAAATATTCAATACATAATGTTAGAAAATTTTGTGTGGATAAAAGAGCATTCAGAGTTCAAGATATACTAATAGATTTTTAATGTTCCCAAGTATAAGTTTAAAGATTATCTTTTCAGATTCTGCAATTGACCTTAAGAAACTGCCACTTGTTGAGTTTTGGTGTAGTATCAAAGAACACTGTTCACAGTTCTCTGAAAAGAAGAGTAAAGTGCTCTTCAATTTCCAAAGTACATATTTTTGAGAGGTAGGTTTTCTTCATATCCATCAACCAAAACAGTAGGTCCTAAAAAGATTGTGTGGAGGGAGTTGTGACAATCCAGGTATTTTAAACATCCAACATTGTAGAGATTTACAAAATGCACCACATACCACTTTCCTCAGTAATTTTTATGTGGGATATTAAAATTATTTTTCATAAAAATATTAACATGGAATGGATTTAGTTATTATTAAGTGAATAAAAATGTGTTAAATAATCAATTTTGTTTTAGTTTCCAACATAGTAAGTATCAATAGATGTAACCCACACATACTTTCGTCGAGGAGTCGAGGATTCTTTCAGCATTCTATACTCTGGGCCCATAGGTTCTCTCTGGAAGGGAGGATGAGGGAAGATTAAAAGCAGCCTCAGGCTGTATCTAGAAACACTGTTTCCTTTCTCCTGTGAGAGCATTGCTGAACAAGGTCCTTTGCCTGACTCTGACTTGTTGGGATTTCCCATTCTGAAGTGCATTATTATTCTACGAAGGATGGATTCTTTTGGTTCCACCTCTATGTTCATTAAATATATCTTTATACATCCAAGGCTTTATTTGAGCAGAACTTGAGCTGTTTTAACACTGAGGTCTTTGTGTCGCAGATGGATAGAGAAGGAGGATACATGTTAATGGACTATCTCCAACAGCACTCACCTCAGTTGTGACCTGCATGGGCACCTAGGTGCACACCTGTAACTTTACTGAGAACTTTTACATCTAGAGTATTACTACACAAAGGTGTTGACTAAAACTTGCTTCAAGTGCAACTATGCATTTGATATGAGATCAAAACCTAGTTTCCCATTGGATCTTTGTTTATTCCAATAAATACCTGATATGACAATCTGCTATAGTGTGGTGGGCTCCTTTATCTCCAACCCACTGCTCCTCACACTGCATTCTGGGCTGCGGAATCCTGAGAAATCATAGCTTCTATCTTTGGAAACTCCTGCTGGTTAAGATCCTTGAAAGGGAAGGCACACTTTATGCTTTGCTTCCTTTCTCCTCTAGCCTCTCGAGTCACTCCCTGGGAAAGACAGCCCCAGAATCTGTGAGGGAACACCATAACACACAGCTGCGCTTTATCTTTTTACTTTTTAGTCTGATCGCTCCTTTTCTATTTCTGCTCTATTTGTTACTTTATGCTAAAAACATAAATACTTTCAGAGGAAAGATACCGTGTGTGACTTACAAGTAAATAAATATGCCATCCCATGGCAGAGGCTTTGAGGTCAATAAAGTGTTCATGCTCCTTAGCTTCAGGGTCAACTATAATTTTCTGTGAGATGAATTGCACCCTATACTTCGACTTCTTACCATCTTGTGAGATTCAATATTCACCAACTCTCCTGTATTCCCAAACCCCTTGTGGCCTAACTCAAAGTAGTTTCTGTGAGATAGCAGGTCATCTTATAAATAAACTATAGCTCTTTATATCTAAGAAACACAGTTATAAAAGTATAGCAGGAAAGGGCTACTTTACAGGTTTATTATGAGGCTCAAATTAAATGATGTACATAAAGCTGTAAGCAAGGTGACAGGAAAATAACATACCATTAATATATTAGTTTTTATCTTTCCTTTCTCCTCATGTACCAACATCACCAGACCTTTCTATTCCTCCATCCTCACTTTTTACCAACTAATTCCAAAAGAGAGTAGTTGGCAAAAGTTAGGTACTCATGGATTAATGGATTGTCCATTCCAAGCATACCAAATACGGGACAGAGTTCTTTGAGGAGGAGGAATGTGAGTCCTCTGATGGTGAGTGTCCATGGCTGGTGCATGAGAAGAGAGTTGTTAACAGGCAAGCCTTGTGGCTGAACCTCTGGGTTTAGTCAGGAGATACCATCTCTACTTAATTAGGTGCTGGTGTCTAGAACAAAAACTCAATGGCTAAATCATCCTTTGTAAGCTTTCCCACTCTAAAGTTTTAATTAGTATTCCATTTCCTACTTGAATATTTTTCAGATTTACATCTCACTTAGTTTATTTCAGATTAGCTGTGCTGATTTAAACAATAAAGATAACACTTGATACCTGACATCCTGCTCACCAGTTCCCAAGAATGTTGTTGTTGGAGTTGGACTGAATTACGATGCCTTCAAACAAAATCAACTTTTAGCCCTTTAAACTGCCATCCTTCCCCTT
Source organism: Glaucomys volans (assembly GCA_020662805.1). NCBI lineage: Eukaryota > Metazoa > Chordata > Mammalia > Rodentia > Sciuridae > Glaucomys > Glaucomys volans. The sequence goes on from JAJEJO010052954.1 coordinate 108,828, forward strand.
TGTACTGGCACATGGGGGAGTTCAGAGCTCTTAGTCTACTTGAGTACCAGAGACGAGGCTACCCCAGGTTTCCAGTCAGTGACTACGGACACAATTTTGATTCCAGTTAGGTTCTGATGTCACCCACCTAACTCAGGGGGTTATCCGGAACTCCTCACTTTCTGAGCATCGCCTTTTCTCACTTGCAAATTGAAAGAGGTAAATTAGGCTGGGAATTGAATTCTCAGAACTCTGAAGACAGTATGAGACTCAGCTTTCCCTGGCAATTTGAGGTGTCGTGTGATGTCTTCCACACCTTCTATCAAAGCTAAAGAGACATTTACCAGCAGGAAGACATTTTTCCCTCACACACAGATCTACTTGCGATCAAAATGTTTGAAGATTATTGTGTTCTTACGTGGGAATACACAATCAAACACCAGATGCTCAGCATTCAAAACTAAAAAAAGCAGATGAACGATTTGATCTCTCCCATCTGATAAACTCTGATAACCAAGAGGCTGACAGATTCCTTGACAATGGCTCGCCTGCACTCCCCTCAGACAGGCTGCCTTGAAGCCATTCAGGGAGTCACCTCTGAGGTTGGAACAGGCAGGAGCAACAGCATTTGGGGCAGGGGGGAGTCTGAGTGATGGGGATAGGAGTGACAAAATTGTTATTAGCTACAAGACTTCAGGCTCTGAAGCACCACCAACAAAAGCCCACAGAGCAAGAACAAATAGAAACGATGACTCCAGAGAGGCTTGGAAGGCACTGTTAAATATTTTCTCCAGTGCTTTCAGTGGAATTATACAGCTAAGATTGGAACTGTTTTACAGAAGGCAAAAAAAAATGAGCACTTTGCAACAATGCCACTATATGTTTACAGAGAAATGGAATGTCATAAAACCTCTTCCATCTGTATGGAGAAAGTATGTATTTCTTCTGTCACAAGACAACATGGGAAAGAGAATTTTCTATTGGTGTAACACATTGTAAACAAAACCATATTTCTTGACATTTTCTGCAAATTAATTTCTTGTTCTTTGTATGTGAGGATCTACACTATTTATTGCCAACCTCGTCTTTTGAACTCTGTCAAGCAGTTAATAAAATCGATGCTTCTGATGGTGTGTAAAATGCTCATGTGAAAAATAATTCCACTCCATCTTCCTCTCCCCACTTCTTTCGGGTGCTCTCGTCTTCAGCATGCCCAAAGATTCTTAGGGATGCTGGAGTCTGCCAATCAACCAGCAAAACAGTGTCCTAGATTTATCCACACTACCATTTTACTGACTTCCTGCTTCCCACCTCCAGGAACTCTTGCATGTGAAAGGAGAATACTATCTTTAGGGTTGATGCCTAAACAATATGAATCAGTCTCAAATCATGGAATTTCAAGCACAGGGGTACCTGCTTTTTCCAGAGAGGTATTTGATAGCAGTAGAAGCCTCTAGTCATGTCTCTTGAGGGACTATTTATTCTGCTTATAATTCAGGCATCTTGTACTATATGCATAGCATTGTCTTTCTATTGCTTTTATTATTCCTCTGAGCTGGGTTCAAAGATAAATTAGGCTGATATAATAAATTTCAGTTGGAGGTTGACTATAAAGCATACTTTATAGATTCATCCCCTAATGAATGAGATCTGGTATGCTTTGTCTAGAAATATGACTTTGTGAACTTCCTCTATGAGCTTCCATTTTCCTTCTTATCAGCTTTGGAAGATGATTTTGCAGTCCTTTTAATCACGTTAGGTAAGCTCTCAGCACTGAGAAACACATTATCATCAAGGCCTCAACAATAATAGCTACAGGATTCTGTGGCCCACAGAGAGATGAGTGAGGGAAAGTCTGACTCAGTTTATTTGAAAATAACTTTTCTGGTACATGGAATTGCTGTAATTCTATTCACACCAGGACAGGTGGCAAAAATTAATGACGAGTCACCTATCAGTTTTTATTTCAATTTGTGTGTGCCTGAACATTTGGAGTCACATAATTGTTTTGAGCTGAAGTCAGCAGGGGGAACATGAGGATGCCCTGTGTTTTCCAAAGGAAGAAAAAAAATCTGATTTGAAATGGATAGGCTGCTAGATTTTCTCCTGATGAATTACTTTGTGGGGAGTAAGATAAAGACAGGGGAGTTGAGATGGCCTTAGGGGGATGATATTTTCCCAAGTCGGTCTCTCCCAGCCTGGTGGAACAGTCAGAATCCTAGTCACTCTGTGCCTCAGTTTCTTCATCCTAAAAGGGGACTTCCTTGTAAGATGAGCAGAGTTGAAGGAGAGCACTGTCCAGGTGTGTAGGTCAGCACACTGGACGCCAGAGCCATTTGGTCTGCCATCTTTCCCAGCATTGCATGCAAAGTCTCTTCATTCTCTCCCAGTTTCTTTTTCAGTCAAATTTAGATGATCATCCTCTTCAAACTAAGCTTAGCATAATTCAGTGCTCTTTTAAAATCTCCATCAACAATAAGCATCAAAAGATGTTCAAAAATATCTAGTGGATTTTGAATAATGGTGAGATACTATTATTAAAACAATGTTTTCTGAAGTGACTCAGAGTTGACTAGTTTTTTGTTCTGTACAGAAACATCTATTTGGCTGTACAATGTCATCCCAGAAAGATGTGAAGTAGTGAATAATTTAATAATTGTACAAGAAACATTTTGCACTTCAACATAGCTCATAAAAAATGGAATAACCTTTTAGTTTAAAATAAACTTTATTGTAACTCCACATCATATATGACCACAAGAATGAGAAGTTGTACTCCATGTATGTATATAATATGTCAAAATACATTCTACTGTCATTTATAGCTTAAAAAAATAAAAATAAACTTTATCTCAGAGTCAAATTTTCCCATTTCTTCTTAGACTTTTGAAAGTCAGAAAAAGAAGTGAAATTCTTTTGATCAATGTGTAAAAACTAGAGATTTACTAAAAATAGTCCTAATTAAATGTATATACCTGACCAGTGGACTCCACAGAACAAAAGCTGGTGGTTCCATCTAGAGTTGATGAACTCTGCGTTATATGCAGAGTTGTTATGGTAAACTGTGATCCTGCCAATGATCCAGGGTTAGTGTTAGAGTGACGTCTGGTAAAAATGTCTGTAATTGGTTTTCTCAACCCATGAAATGTGCTTTTGCAAGGAGAGACACTATACACCAAACCTGCAGATGTCATGTGCCTTTCTGACTCTTATGGTATCACATAAATATGCATTTAGACTATTTAATCTGGAGGATTGTAAGATTTTTTTCTTTCTCTAAAAGCTATTTGGATTGTCAGTAAAGATCAGATTTTACTCCACTGGATCTAGATTTGAATCTTGGCACTATGATTTACTCACTGTATAAAATGGAAAAGAATGGGTTTTGTCAACTATAACTTGAGATAAAATGAGTTTATTCTATTCTTCTTATCTTTGAGGTTTATTGTGATGTTCCAAAAAGATAACCCAGGATATTCTCTGTGAATTGCAAAGGACTTTGTGAATGATATGTTCTATTTATCAATGTAAGGAAACAGTAGGTTTATAAGGAAAATTTAAAAACATAAGGAAGAAAGGAAAACAAAAAAGATTTTTGAGTGGTTACTATGTAATAAGCATTTTAGAATTTCTTAGTATATTTAATTCTTCTAACAATGTGAATGATTCAATATGCAGTCCTTCAATTTCCAAATGAGAAAACCAAGGCCAGAGAGTTCAAGCAACTTTCTTATGATCACACAGCTAGAAAACACTTGAGTTAGTGCTTTTAAAAATTTTTGCTATTATTAAATTATTATCATATCACCTGTCTTTCCATATGGAACACCTTTCCTCTTTGAAAAAGAACTGTGTGACAGAGAGGCTGATATGCATACTTAAATACTCATTGGTTTGTTTGATAAACATACTCCATCACCTTGAAGAAGATATTTTTTCTTGGTTCTTTTGAGGAACCAGAAATGGATATGCGCAGTTCCTGTGCTTATGGAGTTACAAGCCTATGTTCACAGTTAACTCTCAGCTTTCCTTGCTCAAAGTAGGGAGAAAGAATTAAACACTGGGAAATAGATTCTCAGACCTCAGAAGATATTTTCTAATCTGTTCCAGTTTCTAGATAATTAAGAAACAAGGAGAAACCTTTGTTGTTTTCTGATTAAAAATAAAAGATGAATCACTCCTTGCTTGTTAAGTGGAATATTAAGAATATAAACAGGGAAGCTCTGAGCTTGCAGAGTAGACAACACAAGCAAAGCTCACCCTCTTGAGCTGAATAAAGGTATGAACAAGAAGTTATCACTGAGTTAAATGGTGGCTGACATGTCCAAGGAACATCATGGGGATTTGATTTGTTTGTGAATCTCATGACGGATGATGTATGGGGATGGCAACCAGGGGACAACAGAACAACATTGGAATGGTGGTAATAGGAGGAAATAGTAGCATGTTAGAAGCCTTGGAAGGACTATAAATTATGGCTGTTAAGAGAAAACCCATGTCCCCTCTCCAAAGAGCCTGTTTTACTCTGGCAAAATGCAGTCTGTAAAAATAAAAAAATTAAAATAAAAAATTTTAATACTAAAGAAATTAGAACAAATAAAATAAAAAATTGAAAGTACACAAAAGAATATAAACACATGTTCAGATTGCTGGATTTGGAATAAAAAAGATCTTTGTTCAAGTCCTAACCACAATAAACAATTGTGTATGTTTGGAAAATTACTTCTCCACTTTTCATCTTCCTTATCTGTAAAGTGTATATCTAACTGTAAATTAGGTGTAAAAATACATTCCCTAAATAAGAGGATTAAATGAATGTGTGGATGTGTGTGTACATGGTCATAATGTACGTTAAACATTAGGTGCATTGCCCATTGTTTGACAAGCTGTCCTCAATTGTTAGCAGCTATTATGATTTCTTTGTCTTTGAGGTCTCATGATTTAAGGAGACACAGATCATTATCCTGAATGCCAGCTTTGATTGTAAAGCATAGCAGATGCAGACAACCTGCTTCCTAAATTGGGATGCTAGGAATACTTTAGATATTTAGAATAGATTGTTTTATTATCTTTATATTCTGGCAACTGTGTTTCTTTGTGTTGTTGTCATAAGAAGGTGTGTTAGGAAAAGAATTCTAGCTAATTAAGGGTTGGAACTACTTGACTTCTAGAAAATTAGTTAATTTTATTGCCTTTGCCTTTAAAACATTCCATTTTTTCCCTGGCAATTTCACTTTAATTATACTAACTTATATGCTTTAAACACTTATCCTGCATTGGACACCATTATAAGAGATTTTCATGAATTAATTTATTCTTCCACAACCCATTGTAGAGAATACTATCAGGCATCTATATGGTGTGGATTTGCTAACAACCACAGCAATATAAACCACAAAAACAACAAACACTTAGTGGGATTATCACTATAGAAGACATGTAGGAGGACTCATTTTATAGATGGGGATACTGAGGCCCAGAAATATTAACTAACTTGTCTCAAGAGTGTAAGTGGTAGGTTTGAGGTATGACCATTGGGAACCTGGCTCCGAAGCCCATGCTCCTAACACCTATAACATATGCATCCCGTAATACAGGCTTTCTTATATTTTTGTAAACAGTAGTGAAATAAGTATTTGGCCCAGTGAGGAAACAACTCAGATGGAGTGACTGATGAACCCCACTGGGCCCATGACAAACTTTAACCTTGGTGCCTCATCAAGGAAAAAGATAACTGAACTCGATGTCAGGGGGTATGAGCTCCAGCTAGGCTCTGATACTAATTTACAAGTGACCTAGATCAGTGGCTCTCTAGTCCTAAGTCTCCTCATCTATTGATCAAGGGATAGGACAGGGGATCTCGAGAAGCCCTCTTAGCTCTCTACATCAGTAGCATTGAAATTCAACATATGTAATGTCTGAGATAATTCTCTTATTAGAACTACTTTGGGTTGAGGTGATTAATTTAGATGGTCATTGATAAAATTACTTCTGTCTCTCCCAAGGATACAGTCTGAGTGACAATTTTTCTTGTTTATTTTCCTCTGGCCCAGATCAGTCCCCTGGAATAGTTAACTATTCTCTTAAAAATGAAAAACCTGAGAACTGAAAGGATTGCCACACAGAACAGGTAAGTTTTGAGGATGCTGGAATGAAGGGGGGCAGGACACAGAGTGTGAGAGCTTTCGGTGCTGCCTGCATGAGGCTGCAGGGGGTCCAGGTGGATGGATGTGAGAAACAGGTGTGACAGGGTGAGAAAACCTGTGTTGACCTTCTACTCTTTACTTCTTCTGAGAAGGACATCCCCCTTTCAGTTGAACTTTTCTTCCTTTGACAACCAGTTGTCTGGAAGTTCATATGTTGCTTAAGTGGGCCAATCAGAATCCTTCCCTGGGATCTTTAAAAAAATTGTGATTAAGGGAGAAGGGTCAACCCCTCTAGTAGGCGATTTGACACACAGGAGCTATTAGGAAGTACATTCTCCAAGTTGCAGAGGAAGCTGGCTAGAGAGACTAAAAGTGATCTGCAGAGAGGTGCATATCCTGGTAATATTTAAGTCTGGGTCCCTTTTGTTTCAGAGAGCTAAATTCACATCTCTATTTGTTTGTTCATTCCTTAACTCACTATGCTAAACAACCACCAGCACTGCCCCCTCCTTTTAATCTAAGGTAGCTGCAGTTGGATTTCTATAACATGGGGAAAAAAGAATTGATTATTAAGTAACAAAATACATTCAGCTCTCCAATAATTCAATTCACATCAGTTAGGTTCTGAACCCAGAATTCATGAGCCATATAAAGAAGGGTGTAAAATTTTATCGGTTGTTGCATTTTTCTGTTGTAAAGATGCATGACTTTCATCAGATTCTCAAGGGGGGACATGAACTAAAAAAGGATAAGAACAATTACACGGGGGTGCTTGCAGGCCAGGGGTGAGATGCTTTCAGTAGGAGTTCAATAAACAGTCATTGAATGAATTCAGTGTGCATCAAGGAAGCTCCTGCTGAGCTTCAGTTATGGCACCAGGTTCATGAAGGACACAAAGACAAATGCCATGGCCTCAAGCAGAGTGGATCTTGTGGGTGAGAGATACAGCTAAAATGTAACAGAGTGAAGTAATTTTTGCAGCAGAGGCCCACAGTATGGGGCCCTCTGGGAAGCAGAGGCTGATGGCTAATTTTTCTGCTGGGGTACCAAGAAGGCTGAGGATAATGGTATACAACTGTGGTACATGAAACTTCAAAGCTGGGCATGGCTCTACTCACCAGGATAGTATAGACTCTGACTTCAGCCAATTGGATTCAAATTCTCCCCAGTCCACTTAGTAGCTATAGCATTATTGAACCTCAATTTCCCCATTTATATAACTGAAATGATAATAGTATTTATCTCCTAGGGTAGAAGTCTGGTCACAAAATTGGTATAGAGTAAGGGCTGAAAAAAATCGTCACCACTGATTGTTGTTACTGTAGCCACTGGTGTCAGGTAATAGTTGTTCAACAAGAGGAAATGATGGAGCAGAGGTTCTAGGCTGAAAGGACAGTGAGAGCAGAGGCAGAGAGCTAGGGGATTGTGCATCATGGTTGGGAGTAGCAAATGCGGTTTGGTTGGAGCCCAGAACATCAGTAAGATGACTTTGGTGTGGCAAACCATAATGCCCTGAAGGTCAGCTCAGGAGTTCAGTAGGCACTAGGTGGTTATGAAAATATCTTAAGCAGAGAAATAACCTGATTCAAGCTGAGCTTTAGGCAGAAAACTTGTTGCAGTGTGGAGGACCAACAGCCCAAGGGAGAAGTGGTGGGTAGCAAGGGAGAGTTAGGGCAGGGTAGCACTGTTTAGTAGCTTAGGGTCTGGAGACAGACAATCTAGTCTCAGTTCTTGACTCTGTTCCTTACTATTTATATCACTTTTGAAATATTACTTCAATTATCTAAGACTTACTGTTGATAACGATTGTGGTAAAAGTACTTATGAGATTATTGGGAGGAATAAATGCAATAATGCATGTGAAGGAGTTTTATTTTTTAACCTGGCATACAGAAAATCATTCCATTTTTAGCTATTTTTATAAGGCTAGAGAACAATAAGGAGGCTATTTCCCCCAAGGCTGAACCATTCCTGTAGTCCAGCCTACCTCATCTCAAATGCCAGAGATAAGATTTATCCAGTGAAAATTCTTAGACAAATCCCAAACTTGTAGGGTCTAGAAATAAGTCCCCAACATGTCTGCCTCCATCTCTGCTAGCATCTCTCCTCCTACAGATCTTCTGGAGCAGTACCCCCACTCCATCTTTGTTGGGTTTGGGGGTTTGTTACTGTGGGTGTGGGCAAGCCCACTGCAAATGGATGCCCAACTTGGATGTAAGTATGATCCTGAGGGACCATGATCACGTCAAGGCCTGCTTCCTATTGAGCACATGATCTGAGTAGCAATCAGTCCTCTCCACAAACCAAGGCTAAATCCAGGGGCCTGTTTCTCAAAATGAGTTAATTCTCTGTGTTAGTTTACATTTTTCTAAAGCAGGGGGAAAAAAAAGCATTCAGAGCAGAAACTGAACTGTAAGCTAAAAAAATGAGAATTCATTTCTTCCTTTTTGAAATCCAGGCTTATAATGATTGATCCTCACTTGAAAATTGCTGAGAAGAATCTGGAGTAAAAGAATAAATGAAGTTTTTTTTTAAATGAGTTATTTCAGAGCATGGGACAGGAATATACAGCCAGGGTACTCATTTGATCATTTGTTACCCTTTTTTCTTTTTTTAAAAATATTGATCTGAGGAAAGCTATCTTTCAATTGCACTCTTCGTTCAATTTCATCCTAAAAATAATTTGTAAAAAGCTTCCCCACCTGACACAGTCTGTTCTCAAATTTTCTGGACACAGGGTAACATCCTCAAAGGGAAACAATACCCATGACAATAGGCTAATCGTGCCTAGTTTCTTTGAGATTTACATTGATGATGATGATGAACATTTGTAGGGTTCTCACTTCATTTTAGGAAGTGTTCTGAGAACTTTATGTCTATTAACTCACTTGATCTTATGGATTAGGTAATATACCTGCATTTTGCAGATGATGAAACAGGTAATAAAAGGTGACTGAATAATTTAGTCAAGGCCACATGCTTGCTGATAAGGGGTTAAGATTTGAACCCAGGCAACCTGGCAAACGTTTGTCTTCAACTACAATGCTCTGGTAAAAAGTAACAATTTGTATTCTCGTAACTTTATGTTGCTAGCATGTTAGTTTATCACCCAAATTAAGATTAATGATCAACTCTATACTACTTTTATTAAAATTTCACAAAATATGAAGACAAACTGGGATGTCATATAAACATGGAAAAGTACTTCCATTTTCTAAAATTACCTTAACACAGACATTCGACAAGCTAAAGCCCTTTATATAGTGGTGAATGCCATCTCAGTGTCCCTTGGCTTTTAGATTATCTTTAACTTCTAGGTGATTTCTTTCTTTTCTTTTAGTTCCTCAAATTTCTTGTTTGTATTTTCTCACTAATTATTTTAGTCAGTTTTTTCACCTCTTTGACTAAAGGACCCGGCCAGGATAATTTTAGGGGAGAAAATTTTATTTGTGGGCTCACAGTTTCAGAGGTCTCAGTCTGTAGATAGTAGGTTCCATTCCGCTGGGCTCGAGGTGAGGCTGAACATCTTGGCTGAGTGTGTGGCAGAGGGAAGCAGCTCAAATAATGATCAGGAAGCAGAGAGAGAGATATCCATTCACTTGCCAGTTACAAATATATAGATACCCAAGCCATGCTCCCAATGCCCCACCTCCTCCAACCACACCCTACCTGCTTTCAGTTACCACTCAATTAATCCCATCAGGTGATTAATTCACTGATTGGGGTAAGGCTGTCATAACCCAAGCATTTCCCATCTGAACCCTCTTGTATTGTCTCAAACATGGTTTTGGGGGGACATCTCACATCCAAACCAGATCATCGGCTTCTACTTTTGCTTACTAGTCACCTTGTCTGCCAATTGTAACATGCCATAAATTTACCTCCTTCCTAGAAAAGAAGCCACACACTTTCCTCTTCCTTTAGGAATCATTCTTCTACATTTGGGTGTGTTACATTAAATGTATTAATATTGTTTAAAATATGTTTGTTATTTTTTTACCACAGTATTTCATTGGGGTATTGAAATGAACTAGTATCATTAAGTTTCCTAAATCAAAAAGGAGGGATAAGTTTTTGCATTATATTTGAATTTTGATCTTAATTTATTAACTTTGTTTTTCCTATTGAAAAGAAGTAGCCACTAGTATTAGCTTGCTAGAGTAGCCTAAAGATGGCCTAGGTGGCATAGACAACATAAATTAATTTTCTTACAGTATTTATTTATTTATATTGGTCCTTTTAGCTATACATGACAATAAGATTCATTTTGACATACTTATAAAATCATGGAATACAGTTTGTTCAAATCCAGTCTCAAGTACTTCCCCTTTCCCTCCCTTCCTTCCACCCTTGGCCTCTTCCCTCTACTCTACTGATGTTTCTACTATTTACTAATTTTAATTAGTGTCTCGTGGATACTGTTGATAGTGAATTTCACTGTGATATATTCATATGTTTACATAGGAAAGTTAGGTCAAGTTCATTCCACTGTCTTTCGCTATCCCACTAGAAGTTCAAGATCATAATGTCAGCAAAGTTTCTCCCGAGGGGACGTTTTTCTTTCACTGATATTATTCAAGTACACAGAAGAAATTATTGTAAGCATAGAAATCACAATGTCACAAAATTATCTTAAGGTGGATCATTCCTCCTTATCCCCAATTAAAATAATACTAAACCTGGGGATTGCATTTCATTTTTTTATTTCTATTAGTACAATTATACAAAATAGTGGTGTTCATTGTGGTATATTCACATATGCACATGACATCATTTGTTCTAATTCATTCACTAGTACTTCCTCCTTCCATTCCTATCTCTCTCCCCATGTTTTCCTTCCTCTATTCGGGGCTTCCTTGTATTTATTCATATGTGTAATTTTTTATTGATGAATTATAATCATACATAAAAGTGAGATTCATTGTGGTGTATTCATACATGCATAAAGCATAATTGGTCAACCTTATTCCTCTGCTCTTGCCCTTTCTTTCCTTTCCTCCATCTTGATTCCATATCTCTCCTCTACTGATAGCCCTTCTACCCCTATCTATCACCCTGCACAAAAATTAACTCAAAGTGAATGAAGAGCCTAGGAATTGGACCAGAAAGTGCAACTGATAGAGAAAAACATGTAGACATAGGCATTGGCTACCTTAATAGGATCCCTAAAGGGCAAGAAATAAAACCAAGAAAAATAAGTTGGATGGCATAAAATTAAAAAGCTTCTGAACAGCAAAGGAAACAATACTGTGAAAAAAGAGCCTAAAAAATGGAAGAAAATCTTTACCAGTTATTCTTCTGACAGATGATTAATACCCAGAATATAGAAAGAACTCCAAGAACTCCAAAAAACTTACACACACACACACACACACACACACACACAAATCCAAATACAACCCAATCAATAAGTGGACAAATGAACAAAATGGACATTTGTCTAGAAATATAAATGGCCAAAAATATATGAAAGAATGTTCAACATCATTAGCAATCAAGGGAAATGCAAATCAGATGTACACTGAGATTTCATCTCACCCCAGTTAGAATGGCAGTCATCAAGAATGTAAATAATAAATGCTGATGAGGATGTGGAGAGGATGCCTTGTTGATGGGACAGAAAACTAGTGCAACCACTGTAGAACTCAGCAGGGATAATCCTCAAAAGACTAGGATAGAACCACCATATGACCACTGCTGGGTTTTTATTCCAAAAACCTACAATCAACAAGCTATACAGACACATGCATGCCAATGTTTATAGCACCACATTCATAATAGGCAAGTAATGGAATCCAACTAGGTGTCTATCAACAGATGACTGGATAAAGAAAATGAGATATATGTACACAATAGAGTTTTACTCAACAATAATGAAGAATGAAATTATGTTCTTTAACTTTGTCATGGAAGAATTTTAATTCATCTTCAAATCTGAAGGTTAGCTTTGCTGGATATAGGATTCTTGGTTGGGAAACATGTTCTTTCAGAGCTTGAAATATATTGTTCCAGGCCCTTCTAGTTGTTAGGGTCTGGGCTGAGAAATCTGCTGATATCTGTATTGGTTTCCCCCTATCTGATGCTTTTCTCTCACAGCCTTTAAAATCCTATTTTTATTTTGTACATTAGGCATTTTCATTATAATCTGTGTTGGCATGGATCTGCTGTAATTTTGCACATTTGGTGTCCTGTAAGCCTCTGTAGTTGAATTTCCATTTCATTCTTCAGGTTTGGGAAATTTTCTGATATTATTTAATTGAATAGGTTGCTCATTCCTTTGGTTTGTACCTCTGTGCCTTCCTCAATCCCAATAATTCTTAAATTTGGTCTTTTTATGATATCCCATATTTCTTGGAGGTTCCATTCATGATTTCTTACCATCTTCTCTGTTTGGGCAACTTTATTTCAATCTTGAAATAAAGTTGAAACTTTATTTTCAAGATTCAATATTTTGCCTTCATTGTCTGAGGTTCTGTCTTCCAAGTGATCTAGTCTGTTGATGATGCTTTCCATTGAGTTTTTTATTTGGTTTATTATTTCCTTCATTTCAAGGATTTCTGTTTAGTTCTTTTTTTAGAATCTCTATCTCTTTGTTGAGGTGATCTTTTGTTTCCTGTGGTTGCTCTTTCAGCTGCTTATTGGAATGGTCGATCATTTGCTTCTCTAACTCATCATTTGCTTCTCTAATCATTTCAATCATGTATATTCTGACATCCTTTTCTGGCTACCATCCTTTTCTACCATGCTGTCATTGGATTCTTTAGTGTAGAATCTTGGTTTGTTTCGAACACTTTCCTCCCTTGTTTTTTCATGTTGTTCATGTATCTTCCCCTCTAGGAATGCAGATCTGGGATATTGTAGTTTCTTCCATATAGTCTTATAGTGATCCTATAGTTTTCTAAAACCTCTTCTTTAAGGGGGGAGATCAATATTAGTAACACCCAGTACAGATAATATGCAGCTGTAAACCAAATAGCCCCTATGAAGACTATTGTTACAATAGTCTTTTTTTTACAATATTGTTACCGTATTGTCATAATAAACAGAGTATGAGTTCAATTATTATCTACAGTATAACAAACAGATTTGCAATGAGGACTGTAGTTTCTAATGGAGGACAAAGAGGTTGGGGAGGAGTATAGGATGTAACTGTTAATAGTGTAAGAAAAGAGTGTGAAGAAGTTCTAGATGATAGGAAGAGTGAAAGTGTAGTCAAAAGAAGTTGGTTGTTAGCATGAGAAAAGTGAGAAAAAGCCCTTGAGGAAACAGGTAAACAAAAGGGAAGTAGAGAGCAAGAAAATTAATGAAATAAAAATTTAAGAGCTTTCACAAAGGAGAAAAAAAACTACACTATACCAGTCATATACTATTCAAACCTCCCAGTCTTTAGTAGCCTGAGGCATGAGAGGTACCTGACAATGAGCTTCCAGTCTCCAGCAGGGATCTCAGGATGGGATTTGCCCCACCTAATGACAGTTTCCACTTCATGGATAATCCAAGATGGCTGCACTGGCTTCCAAACATGTTGGCAAATGGGGAGATGCAGTGCAGGGTGTGGGTACTGAGTCTGTGTGGGGCGCGGTCAGTCAGGCCAGGGCCCCTGGAGGTGGTGTGCTGTCAGTTAAGCCTGGGGTCCTGTAGTTCCTGGCTATTTTTCCCAAAATGGCGGCAGCCAAGTGTAACCAAACCTGCAGGTACTATGACAGTGGACTTCCAGGCAACAGCAGGCAGCTGGGGATCCACTGATGGTCTGCAGGCTCTGCAGGCTACTGGAGGACGATCAGCAGATGAACCTCGATCAGTGGATGATGGGAAGTTGAAAGGCAGGTGATGGGCAGGCCAGTACAGGTAAACAGGCAAATGACGGATGATAGGTGGCAGTCAGTGAGCAATCTGCACTCAGATGTAGTCCATACGCTGGCAGACTCGGGGTGATGGAGGTAGATAAATGGAGTAAACAGCAGGAGATCAATGAGGAATAAAGTAAAGACTGCCTCACAGAGAAACAGATTTTCCTCTGTTTGAATCCTGAGTTACGACGGAGCAAGAAGGATCGCAGCCTCCCTCTAGTCAGCCATCTTAGATCACCTGAAATCATATTCTTTGTAGGTTAATGCAAATTAAAATAAGCCAGACTCAGAAAATCAAGGGTTGGATATTTTCCCTCATATGTGGAAGCTAGAGAGAAAAAATTAAAACAACAACAACAACAACAACAAAAAACAGGGATTGCATTTCTGCCAGAATGTTTTTCTTTCACTGTGTCCATCTGGTGTAAGGTCCAGCCAGATTCTACCTTTTTCATGTTTCACTTACTTTCCAACCTCTTCTTTTGTGCTTTCTAATCTTTTGGATCACAGTGATATGGGAATGCTTTTAGTTGAACCTCCCATTCCTAACTTGTGAAACAGTGGAGGAAATGCTTTTCTCACGGAGCTGATGGAGGGTTACATGATGTGAACGGTGGGAAAGTCTTTTACTTAATTGCAGATGTTCTCACTGCTTAAACTGTGAACTCTTAGGGAACAGGGCTTACATTTGTTTCTCAAAACGAATAGCCCCTGACTTAACTGTGGTTCAACTTAAAATTTTTTGACTTTATGATGGTGCAAAAGCATATTCATACAATCCTTCATTTTTTTTCATCTTCAGCATGGTATTCAACAAATTTCATGAGCTATTCAACACTTGATACTAAAACAGACTTTGTGTTAGATGCCTTTGCCCAAGTATAGGCTAGCATAAATGTTCTGAGCACACTTACAGTAGGTGAGGCTAAGAGCTAGGATGCTCAGGTGTATTAAATGTAGTTTGGAGTTATGACAGTTTCAACTTATGGCATGTTTATGGGATATAATCTCATCATAAGTTGAGAAGGATCTATAGATAAATGTTTAAACTAAAATTTTGTTGGCTAAATAAGCCAATTCTATGAGAAAGTGTATTTGAGTTCATTATAAAACATAAAACAATCTACAACGAATCAAAATTTAAAAAAATTAAAAAATTTAAAAAATCTAGTTTAAGCAAGGAGGAGGATCCAAGGAAGAATGCAAATCTTGGGTGCAGGCAGAGGTTTGACTTCTGAAGTAGAAGATTGTAATGACAGATAATCAGATACAGAGCTGAATCACTAAAAAAACATGTGTTCCTAGTTGAGTTAGGAGAGAGTATGTGTTATAGGTTGAATTATGTTTCCCCCAAATTTATGTGGTGAAATCCTAGCCCTCAGTACCTCTGAATGTAACCATATCTGGAAATAGGATCATTGTAGATATAATTAGTTAAGATGAGGTCATACTAGAACAGAGAAGGCTCCCAATACAATATGATCAATATCCTTATAAAAAGGGGAAATTCAGATACAGGGACACACAAGGAGATACCATTTGAAGATGAAGGCAAAGAATTGGGTAATAAGTCTATAAACCAAGGAAGATCAGAGTGCCTGCAAAACACCAGAAGCTAAGAATGAGGGCTAACACAGACACTTCCTTACAGTCTTCAGAAGGAACCAATCCTGCTGACACCTTGATATCTTGGACTTCTAGTCTTCAGAACTGAGACAACAAATTTTTGTTGTTGAAGCTGCCTAGAGTGTGGTACTTTGTCACAACAACTATCCCTTAGGAAAGTAATATGACTGTCCCTGAAGAGGACCAACTAGATGGGGTGTAAGTCAAGGTTCACCCATCCTAAGAATTAATGTTTTGGACTAAGGGGTGGGGAGCCCCAGATATTTGAAAAGTATGAGAGGATAAGAGTCTGGTGGGCTGATGCATGAAGCAGCCCTTAAGGACTTTATCCCTTAAGGATAAAGAAGCCAACATAATTTAACAGAAATAAAAACAATGATAAGCTTTTTGGCAAGATCCCATTGTGTTGGGGAGGGTTGGGGTGAGACTGGATAACAAGGCCGGCTTTGTTGTTGCCATCATCAACAACTGAGATTGGAATGAGACTGAGGGGATCTATCAATGAGGATAAGTTAAATTTTGTGTTGTTTTGGCAACAAACAACCCTCAAATTAGTGTCTCATTTAAAAAGTTAGGTTTATTTTGCATTCAGGCTATATCCCCAAAGCAACTTGATGGGGGCAGAAGGATAGTTTTCCATTTCAGAAGATGCTTCCTCAGTCATCACAGCAGAGGGTACGATACACAGGAAATCACATACTAGTTCTTAAGGTGCCTACCTGGGAGTGGCGCCTGTCATTCCACTTGTATTTCATTGACCAAAGAAAGACTTTGACGGGATGCACTCCCACCAGATCCCCAGAAGGAAAAAAGCCAGGATCATTTGCTGAACTGCACTAATAACTCCACAGAATCTTAAGAACGGCACGGTCCGGATATTTGCTGTATGCATGAGGAAACTGGAATCCAGAATTGTGAATTTTGCCAGCCAAGTCACAGCTATTAAGTGGCAGATACAGAAATTCTGATGCTGTGCTCTTTCTGCTATATCCTGCTGTGTTCTTTACAAGCTTCCATCAAATCAAACATAACGACACAGAAACATCACTTGTGCAAAGGGCCTCATTGTTCTCTAAAGTGTACATGAAATAAATGAAGCCATTCTTAGTTGTTAAGAATGAGATGTATCTACAAGAAACAGACCAATATGTGCTACAATTTAACAGCTACCCAGTAATAATTTTCTATTGTCCCCACCTTGTCCAATTAAAAAGGGTTACTTAGGGATATTTTTAAAGTAATAGAGCTATCATATTTTAACCAACTTTGTATCCACAGCTTCTAGAACTGCCTTAGGTCCACTGTATTCTTTAAATTAATGAAAATAACCAGTATAAAGCTAACTAGGGATATTTAAAGCAATATTAAAGGTTTGTTCAACAGGCTTCTGTGCAGTCAAGAAATAGCTCATCAGTCTTGGGACACTCAATCAGGCAAAGAATGGCCTGGCCCTGGAAGATAAGCTCTAAGCCTTTGGACTATCCTGCCTGATAAGAGTATGTTCCTATGACTGAGACCTTGGGCTGTACCAGATAGTTTATATTAACAATATGATTTATGACAAATGCCTATTTTTGTTTGCCTGGGTTCCTAAGCCAAGCTATATCAGTCTGACTTCTGGGTGCCAGAGACTTGAGCAATTAAGGTCAGACCCATGGGAACTCCAAACCCATGTGACTAATCCCAAATAAAAATCCTGGACTCTAGGTTCATATGGAGTTCCCTGGTTGACAATATTTTGTACATGCTGTCACACATCATTTTTGGGAGAATTAAGTGCTGGTTGAAGTCCAATCCCCACTGAGAGAGGGCACCTGGACACTTCATGTTTGGCTTCAGCGAGACTCTGCTCTGAGTGCCTTTTACTTTTGCTGATTTTCATCAGGACCCTTTCTCTGTCACAAACCATCAACATGAATGGCTTTTTTGATTTCTGTGAATTTTTCTAGCAAATTATTGAACCTGAGTGTAGTCTTGGAACCCCCCTTCCTCCCCCCCCAAAAAAAGCTTCTAAGTGGTAAAAAGACATATTCAAAATACTTCCATAGATAAATCTTTTGAAACTGTCAGGAACACAAAAAAGAATGCTAAGGAGATCCTGTGAATGAGGGCAACAGAGTGAACACCATCCTAACGCAACCTAAAGAGGACACTGCCAGGATGATCTGGGGTCTGACAGAGGACATCTGGATGCACATTAATTTAAACATAGGTGAACAGTCAGTATACCCTGTTTACTACTATAATAAGATAGCCAAAGGTTATTGTCCACTAAAGAAGAGCACAAGTATGGGCTTAAAACACAACTTTTAAAAATTTGTTTATGTGATATTCTTTATTTATTTTTTCATTATGAAAATCCCAAACATATTACTAAGTAGAGATAACAGTGTAATCAACTTCCATAAACCCACACCTACCTCCAGCACCTCTCATCTCAGGCAATTTGTTTCATCATCTGCTTCCACTTCCTGCCTCCAGCCCAAATTATTTTGAAGGTAATCCAAAACATGACATCATTTCATCTGGTAATGTTTCTGTAGGCAGTCTTTAAAGATAAAGATTCATTTTTTTAACCAGAAAAATGATCCATATCTAAAAAGTTTAATTATATCTAAAATGTCTGTATTTCCTACTATCCTCAGATATATAAATCCAATATTCAAATGTCCCTGTGGTTTCATACATTTTATTATTATAAGTATGAACACATATTAATTGTACAAATTTATGGGTTTCACTATGGCATCTCCATATATATATATATATATATATATAGAGAGAGAGAGAGAGAGAGAGAGAGAGAGAGGTTTGATCATGTCTATGCTCCCTTCTCCTCCCTGACATTCCTTTCTCATTCCTTCCCAATCAATCCCTATGACATTTTTTACAGAAAAAAGAAAAGAAAAAGGAAAACTTAGAGTACTTTTAACTCAAGGTAATTATTTGTTTACTTGCTAAACCACTGCCTTTTCTAATTATTATGATCAATAAAAAAAGTTAATGGAGACTTGCTCCAGGTTATAAAGCAGGAGACTTGTGATGTACAAACATACCATGTCTGTGAAAGTGCAAATGTGAACTTTTAATTAAAAAAAGAAAACACTCACTAATTACTCTAACGGACTTTAAAAAAACATACATTATTTTTGGCTTAAACATTTCCCTCTTTTATTGGAGAATGTCACCATTGCCAGTTTGTATACAAACTGCCTAAGAGAGAGTAATTTTGCTATTCAAACCTTCAATTATTTGTTCACATTCAATAAGGTAATATGGTAAAGTGCTTTGCCAAACGTAAAGTGTTATGTAAAAAGTAAGCATTATAAGTCTTTCTCATGGGTAGTGGACCATGATCCTTCTTAGGCATCATGACATTTGCATTTCAAGAGTGTATTTTTGGCTGGGGATTTGACTGGATGTGGTCTGCCTGGCAAGAGCAGGTTGGGGCATAAAGGAAGAGTTGAGGATGGAAAAAGGCCTGAGAGAATGACGAGGCTGCAGAAAAAAGGGGGATAACAGGAAAACATTTGGCCGATAGAACAATCCTTGCACATAGCAGCTGAGTAATGGGATATTTGGAATTACATAGACTAGGTGGACAGACATAATAGTAAGATGTAACCTAGTAAAGAGTTTATAGATATGACTGTTGAAGTTCACAGACACAAATTTGAATTCCAGCTTTACCAATTGAGGGCTGCATGGTTTGGAGTAAATAGCAATCTCTTTCCAATCCTCAATTTACTCAAATGTAAACTGGGATAATAGAAACTACTTGAAAGATTTAAGATTAAACTTTAACAATATACATAAGGCATTAGCATAGGCCTGAGGAATATAGTGAGTGCTCATTAACTTTTGGCACATAGATATTTAGGAATACTGGGGGCGGGGGTTGTTTTCAAATCAGATTTAGTTCCAGCTGTGTACAGAGGGACACTTTCAGGTCTTAGGAATTAGGCAGATCCTCACAAAGAGAAGGAGGAAGAGAGCTCAGCCACATCTGCTTTTCATCTGTCACTTCACTTTTTATCTTCTTGCTGTGGTAGGCAAGTCTTCCCTCCACAACTCCTAACACCACACTATTTTCCTATGAATGGGTTGGCCGAAGACGCTTGAAGACTTTACTCTTTGCTGAGCCCCTTCAAAGCACCAGCCTTTTTATCATAAACTTGTGTGTGTGTGTGTGTGTGTGTGTGTGTGTGTGTGTGTTTTCTTAAGAAGTTTTGGAGTGCTGCAGTGCTAGGGATGGAACCCAGGGCCTTGTGCACCCCCAGGCAAACTTGTATATTTTTATGACATCTGGATGGAAGGGCAGGGAGAGAGGTTTCCTGATACAGACAGGTGGAGGTGGCGTGGAAGGAAAAGTGTCAGCATGAGCATTTCAGTAGAAGTGAACAGATAAAATACACCTCATTACATAGTGTCAGAGGCAATGAGACATTTGTAGTAGTTGAGGTCCTCTTAAAGCATGTTTCAACACTTCATTTGGCTTAGAATGATCTTAATTATTTTTCACATTTGGTCAAAATAAACCCAACCATTTGCAGAGGACACATGAGCCATAAAATGGCATTAAATGAGTCCAAGGAAAGCACCTCCAGGAAATACATAGCATTCGCATTACTTGTTCACTCTCAGATCTCAGTAAGAATAGGCCCCCCAACCCAAAGAAGGAGTCTATGCTGAATCAGAGTGTCACTCAGGCAGCTAAGTGGGCAGCTCCAAGGCCACGCAGTTCATTGTTACCATGGGTGCATCTAACCATGGTAACAATGAGCAGCAGAGATGGGGCCTCATGCTGAGGAAGAAGAACTCTGAGAAGTGGAACAGATGGTCTGTTGTCTGTTTCTACTTTGGGCATGACAGATGAGCAATGGATCCAATTATATTACTGGAAGGGGAGAGCCATCTAGGACATTAGTGATCTATAGCTGACTGTGAAGCTTTGGAGCAGCACCAGGTGCATTCAGGCAGTACCTGCTCAGGAGTAGCCATGGTAACTATAGACATGCTCCAAGAAGTCATCCCCGGAGCCACACATTGCTTGGGGAAGGAAGCATGAAGATGGAAGAGGCTACCAGTAAGACCAGACAATGGTTCCTGCTATCTGTAGAGACAATATGGATTCAGGCTCTTAACCTTCATCACAAAAGACTGAATTAATAAAAAAGACCAACTTAAAAAAATCCCTTTGTCAGAGAAAGATAAAATGCTCTCTCTTGCTGTTCTTACTTAGCCCACTTACTTCAAGTGTTTCTGTTCCCCTGAATGCTGCAAAGAGAGATGGCTGCTTCACATTAAAGGAAATAATGAAGAGTGTCTTAAAAGAGCTTTCTCTAACAGTTGATTTTGTAATACTTTCTAAGTGTAAGTCAATAAAGGATTTCTTATCAGCTAAACTTGGGCAATTCAAAATTTAACATATCTCTTTGCTAAAGGACTTCACAGTCTTTAATTATGTTATTAATTATGTTATGAATTATGAAGATCCAAACTTATAAAATGTGGCATTCCAAAGCTCATTTGACTAAGGAGTGCTTTTAACCTAGAGTATTTGTCTCAAGAGGGAACAGGGTATATTTTAAAGTAATGTTTTGCAGAAACCCTTCTGAAAAAACATTACTTGTCACCCCTTTAGGAATAATTTGAGTATTAGAGTTGGTAATATGAATCAATTATTTTAGCACTGTAGAAATTTAGCTGCTTTATTCAAGACCACCAAGACTTATTTACTTGTACTTTGTCTGTGTGTAAAAATGAGGACAATGCCCCAGCTTTGAATTTCCTCAAAACCTCCATGCCCACAGTCACTGTTGCTGTAAGTCACCCCTGTCTTCCTTAAGATTTCTATTTACTCCTTCAAGTCATAAGAATGGAATATAACCCAATTCATGAAAGTGTTTTACAAACAAGAGATACTAAAGGAAAATAAAAATTATATAATGATTGATATAGGATATACTACTTAGTATTTCAGAAGGTTTAAATTCCAAGGGCTTTGACATTTTCCCAAACTTTGTTGAAAACACCATAAACCAAGAAATAGTGTCTAAGCTTTGTGCAATGGAATAGTTAACATATTCATCCCCGTGTAATCCCTTGCAGTGTCTGTATAGCACATTGCCAATCAGAGACATGCTAAAGAAGTCATGCTTCAGAGAACTTATTCTGAATAACATAGAATTAATGAGTATATAATTCCCCCCATGTATGCTAGGTAAATATACTCAATTACATATGTTTTCAGGCCACTAACAATCAAATCAGTCTGGAAATTCTTCTGCTTTGTTTGCATTCTCTTGACACCAAATTGATAGTAGGCCTCTACCTCAATATTTAATAAGTCTTCTTAGGAAACTTTCACTGATAATGAAAAGGACAATGGAGTTTTTGATATGGCAAACTCATAACTGAAGATATTGCGATTGGGTTTGGTGAGCAGAACGAAAAGAGGAATGTGCTCACTCTGTGATTGCTGGTATTAAATGTGTTCTGGTGTGTTATAGGTGAACAAGGAGCTTCTGTATCTGCCAAGCTCACAGTGGTTTCAGGCCTGATTCTGTTGCATGTGCACCTTTAGCACTGGGCAGAACTGTAGAGGCTCACTTGGGAGATGAATGAGCATGATCAGGGGAGGGATATGAAGCACAGAGGTGTGATCTGGTCTGAGGGGTAAGGAATGAAGATCCAGGCTCAGCTCCAGGCTCTGCTGCCATTTACCTTCCTTTTAGGAACAGACTGAGCTTGGAACTGCAGCCCCTGCCTCCTCTACTTGTAAATCACAGGCCAGGAAGCCTGGGGCCACTGGGTCTGCTAATGTGCTCTCATATATTGCACTGAGAGTTGCCCACTCAGATGACCTCCACAAATCTTGTTACTCAGAGGTGAGTGCCCCAGAGAAATAAGTGTTGGACTTGGAAAGAAAAATGAATCATTTAAATTAAGTGGGAAGATTCTGATCTGATGCATTGAAAGTATCACCAAAATGGAAAAAAAAAAGGTGAAGGAGTCATGTAGAGAATATTCATGTATATGTGTCACTCTATGTTTATAAACAGGAACTCAAGCTCAACAGTTTTCTTCATTCAGGGCTGTGAATAATAAAATCCTGATGCATTAATATTATAATAATTATAATAATTAAAATTATAGTAATAGCAAACACAATATTAATGAGTGCCCATGATGGACCAGGCACTAGGCCTCCTGGGATTTGTTTAATTTAATTTCATTATAAACTGGCACTGTTATAATTCCCATTTTACTTATTTGGAAATAGAAACTCAAAAAGGTCAAGTAACTCTCAAAGTCACACTGCTAGTTGGCAGTGGAGCTTGGTCTTGAATCCAATGATGGGAGTTTCAGCCACTGATGATGAGTCATACTATTTGGATTGAGGAGGTAAGAGGTTTTAATGAATAGGATACATTTCTTGCTGTCATGGAGTTTATGGTCAGGAGAAGAAGATGAGAAAGTACTTCACATAGTTCATTAGACATTTGTAGGAGTATGTGGAGCAGGAAAGGAGATGTGAAGGAGTCTGTAATGGCAAGTCAAAAGGGCCCTGACTAAATCAACACTCTGTCCCCTGCATCAGTCTGCTTCCATCCGCAGCTGTAGGAACCAGCCCACACATACCCACACAAACACAATTAGTCAGGAAATACAGGTCCATCCTTCCCATTCCAAATCAGATTTAGAGTTTATACTGATTCTGCATTTTAAATCAAGAAAATATAAGACCATTGTGCATGTCATCTTTGTGGTTTGGTTGTCTACAGGATAGAGGTGTATCTTTTAAACTGCTTTATGTACTAGACCTCTAGGCCATTTTGAGCTTCTTTGATATGGTGAGAGAAGAGAGGAGCACCTAAAGAGTGACTCACAGTCTTTTCCACCCATGAGTATGGCTCACCCTTTGGGAGGTGTTGGAGGCAGAATGTGGGAGTTCAGGTCTGGCTGCCACTACTTATTTGGGTTCCATTGGTGACTGTATTTGACTAGGGAGATTATGCAGCCAACTCATTAAGATTGGTTAGTGGATTCTTTAATTCCAGGGGTGTTTTAGGGATTTTCCCAAGGGGAATGATGCAGGTACATCTATCTTCTCAGTTGAACACTTTCATTCTGCTCTTGCCCCAACTGTAACTGGGAGGGAACATATCTGTATTAGAGCAGGTTCTGCAGGCCCTGGGACAAACTGTTCTTTGGGAAACATCTACAGGATGGAGGGTACTATGGTTTGGGTATGATTTGAATATATTCCAAAGGGCTTATGAGTTGAAATTTAATTACAACTGTGAGGTTAAGATTAAGATTCACATGGTAGAAACTTAATTTGACTATGGTATTTAGAGGTGAGGCCTTTAGGAGCCCTTAGGATTGAATGCTGGTGATTTTATGAGAGGGAAAGGAATCAAAATAGACACATACTCTCCCTGTCTCTTGCCATGTCATGCCATCAATTAAAGGTCATCACTAGATACAATCCTTCAACTTTGCTCTTCCAGAATGATAAGACAAATATTTTCTATTTATAAGTAACTTGCCTTAGGTATTTTGTTACAGTAATAAAAAATGGACTAAACCAGTCAAACAGGATCAGAAAGTGTTAGAAGCCCAGCATGTGATCTCAGGTCAAGTCAATCCTTGGACTGATTCCAGAGTTTTGGAGTATAAAACATATGCAGAGTTGTCCCATCTTGAGGCAAGGGGGCCAGGATTATATCCCCAAATCAGTCCCTTCACCCTGAGGGAGGCTAATCTCCCAGGGGTCTCCAAAAGTCAGAGTTAGGATGGTTACAATAGCAGTTAAAGGAGAGCTGGATGAGATGTCTACTCCAGAGTTAAAGTGGGATTGGGATAAAGAATTTTCTCCATCTGAGTCCCAACCCCTCGATGAGGGTATGGAGACACTTAGCATAAAAAATAACATAACATAACATAACATAACATAACATAACATAACATAACATAACATAACAAACATAACATAACATAACATAACATAACATAACATAACATAACATGATTTTTGCCTTTCTTATGATGGCAACCCAGCTGGTAGAGAATTATGGGGAACTCAGGGGTTTGTGGCAGAGGTCTCTCCAGCTCCTGTGTCTCCTCTATCTGAATGGGGAATAGTTGGTCCTGCTAGTGGAAGTGCCTCCCGGTGACTGTTTTGAAGGGTCTTCTCTTCAGGATAGAGCATCCTATTGTATGGAGTCTGTGGAATGTTGCGTGACATTCTATCTCTTAGGGACAAAGTCTCCACATGTGCGGGGGGTGGGGGGAGAGAGAGAGAGAGAGAGAGAGAGAGAGAGAGAGAGAGAGAGAACCTCTTTTACATATTTGAAACTCACTCTTACAACCTATAGAATTAAGATTTTCCTGCCTTTATACATTTCCAACTCAAATGCAATAGTACAGGAAACCCTGATGATCCATCAACTTTTCTGTACTCAAATTTTCAATTCCTGCCAATACACAATTTAAATATTCACTTAGGGATAACTTGTTTATGAATATCAGGATTTCTGGAATGACTTCCTGAAACTGATCATGAGCTAAAACTCTGTAAATCCTCTTCAAGCAAATGATCCTAAAGGAGATTTCTCATCAAGGACTAAGAACTGTGGACCAAAAGAAAGAAGAGAGGGGAGACTCTTTTAAGTCCTCAAGCCTTTTCTGTGTTTTTGTCATAAAATGCAAGCTTTCCCCCTGAAAGCTAGTTGCTGTTTTGCTGTTGCCATATATATCTTCCAGAATCCTGGATGTGATGGCTCTGCTGTTAATGTGTGGAATACCAATTAAGAATGTTATACTTCACTGAGTAAACTCTTTTGTTTTTCATGGAACACTGTTCAGTTAATTTCATACTATATTTTTAATCGTTATAACCAATTGGTTGCTTCAACTTGGAAGTTTTATCTAAATAGAAATCATTACAGAGAATAAATGAGACTATATTACCAAAACAGAGAACTGGATTTAGCTTTAATTTGCATGCTGATTCTTTTACTTTATGTGTACCTTACTTAAATAAGCCACAGATTTTTATCACAGTAGATGTGCATTTATAGCTCTGATTTGTGAATTTGCTAGTTGTTTTACCATGTCGGAAGACTTGATTGTTGTGTCTTTAGCCATGATATTCACAATTTACATTACAGCTATGTGCAGTATGAAGACATCTGGTCAAAGACAGACTGCAACCGCAGTGGTGGTACCATAAGATTAGATCACATGGCAACACTGTAGTCGGTTTGTGCAAGTGCACTATACAAAGCACTCCATGTCAAAATCACCTAACAATGCATTTCTTAGAGTCCATCCCTATTGTTACGAAACACATGACTGGTTGTATATGTTATTTACTGCTGTTCTCCAATTGAAATGGAGACAGGGGAAGGTCATTCAAATAAAGAAATAAATGCCCTTGAAGATGAATATGGGCCCCAATGAACCTTCACACATTCCCATGCTAGGCCAGTGCTCTCCTTCAGAGTCGGAGTATCCACTTGATGTGATGCATCCCCTTACAATGATCATGGAAGATAGACACATAGCTCTTAATTTAGACTCTCAATGAAAACAGTAAGACAACTCTCAAAGTATACTGAGCAAAGAAATGAAATTTGATTAAAGTCAAGTAGAAATCAATATTGACTCCAAGAAACTATAAATCTTGATATCTCATACAAAAAGTATATATGTTGACTGTTACTAGTTCAAACAGATGAGCCAGAATTATATTTAAAGCATTCTGGAAAGTAGCTACTTTTCTACTTGTCAGTAGCAAATGATTTATGACAGGTAAAGAGTAGGGGGAAAAGCTGGTTTAATTAACTTTGTCACTAGGGTTTCTCCACTGAGGAAAGGTATATTGGGAAGCAGGCGTCTAGGCTGTTTTCTAGTATTCATTTATAGGAATATTTTTAAAATATCCTACTGCATCTTTATATATGATTGAGGTTTATTGTCTGTTTGTAAGTGTTACAGCCAATTAGTCCACTCTGATCATCATGAAACCAAGTAATGGATTGGTCTGACTTTTTTAATTATGCAGTCAGGGATCACTTTTAGAGGGGCTTGAGGTTTTCATTTATTTATTAAACAAACAGTTATTTGATATTCATTATGTGACAAGCTCTTCTAGATGTCAGGGATATGATAATGGGCCAACTGGACAAAGTAACTGTTTCCAAAGACTACTTTCCAGTTCTTATGATAAACAAGAAACAAGGAAACATACATATCACATATATATTCAAGTAGGATAAGATGTAAAGAAAATGAACTAGAGTAAAGATATAGGGTATGCTATTTTAGAAAGATTACCAAGGAATGTCTTTCTGAGGGGGTGACATTTGAGTAGAAACTTATGATTGCAGAAATATATGAATCTATGTGAACTTGAAAAATTCAATCTATGTGAATATTTGGGGGCAGAGAGAATACAAGTGTATAGCCCTGAGCTAGGCAGGTGCTTATCTTGGAGCACAGTGTTTAGTTTACTTCTTTATTGGCATGAGGAGCTACAGCTAAATTATCATCCATGTTGGCAGCAAAGAGGCAAGAATGTGAAGTAAGACAAGATTTTCATGCTGGAAGGCTGTCAAATTTAGCAGATACAATGGAAAAGGAGATGCCAATGTAAGGGACCACAAACTAGAAGGAATTCCATGAATGGAGTATTGATACAGCCCAATAGGGTGCAGAACAAGGGGGTCAGTGAATACGGAACAACCCCTGAGACAAAGGCTGATATCCATAGATGCTCTTCCTGGGGTTCATGTGTCTGTTTCACAAGTGTGCCAGGTGCATGGGAAAGGTTGGAAGGAAAGACACTAGGATCTTGCACAATGAGATAAAACAATATGTTGAATCTCACCATGATCAGATCTAGGTTGTGGCTAACTTTCCCATATCCTATGAAGTGCTGAGGCATGGATCTATTGGGAGGGGTGTCAGAACTGGAATAGTTTCTAAGTTTATACAAGGCTGGGGATGCAGTTGACTTTATAAGAGTGGAAATATCTACCTTATTCCCTGAAGCCCAGCACAGAGATGGGTCCACTGTCCAACCAAATTTATTGAAGGATGAGAGCATTTTTGGTCAAGTATATTATTTGCTTGGTGTGGCCCAGATAATAGGAATTGTTTTTTCAGACTTTCTAGCTATTACCCATCCCCACTAAATAACCCTCACACACACACAAAGTTCACAGGCCCTGGACCCTAGAGGTATTTTTTCTTCTTTCCTTCCTTCCTTCCTTCAAGCCTTCCATCCATCCATCCACCCACCCACTCATTCATTTAGCAAATAATTATTGTATAACTATTTCATGGTAGGTTTGAAAATACAAAGATAAATAGCAGGTCATTGACTTTAAGGAACTCCCACCTTCTATTACTACGTTGACCTATTTTGTTCAGTTCTCTTTTGATTATACAAGGGAAAATATTCTTTCCTGTTGGACTTTATGCCACCCCTTGGGACTCTGAATCCATGCGGCTGTTGTCACAGCTCCTTTGCTACCTCATTGGGTTCTGACATAAAACCCCACCTTTTCCTTTCTATAATCTTAGAACCAGACTACTATAGTCTATTTGAATTCTATTCTTCCAATATTTGCTGCTGTCCAGGTTCTCTATTCCTGTCCTTTCCCATCAAGTTTACAACACCACACCCAACTCACCCATCCCAACCCAGAAGCATAGAGCCACCAGAAATTTAAAGCATCCCACTCAATGCTCAACATCACTCCATCATTAGAGAAATGAAATCAAAACCACAATGAGGTATCATCTCACCCCAGCAGGGATGTAGGCTATTATCAGAAAGGCAAAAATAGCAAATGCTAGTGAAGACCAGGAGAAAGGTAGGGACCTCTCAAGTACTGTTGATGAGATTGTCACTAGTACAGCCATTATGGGAAACAGCAAGGAATTTTCTCAAAAATGAGAAATAGAATTCCCATGTGATCCAGCAATCTCATCACTGGTTATGTATCCAAAGGAACTGAAATGAGTATGTCAAAGAGACATCGGCATACTCATGTTTATTGTAGGACTATTCACAGCAGCTAAGATAAAGAGATCAACCCAGGTGCCCATGGACAGACAAATGGATAAGGAAAATATGATGTCTAAATACACAGGGGAATATTATTCAATCATACAAACAAATAAAATTCCGTCATTAGCAGCAGTATAAGTGGACATTGTGTTAAGTGAAATAAATCGGGCACAGAGAGTCATACTGCATGTTCTTGCTTTTATGTGGAAGCTAAAAAGTTGATCTTATAGAAGTAGAAAACAGAATCATGGTTACCAGTGCCTGAGAAGAGTGTGAAGGAGGGCAGACAGAAAGAGAATATGAATTGGTACAGGGGATAGGAGGGAAAAACTTCTAGTGTTCTATAGCACAGCAAGACAAATGTGACTGAAAATTCATTAAATATTTCAAAATAACTAGTAGAGAGAGTTTAGAATATTCCCAGCACAAATGATAAATATCTGAGATGACAGATATGCAATTATCCTGATCTGATCAATACACGTAGTATACATGTATTGAAATGTCACAATGTATGCCAAAAATACATACAATTACTGGATGTCAATTAAAAATTTAAAAATATATTTAAAAAAGAAAATGGGCCCCATAAAGAGATTCCTCCAAGCTCTTGAATCTTCTAGCCCCTATTTCTGCTGCCCTATTAATTCTCATTTATGTTCTATCTTAGGGACATTACAAAGGACTAGGAGAAGGGATGTCCATTCACATCTCGTCTTTGCGGGAAGTAACACCACCTTCTCTCCTCACAGGTTTGAAATACAACAGCACAGCTTCGTAGAAACTAATTGTGAGCTATAATTATCTATTTCAATTTTCTTATTACTACTTTATGCCTAACTCATCCTCTTCAAAAAAGTGATGAGATAGAATAGCGATAGAAAGTTGGAACAGAAATATGCTTTTGACCTCTAAGACAACAGTGATATTCTTCTTTACCTTTCCTGTGGCTCTTAAGACAGAAAGGAAAATGAAGAGAACTAAACTTATTAAGTAACCTCTGTATACCAGATGTTTTACAAATGCTTTTTGTTTTAACCCTAAAGCAGCATGAGTAGAGGATAAGTAATCCAAACATTGTACAACTAATAAGACTGAGTTAAAATTTGAACCAAGTTCTTCAGGTTGTTGAACTGGACCTTTATCCTCCATCATGTTCTGATGTGGATCTGGAGTTAGATAGCTGCATGACCTTGATCTTGCTGACCTCACCTTCCACATTTGGGAAATGACAAGATGTGACCCAGGTCTTGAGAACACTTCCAGTAAAAATCAGTGGCTTGACTATAGGCACTCCAGTGTTATCCATGGCTAATATCTACATACTGTTCCTTAGGATTTTCCTGAACTGAAGACTGAATTGCATTTAAATAAGAAAATAGTTGCCTACATTCTGACCAGATCCTTGAAGTTCACCCTCAACTTTCTGACCATATAGAGTTTCACAGTCTGGTTGTTTTGGGATGACTTTTTTTTTTTTTTTTTTTTTTTAAGATGGCACTCATACTTTTAAGGTGACTCTCTCATCATTGTGCCCTCTGGCTATTCAGGGGACTTTGCTAGCATCTTTCAATATGACCTTCATCCAGTTAGATTCAGAAAGAAAAAGAGATTTGACCTTTTGGATACCAATATGAAATAAAATTGACAGATACTTTATCACACAACACCTCTGTTTTATGTAATGATTTCCTAAAATGAACTAACGAATCAGCTGATCAGCAGAATAAAGAATCAATGGGAAATTAGAGGGGTAATGTCTGCCTCAGAAAAGATGACTTGACACAATGTTCTAATAATGTGGAGCAACCAAAGCACTTTAAAAATTAATGGGAAATCCACCATCAATCATTTTAGATTTTTATGGCCAAGGAACTACATTTGTATAACTTGATTGCTCAATTGCATAGCAACATTAGGTTTCAGACCCAGAGAAGGGGAACTAAATGAAATGAGCACTGACCTTTGCTACTAATGAAAATGAGAATCAGCATCTCTGGGCACTTCTTGTTTCACATTGTTCTTAATTGGACAATATCACAGAAATGATGAGAAACAGGACTTGATATTGATGGAAATTGTTTTAATGGATGGGAATATTTTTACACTGTAATTCCAAGGTTTTCTAATTTGAAGATGGCTAAATTGTAATTTTTTTACTAAAGCATATTTTTATAAACTAATCTCTAGGGGAGATATGACCAACAAATGTCTACAGTGTCTAAAATTGATCTATAAAATTTCACTGTCCCCAGGATTCAATGACTTGAAAGTTCAGGTCATTTTACTATGTACATGAAAAGATAATTGGTTGAGGTCTAACAGCATCAGACAGAAAAACCAGACAAATTTGAGAACTGTCAGCATCACACAGAAGCCACAAATTGGGCTGTCAAAAGTCCTTCAATAATTATTCTGAATCTGTCAAATATACTCAGATTATAGGGAGTAGAGAGCCCTGGAAACACAGCCTAGAAGGGTCAGATGAGAAGCCCAAGTAAGTTGCACTGACATGACCAGAAACTAGTGAGGGATTTTAGAATTAAGGCCAGTCAAAAACTGCACCAGACAACCCTGCAAGAAAGTGGCCAAGGAATAATGTCTGATGCTCTGTGTCCAATCTATTTATTTAAGGTCCTACTGATCCCCCTCTGTGAGGATCAAAGTTCCTGCTTCGTACCCTTACCTATTAGATGCTATATTGCACCCCCCCACCCCCCGCCACAAACACATGGAGAGAGAGGAAGGGAGTTGGGGAGAAGGAAAGGCAGAGAGAAAAAATAACCATCTGTGGCAGGAGAATGGTTATGTCAGCAAGACATTGCTTAGCCTCCCTTCCCACCTAGCTTCACGAGTATGTCTCCCACTCTCTTCCTTTGGAAGGGAGACTTCCCTTCTGAAGGTTGATGTAGATCACTATCACCTTGAACAGGAATTCATTCACTGGTATGGGAAGAGTTGAGAACCATGCCCTTTTCCATTCCTAACCTAACTTTCTTTGTGAAGGATGCTTCATACCATGGGACAGTTATCTATAGACCATTAGAAAAAACTGGGAGGACCAAGATCTGAGGAAATGGATACCCCCCGCTCCAAAGGCAGACATAGGGAAAAGGGGTACAGTGCAAATAAATGTCTGTCCGGTGAGGCATGGAATTCAACAGGCCCAGTAGGGAGTAGGAAGGTTGAGTGGATGATAGAGAATAGTGATAGGCAACCGACAGTTAGGTAGCACAGACTAATGTGAGTTAAATATTTCCAAACACTAACTATGAGCTCTCTCCATGTCTTCTCTGTCCTTACCAAAGTCTCTTCTGCTTTCTGTTCTTCCTTCTGGTTTGCCACCACTGTCACCTCCTCAACATTATGGTGATATCTGGACAGCCAATCCAGAGCTTCATAGCCCAGGATTTCTGCTGTCACAAATGATTTGATATTCAGGACACTCAGCAGAAAATTGTGGAGAGCAGGGTGTGATTGTTTTAGAACCCAGATGATCTAAGTATGCTGGTGAGGGCTTGTGAGATGACAGTAAGTTAAAAAGCAAAAAACCCACAAAAACAAAAACAAAAACAAAAACAAAAACAAAAACAAAAACAAAACCAAAAACAAAACCCTTACAGCTGAGAATCAAAGTTACAGGAGGGAGGTGGAATTAGTAGACCCTACACTTTTTAAAAATATTTGCCACCCTCCCTGGAGGAAAATGGTCTTTCTTGACCCAGTTCTTACTTTTGCAATTTGCTTTGGCCAGAGAAACGAATGGGTGTGGTTGGTGTCATTTCTAGGAGGAAGCTTTCATCTGCTAAGATTGCCAGTAGGAACTGAACAGAGACTACTTCATTGGTCTGGGTCCCAGAGCAAAGACAATGTAGAGTAGAGCCACATTGCAAATATATGTATGGAGAGAGTGGGAGCAGCGATATAAATAAAATCTGTTGTTACTAACCACTATGATCATTGGAACATTTTCTATCTTGCCTCAATCTAGCTTAACCAAATTGTTATACTATTATAAGGTAGTGACAGGAATAAGTAATAAATAATAATAATCTTATCATTCAATAAGATTCAGGGTATACATGTACACACATTCATTTGTGAGATAAATAATCCATAAGAAAAAAGTCAACAGTAAAAACTGGTGAATACTGGAGAACTAATTGAATAAAAGGAGAAAAACTAAAAATTTGATTTGGTTTGGCTATATAATACTGATAACAGTCATTTTTGTGAACTGAATACCATTCAAGACTAATTTATATGCAGCATAATAAAAATTATGCATAGCATTAAAATATGCACCTGATTAACTCTGTTGAAGGCTTTGTTTGATTACAACAATAACCTCTATACCAGTATATTCAATCTTTGTAATTTGTTTTTCATGTAGTAATTTACAATAATCTGTGAAAACATCCCCATTAAAAGGGTCAAATTAGGAAGCATGCTGTTGGATGAGAGAATAAAACACAAGGAAGATATGCAACTAAGAAAAGAATAAGGATCATTTTGACTCTGGCCAAAACTATATAAATACTTACTTATTGCATTGCATTTCCTCTAGACTCAGTCAAAGAGATATTATCACTCTACACTCTTCCTAGTCACTCTCATGCATATTCATGGCTTTGACCAGCAACTGATTAGTATCTCCCCAAATAACATCTCCAGCCTGTAGAGCTTCTATGAACTCTGCACACATATGTACAACCCCCTAGTCATAATCTACTTTGATATCTCCAAGATGCTGTTTTAGGCCATTTTATGTTATTAGAACAGAATATGTGAGACTGGTTAATTTATAAACAAGAGAGTTTTATTTGACTCACATCTCCAGGCAAGTCCAACAGCATTGTGTCAGCATCTTACTTGTCTTGCCATGATGGCCTCAAGATAAAAGGGTAGGAATTCTGTATTCTGTGTGCAGACAGTGCCCACTGGTTTATGTCTGATGAGAATCGAGTTACATTTCACATGATGGCAGATCTGCACAACTGAAATTTCAACTGCTGTATCACAATGTCAAAAGTCTACAAGGGCAAAAATAAATTGTTGGTCCTTTCTTAAAAAGACAAAAAGGGTAAATGGGTTTCTTCAGAGGAGAGAAAGGGAATCAGGCTCCAATGATAGCTAACTCATTCCTGCAAAACAGGCATGAATCTATTCCCAAGTTCCCATGACTCAAATACCTCTCACTTGGCTCTACCTCCCAACATTGCAACATTGAGGAATTAAAATTCCAACACATGAACTTTAGAGGAACTTACTCAAATCATAGTGTATCCAAAACTTGATGTGGATAAACTCATGTTCTTGGTCTCTTCTATAAGCTTCTTCTCTTTTTCTTCTCCTTTCAACCTTTTCCATGTACAATTCATCTTCAACTACTATTGATTTTAGTCTCTTTTTCTCTATTGATATTATTTTTATCTATTTATTTTTTATGTGTATGTTAACCTCCTTAGTCCAATATATCATCATTCCCAGTCTGAAAGTCTTACTGGTCTTTCCAAATCTACTCTGCCCCCTCCAATATCCATTTGCTGTTTGGGTGATTGATATTGAAGTACAAATCAACTCACTATTTAAAATCCTCAAGTTATTTCTCTTTGATTTTATGGTGAAGATCAAAATATATAAAACGGCAACAATATACTTGTATGGACATCTGTTATTCTACTCTGTATGTAACTCTCCTACCCTCTTACTTTCCAACATGTCTCTCCCAAGTCTAGTGGGTTATCTATTGTCTAGTTCCATCTTTCCTTCATAGGAGGAGAATGGGACTCAAACTGTCATATCAGTGAAATCCAGTGATTGGTTCATAGTTGGATATTATATTCAAAGTATGAGTCAACAAGAGCACTACTTTGGCAACAAATATAAATCCTAAGAGAAGGCAGATTTCTCATTTTCTTAGGCAATGGCTCTTAGGTCTGCCTCTATGGTTGTTCTACTCTACCAAGTAGAGAAGGCCAGCCTAAGAATGGTGCTAATACAAAGGAAGAGAGTCAGGAGATGAAGAGACAGATGGTGACTGGTGATATTTGTCTGAGCTGGTCCTGGAAGCTAGTGCCAGATGGTAGACTTCCAATTCAGTGTATTCCTTTTTGAGTTAGGCTAATCTATATTGAGTTAAAATCATAACTAAACATTTCCTTCATATTTTGTGTCATATAGCCTTATTCCTCTTTTATGCGCACACCAGTTTATTTCCTTCAGAGCTAGGCTACATGTTGCTTCTTTAGGACAGTGCTTCCCAACTCTTCAATCAAGACAAGAGGTTTCCATCTTGTCTGATCATGCTGTGTCCATTTGGAATTATATGCCCTTTTATACATTTATGCCTATGATTTTAGGACCCCTCCCTGTGTCCACCATATGACCCTAAACTTCGTAAGGGCAGAATTGGTATCTGTTTTGCCCTCTGCCTCATGCTTGATATCTTGCACACTACCTAACAATGAATATTTGTTGAATGAATGAGTGAACACAGAGTCACTTAGTGCCAGGTACTATGCTAAAAGCCCTTATACCTCATCACATTTAAACCTCATGGCAATCTTGCGGCAAATGATCTATCATTTTTACAAATGTGGAAACTAAGGCATGGATATGTTAAGAAACACTGTAAAAACAAGTATAAAGATATAATCCAGGATATGAAATGAGATCTTGTTCAAATGCAGAGTTCCTTTTCTCATAGCATCTTCTAGGACCTCCTAAAAGTCTTTTACATGTTTTTCTTTCCCCACAAAATGCTTCTCTCAACTCTGATTTCTACAGTACTTTATTCTCTTCTTTTACTTAAATTGTTGAATCATTAAGTTTAACAAATTACAACAATATTTTCAGCCTCACCTGGAACACTTGAACCACACCCTTTATGCCATAAGAATTTCAAGATCCAGAAGAAAGACCACTTTTAGAGTAATCACCCTGGTATTGTAGAGTTGGGGAAAGACCTATCCTTAGGTTCCCCATAGTTTTCTATATTGACCATTGGCTTTCTATGTTGGTCTGTTCCCTAAACCATTCCTCAGTGGACAAGAGTAGAGGTAAGAGAATTTGGAGAGAGACTGGAAGAGGTTGGGGAGAAGCCAGAGCATGCAAACTGTCATTGAACAGGAATCCCTGAACCTAGTATTCCCAATACTTCAAAGTCCTTTCCCATTCACAGTTCCTTCAGGGATCAGCTCCGGTAGTCTGGTCTTACATACACTGTGATGATCTGACAAAAATATGCATTAATTGGCAAAAATTCAAACCTAGTAAAGTGATGATAGACAGATCGGTGGACACTGATAATCTCCTTGTTCACAGAACTCAGAACCATAACAATAAATGTTTAAATAAAATGCTCAGGCTCAGAAGAGTTCACAATTTTAAAAAAGGTAGAGCACTCTGGAGATTTTTGGATGTGCCAAGATATATACAGAGGGCTACTCAAGGAAATCAGCCTTCAATTTCTTAATTACAGATCAGTGACAAGATGAAGAGCTATCACCAAAGGGTAAAACAATGCACTGCTTCATCCACTGAGACTCTCTTGTTATAAAGAAAATGTCCACTGAACCTCAGTGTATATAATGAAATTCTTGATGGCATGAGCTTCTTATCTTGTCCTAAGTGGGTTACAGTTTGCTGACTAGCATTGCTTTCCAATTGCATTTGAGCAGCCATTGCTTTGAGAACTGTTTGCAACTTGAGCTGTACATTAAAAGTACCGGGGGTCTTCACAACCTACCAATGTGTGAGTAGCTTATCCAGAGATTCTGACTTGATGAGTCTTGGGAGATGTCTAATGTGCTTCAGCGCTTTCCCAGGTGATTCTTGTCAAGGTCAAGAACCACTGGTTTCAATTGTAGAAGAACCAGAAGATGTAGATTCCTGATACTAACATTTGGCAGAGCACTGAGAGTTAAATAAAACTGACATGGGGTGGTAATGTCTTTTAAAGGCTTCTCTTTGCTCTTTTATTAGTCATTAGGAAATAGAACAGAACCCAGTTACTAAGAGATTGGTGACATGTGTCAGAGAAAGAAACACCTACAGGCTATTTGGAACCTTAGGCTTTAAGAAATCTGAATTTAACAAGAGAATTGGTGGATGGAATTTTACCCCAATGCTCAGGAATAGTGACACAGAGGAGGCAGCTGAAGGACAAAACAATATAATGGTCCCATTTCCCCCTTTCTTCTTCCTTGGTGCTATCATTGACATCTAATGAGGGAAAAAGTGAGGATTTGGGAGATAAGGGCTATAAATATGGTGGTATAGAGAACAAACAGAATCTGTCATCTATTTAAAATGCCTAGTTCAGAGATGAGCCTGAAAAATGTGTACTTAAGACCTAATGAATGGACAGAGCAGTCCTCCAACTGTTTGGGCTATCCATCATTCCAGCCTTACAAACTCACAAAACACCAACCATTATTTATCACCCACTAAATAAGGATGAAATTCAAAAACTTAGACATACTTGCCATATAACTGTAATGAATTTGAACCCTTTGCTTAATATTATTAGTCCCTTAGATCCTGCATTCTAGAAAACCTCATTTTGGAGACCAATCTGATCTCCTTTGCAGTCAGACTTTCCAGAAGGAACTGTCATCACATTCCTGTCCTTTGCATACGTACCTGCAGGCTCATTAAGGGTATTATGTGTACTTTAGTCCTTTAAGTTGCCAGTAGGACCTTATGAAAATTAACATGCTTTATTGAACCTTGGTTTCTCTATAAGGGAAGTATATAATTATCTCTATCTCTTTAGGGTTGCTGTAAAGATTAAATGGAAGCTTATTCTGTTATCAGCAAGCTGAATTTAGTAGGATGAATTCAAAGCAATTTTATATTATCTCAATATTGGCATTTAAATCTGGTCTGCCAAAATTCCCTCTCCTGTCCCTCAATAACAATTTAGACCAGTTTTATAGCTATTCTTACCAATTCTTGGCATTGAAAAAACAGTTGCATCTTAAGAAGTTCAGTCTTACATAAAAATTTCAATTTCTCATGCAATCTGTGCTCCTTCCAGATGAGAGCTGACCAGTTTTTAGAAATCTGTCCTGCCACCTTTCCTATTTCTCTGTGGTATCTGAATTTTTCAGGATTCTGATGGGAAAAAGAGGAAATAAAAGGAAAGGCCTTATGAAGTTCTGGGTTTAACTAAGTGGCAGATGCTCAAGTCCTGTTGTTTATTCTTATGGGGTGATTTTGTGGACTCCTCAGTGGACCAAGCACAACAAAACAAAGAAATGAATGGCATACGCAAACCCCTAAATACTCCCTGCGTGGATTTAAAGAAGGCATGTAATGACACATTCCTGTAGAGGTAGGAAGAACATTTGTCCTCTCTTCACAGAAAAAGTTCTTGTGAAATAGTTCAGATATACAAATGTTCATTTGCTTTCTCTTTGCTCCCTTCTCTGTAACATATATAATGATTTATTTTTCTTTATTATTAAAAAGTTATGGTAAAATATACATAAAATTTATCCTTTTAGCCACTTTAGGAATAAAGTGGTAAGTACGTTCAAAGTGTTGTAAAACTATTACCACCATCCATTTCTAGAATTTTCTCATCTTCCAGAACTGAAATTCTGTAGTTACTAAACACTGTCTGTATACTCTTCCTTACCTCTATCCCTAGCAAGTGCTATTTTATTTTTCATCTACCTGATGTAAATGAAATGGTACAGTATATGTCCTTCTGTGTCTGGCTTATTTCATTGAGCATAAGGTTCATCCATGTTGTAGTATGTATCAGAATTTACTTCTATTTTTAATTGTATATACCACATCTAATTGATCCATTCGCTGTTGAAGGATAATTGGGCTGCTTCCATCTTTTGACTCTTGTAAATAATGCTACTATGAACATGGACTTATATACCATATTTTTTTATCCATTCATTATCAATGTACTTTTGTGATCTTCACCTTCCTTTTCTCTTATATGCCATTTTAGATAAAAGTCCATTCCAGAGATACCCATCAATTGTTGGAGACACTTTGTCAATGTGGCATTCTTTCTCTGGGCCATCTCTTTCTCCATTTTTCTATGTGGCAGACAAGCATTGGGTAGGAGTCTGAGCTGTGTTATCTGGAAACACTGGTCCTCAGGGACAGGCCCTTATAGACTATTTTCTTCCTGGCTAATATGCCCTTCCCTCCACACTCCAGCTAAATCAACATTGAGAGCTAGGTCCTGTCAGCAGGATGGGCCACAAACACCAGCTGCAACTTTGTCTTGGGGTGTGGTCACTCTGGAGTGTCTATTCCTCAGCTTGTATTGGCCTCCCCCTAGTAAATGTCAAGTTTTTCTTTGTTTCATCTAGACCAAGAAGGTTTGTTTTTCACTTGCAACCAAATCACATGAACTAATGTCATTTGTGTTTTTGTTCTTTCTCTCTCTTCCAAAATATTCTGTTCTTGGATTGAACCTCTGAGTCACTTACCAGTTTTGCTCAGGACCACTTAGCCAGCACTTCTCACATCCACTCCAAGATAGACTTCTGAAATTCAGTATACTCTTATTCTCTACACTGGTTCTCACCTAAACCCTCAGTTATTTAAGCTGATTCTGGCCTCCAAAGCCAGTGGACATAGTTCATTTACTCAGGCATTTATAATGAAAAATAATCATGGTTTCCAGAGAGTGATGTATAAAACCACAGAGCAAATGTCAACAGACTTGAGTGCATGGTCAGCTTTCTAAAGCCATAATTTTCCTCTTGTTTTTCAAGGCAGTTATGCCTCTGAGGCTCATACCTTATCTAGAAAAGGAGAACACGTACAACATAATTCTTGCCCAAGTGACTGGACATATTTGATCCTAAAGGGTGTGTAGAGATTCCATTCTATTTATCTTCTTTATTTCAACTTTCTTCAGTTTATGTGGATTGATGTTCCCCTACCAATGGTTTAATAATTTAAAACTTTTGTCATTGATTTCCTTAATTTTTTTTTCATCCCTAGGAAGGATGGATCAAAACAAAACAGATACTGTACTTTGGAAACTATACTGGTGGGTCCCTGGGCTATGATCCTCCCTTAGATCCTCCCTCTATAAGTGATGTACTGATCTCCATGGCTACCTTTTTTCTTCACTCCACTGCTCTTTTGCAGTAAATAAACAGTCCCCATTGAATTCCCCATTTCTACCAGCCTGTAGCACTCTCCCTTATTGGTCTATTTTATCTATTAAGGCTGGAGGAAAAAAGATCCATTTGTCAATAATAATGACAATAGTACCATCTATTGAGCCTCTGTGCAAGATATTTTATATGAAGAATTATAAGCCCTACCTGCAAGATGTGATTTTCTTATCTCTCTTTATAGATGCAGAAACTGAGCCTCAAAAAAGAGGTTAATAGGTTTTCCTAAAATCACTGAGCAAGAAAGCAATGGGGAAAGGTTTAAAATTCAGATATTCTACATTTTTTTTTAAAGTGTTGTACCTATTGACAAGGACTGGCCCTTTCGAAAAATGCTTTAGAACTCCTACAAAAAACCCCAAGGAGGTGTACAGGCTACTCTCCATGTCAGTGTGTCCTGGGAATTTGGTGTGCTCTCTGTCTCCCATTATGCACTCAGGCAGGCTGTCCTCATGACGTGCCTGCAGGAACTAGGAGCTGAGACCCAAGAGCACCACTGCTGTGTCCCACACATACCACTGTGACCAGCCCACTACCACGTGTTTCATTATGTGCAGGTCCCCAGACACATCTGTTGCTGTTTTGAAAGCCTTATTCCATTAGTTCATCCAAATGGAAATTTAGACATTTCCCTGTCAGAAAATAATTGATCACACAAAAGAATTAAATTCAATGTGTGACTTTGAGCTCTCACAATAGCAAGGTTAGAAAAAAAAAAACCATTCTGTTTGGAAACACACTTGAGTACCTGTCGAAATAAAAAATGACTTACATTCATACCATGTGGGAGTCACATGAACTGACTTGAGAATAAAATGTGATTCATAGTGGATGTATGTGGCATGTGCCAGGGAGGTGTCCCTGACCTGAGCTTTCTAGAAAGTCTCTGACAACTTGCCAATCAGTACCAGTGGCTATATTTTCTCTGTTTTCCCTGCCCTTTCTGGTATGCCTCCTCCTTAAAACTATCCTCCATTTGGTTTCTGTGAAACTGTAATATTCTAAGATCTTCTTCATTATGGCTTCTTTGTCCTTATATCCTCTAAAGGATGATCTCCAAGATTCTGTCCCAAGCTCCTGGGGCTTCTCTGGACACAACCTAAAACTCTCATGACACAGAGAATACCTGCCTATAGCTACCCTAGGCCTCTGCTCTGAGGGCCAGGATACGGGCTCTAAGCCCCTATTCCTGACCTTCACCTGCTCTGGAATTCCTTTGCGCCCTTTCCTTCTGTCTGGCTGGATGTTTGTTATTCTGCTGGCCCTTCTTGATCCTGGGGGCTGAGTTGGCTGGCATCAATCATCCTGTGCCTTTCCTTAGAGTACCATCTCCTTCCTGGTACCCTGAACTTTATCCCAGAGTCTGCCCAATTGGCTTCTCCCACTGTGTGCCTTTGCTTAGCTCCCAGGTCCCTCTCCCAGCCATTCCTGAGAGGAGATTTTCTCTAGTAGATGCTAAACTCTCATTTGATATTGTGGTCCTGTAATACCCAGCACATTATTTGAAATATATTTCTGTCAAATTATAACCATATGTAATTATGGTGTACACAGTGATGTTATGATACATGTACACAGTGAGGAATGATTGAATCAGGCTAATTAGTATTTGCAACCACCTTAGAGAGTTTTAATTTATTCCTCCTGTCTAATTACAGTTTTGTACCCTTTGACCAACATCTCCTCATGCCTCTCTTCCCAGCCTCTGGTAGCAACCATTCTATTCTCTATTTTTATCAGTGCATAAGTAAACTTTCCACAAAGAGTTCAATTTAATCTGACAGACACTCAGCAAATTGAGTCGAAGCTGGTATTCACTGCATCAAGTTAACACTAGATGAGAGGGGATCCTATAAGGAAAGAGAAAAAGAGGAAAATTTATATTTACTGTATTTATAAGAAACTGTTACTTAAATATCTATGGAGTTTATTTGTTTGTGTAGTGTGGAAAACTTTTTAGATCTGTTTACCAGTGAGGGTGTGAGGATTAAGGGAGATAAAATATGTCATAGTCCCTTGAAATGGTGTAATTCTTTCCTCATTTGAAAAATTTGTCTTTAAACCTAAACTAAACACATTATGATTAAGTCGTAAACTGTGTGAAGAGTCCCTCAGCAACAGTGCCCCCTTTCTCTTCCTTTGCGGGGGACTTTGGGGTAAGTCAGGGGTTGACATCTTAATGGCACACACAGTATAACAATTATAATTTACCACTTTGTGTCATCATTTCCCCATCCTTATCCACAGGATCAATAAGGACAGGACACTGATTTATTTCCTGTTTTCACATAGCCCCAAACAGAGCTGGACCAAGCCAGGTTAATAATTTGGCAACCCTTCAAACTGATACTTCTTAACATTTAATGGAGGTGAGGATAAACTGATTTTCTATTAACATTTACTTTATCATGAAACATATTCATTTACTAAATCATTCCCATTGGCAGAGGCAGGGTCAATGTTGTGAAATCAATTCTACAAAAGCACTTTTCTATATTTTGTTTGCTTTTCAGCTCTCCTTTGTGATTTCCCAATGCAGAAGTGCCTTCCTTGGAAATGTATTAAAGGATCTGAAATATAAATTAAAAACTAACACTGTGTTGTTAAATTTTCTATGTTAGACATAATGGCATTTTTGGAGAGTTGACCTCAGGCAAATGTCCCTGGGCTGGTTTGGAGTTGTAGTTGTTCTATACAATTTGCAAAAATGCTCAACAGAGACACATAAGGTTTACTGAAGAATATACTTTATAAAAACTTTATTCAATGACACCGCATAGATTAGCAACGATTTATATTTGCCTGCTTGTGTGGGATGCTTGTGTGGAAGCCTGAATTAACTGGCCCCATATAGTTCAATGATGTTTTAGTGTCCATGTTAGATTGGCACCCCACAGTTGCCTGACTGGCCCATCTCTTGAATTCTGCTGTAATTTGGCTTCACTTCTCCATTAATTTCTCCTTCTGTCCTGGTCCTTTTACTTTCTCTAGATGCTTCTCTTTCTCTTTTTCTTCCTTAATTCATAATGCCCCTCTTAATTCCCTAGCAATTTTAGCAATTCTCTCATAAGGCACCCTAGAATACACATCTATAGAAAACTTCTTTTAAGATTTCTGCCTGATTTCTGATTGAGGTTGTCTATGCCTATACCTCACAGCCACTTCTAAAATAATGATATCTATTCCTGTGGTCAGGGCTTATTGAACTGGGTGAAAGGTCATGGCTACCTAATTCAGCAACAGGCAGCCATAGGTAAGTTGGCTGAACAAGTGCCATTCTCTCAGGAGACTCTGGCACTGAGAATTTGAGATGAGCCAGTTAGATGATGGTGGACACTCATGAAAGACAAGAAAGAGTCAGGACTGGGGTCAGGTGCAAATAGGTGAAGTCATTTCAAAAGAAGAAGGAAAACTGGAGAGAAGAGAGGGGAGAAACCATGTGATTCCTGAGAACATGACTTCTCTGATTTTTAATTTTTCTGTCCTTGTCCATCCCAGATACACTTTATTCTTTGTCTTGGATGGTCCTGAGAACTGTCATCCTTAAAATAGCTCTTCTTTATACTTGTGCTACTTGAGGCAATTTCTATTCCTTTTAACAAAATAGCATTTCACTGAAGTCCCTTTTTTATTTCTGCCACCCTGGCTGACTGCTTGAGTCACTTCTGGGGATAAGCCTTTTTTCTCTTAATCATCAGCTCTGTCAGAGGCAGAAGCTTGGCTCCCTAGGAACAGGATTGGTAGCTGAGGGCCACTAGTCAACAGACAACCTCCAAAGCCTCAATAGCTTAACCCAGCAAAAGCATATTTCTCACTCACCTAAAATCTGGTGAGAGTTGGGCAGCTCTCCTCCATCCACTTGCTATGTCATCTGGAGTTTTTAAAAGAATGATTACCAAGGAAGTAAGAGAGAGATGATGAAGGCAGAATGACTCTTAATTGCCTTGGGTCCAGATTGACATATGTCACTGTCATTTCTAATCACAGCCTATCAGCCAGAACTCAACATTGTGGTTTCACTTTAACTACACAGAAGTCTGGGGAATGTAGATAAAGGGAGAACACTGAGCATGGGTGAATTCCAGTGGTTTATGCTGTACTCCTATTTGCCTACTGAGCCCATTGACTTGGTTGAATTCTTA
Source organism: Glaucomys volans (assembly GCA_020662805.1). NCBI lineage: Eukaryota > Metazoa > Chordata > Mammalia > Rodentia > Sciuridae > Glaucomys > Glaucomys volans. Next base: position 152,823 of record JAJEJO010052954.1, read on the forward strand.
GAAAATCAGCTGTGAAGGAGTTTAGAGGAAGAGCCCATGCTCTGAGTGACTTCAGGGAACTTAGGGTAGCTGTTCAAGGGGACACACAGGAAAGGCAGTGACGCCTAGTAAATAAGAGCATCAACTTTCAGAGAGCAGGGTCTGATCAAATGTCTCTACCAGACCGGGGGAAGGCAGATTGCCACACTTGCTGGTATGCTCTCTCCATCACCATAGAATTGTCAATTTCCCAGTCACATTTTTAAAAAGTATTTTTTTTAGTTACAGATGGACACAATACCTTTATTTATTTATTTTTATGTGGTGCTGGGGATCGAATCCAGTGCCTCACATGTGCAAGGGAAGCACTCTTCCACTGAGCCACAACCCCAGCTCCCAGTCACATTTTTTTAAAACAGAAAATCACCACAAACTTACTTTCTTAATTGGCTTTTATTTTTCATTCTAGAATAGGCAGTTCTTCAGACTGAAAACCGTTGTGAATGCTCTGCCCTGCCACAGGGCAAGCTACTTTCAGAGTCAGAGCAAAGGGAAGAGCATACAGAAAGTGGAAGTGAGATACAGAGATAGTTCCATTGGTTAAAGCTTGGCATTTACTTTTTTAAACCTGGTTTGAACAGCTAATTGGTCGCCTGTGGTTGGCTGATGCTCAGTTGCTGTGATTGGCTGAGATTCCACTACTTGTTACAAGAGCAGGCTACACATCAAGTTAGTTTATAGTTCAGTAGGTATGGAGAGATGTTTAGACCACACTTAAAATATGCAGACATACTTTAATTCAATAATACACTTTATAAACCTTGGGCGATAAAAGAGTGTCTATGAAGATGCATGGCTTTTAAAAACAGGTTTAATGGAACTTAAACTTTGAAATGGTTTCTAATCAGAAGGGCAGAATATAGCAACTAATGATGAGTATGGGCACCTGTCCCTGGATTTAAATCCTAGCTCTGCTATTTGCTAGCAATATGACTTTACTTATCTTCCATGTGCCGCAGATTTCTCTTTTGTAAAATGATACTACTAATAATAGTACCAAATTTGAGATTTGATGTGAGGATTAAATGGATTAATATATGCAAAATGCTTACAGGAATACCTGACACATGCCATGTGTTTTGCATGATTGTTATTAAAGCAAGTATAATAGAAGACTGCAATTACACCATTTTAAGTACATTTTCAAATCCAAATTATGATCATGTAAGACAAGCATCTCACAACTCCTGAGTTGATAACTGAAGGAGTCATTCATCCATTGAATAACTATCCTCCTTACACTTTAGGCTGTAGTCTCACTGAACTCCTTTTCTTTCCATCAGTGGGCTGACATTTGCTGCTCTGCCCTTCTTCCTGCATCTGTGCCTGCAAATGCTGCCTTTTCATTCATTGCTTTGGAAGGAGGAGGTTTGCTTGTGTCTAGAGTCTGTCTTTTCACATCCTCGATCTCATCTCCTTTCAATTTTCAAGGACTTTGCTTCTTCAGTTATCCCCTCAGACCATCAATTTCCCTTGACAACTTCCCCTAACTACTTTCCTATTAGCAAGAAAATATTTTGTGATAGTCCCTCTTTGAAAAAAAAACTTTCCCTAGAAAAAGCATTCCATTCCACTGTAGACATTACTTCATTTCTCAACTCTTTGTAATTGCACAGATTCTCACCAAATTGTTCCTATTCACTGTGTCTACTTCCTTTCCTTCCATTTTTTCAATTTAGTCAAGTTTTTGTCTCCACCACTCCAATTGCAAAGATCACCAAAGACCTCCATGTTGGTAAATCCAATGGTCAATTCTCATATGACCCAATTGATGAATTCTCTCCTTTCAGAAGCACTTTCTTCACTCAGTTTCTGGGGCACCATATCTTTGGGTTTTCATATTCTATCACTGACCACTCCTTTTCAGGTGTCTTTATGGAAACCCTGTCTCTCCCACTCTCTAGATGTGGTAGGAGTGGGCTAGGACTGAATCCTCAGGTACCTTTTTTACTTGCTCGTACTTCTCAGGTGACAATATTCAGGCCCATTTCTCTAAATACTCTCTTTAGTCTGATGGTTTCCAAATATATCCTTCTAGTCTTGACCTTTTCCCAGAATTGAAAATCTGAATATCCTAAAAAAGTAGTTGAACTCTGCATGTCCAACCAGCATCTCTAACACCATTTAGATAAAACTGAATTAACTCATGAGTTCTAGTCCCCTTCCCACTATTCCAATTCTGTTTCTCCTTCAATGTTTATCTCAGTAAAACAATATCACCATTCACTTGGTTATTCAGGTTACAAACTTTGATATCATCAATGTCCTTGATCATATCAGTCAGTTTTTCTATTATCTTCAAGATGGAGAATAAAACACTCATTATAACACACCTTCTATCTTACTTTCAATTTATCAGTAAATCCTGCCATTTGAACCTTCAAACAAACAAACAAATTGAATCTAACCTCCAACGTCTTAATTCAAGCCACTATCACCTCTGTTTTGTGATACTGTGATCAGTTCAGAGTTGTCTTCTTGTTTTTTACATGTTCCACATCCTACATTCTTTTATTTGCACAGAAGCCAAGATGATCTTTTAAAAAACTTTTTTACCAGTGTCCACAGGACTCTTCATATTCCTTATCCGGGCTACCTTTTCCACTTCCATGTCAGTGGCACTGGTCTTCCCACTGTTTCTTTAACATGCCGAGCATGCTGCTGTCTCAGAACAGTACTTTCTGTTCTCTCATTCTGGAACACTCTTCACCCAGAATATTTTAATGTGGTAGTTCTGTGCATTTCATTTCCATTAATTACTTAGCCAATTCAAATGTCTTACCCCCTCACTTGTTTCAAATGTGTTTTTTTCCCAAATGTCACCTTCTCAGAGCTGCCTTCCACAATGATTTTTATCTAAAATATCTGTCCCATCTTCTCTTTCCCCGACTCTGCTTTATTTTTTATCATAGCATTTATCCAATATTTATGTATTGTTTGTCTCCCCCACATACTCTCAGTTACTACCCATATGGGCAGAGAATATGTCTGCTTTATCCACAGCTGCATGAATAATTTGTATGGTGTCATCTCTCCCTAGGACCTTTCCTTCTTCCCATTCTTATTCTGCAGAACTCCTTGTTCTTAAAACTTCCATTTATTTTTCACCTCCTTTGGGAAACTGTCTCTAGGACAGAGCTCGGCACTGTCTCTGTGGGCTCATTAAACACCCTTTACGATCCTTACCATGACACTACCTGGTACAGCAATTTTCTGTCTGTTCAGCTAGGTAGCCATTGAGCCATGTTTTTGGTACTTGGCTATACTTGCTTCTGAGTCATTCCTCAGGGAGAGAGAGGAGCTCCATCTCTCTAGGGCTGGAAGATGTTGTCTTCCCCCTCCCATGGGTAGAAAAGCTGCCTCCACATCCTCCTCCTGCTGTGGCTACAGAGCACCTTTACAGACGCCTCCTACCAGGGTTCAGCCTTGCAACCCTTAGCAAGCCAGACTTTTCCTGCCATACAGAAGCAGCTGGCATGGCAGCAGCAACCCAGGGGCTGCCTGGATAACAACCCTGTAGCTACCTTAACAACTTAGATTAGAATAGCAGGAAACTCCAGTCCTTTATTTAGTCTGTCAGTTTTTCTATTATCCTCAAGACTGAGCATGAAACATTCATTATAGCATGTCCTTATTGATTCACTGTTGAAAATATATTGGTATTAATAACTGAAAACTCTTAGGCACTGGGGATAATAAAACAATTGACCAAAAACATAACATGTCTAGAATATTTTTATGCAGTAGCTCCATGCATTTCATTGCCATTAATAACTAAGCCAGCAAGGAGGTGATTTGAGTATTGCATCATCAAGCTATATCACCATTTTTATTTGGTACTTGTATGACTATCCAGAGGAAATAGTTTGATTGTTTGTTGCTAATAGAGTTTAATTTGAGCCCAAATGGGAAAATCTGAAATTTGAAATGACTAAGTCACTGCTAAGAGGCATAATGTTGAGGCTTTAGGTGGCTCAAATACGTCATGGAAAGAATAAATTTATTTTGGGGTATTTTCATGTTGGGTTCTTTTAGGGAGTTTCAAAAGTAGAAACTCCATTTTTGTGGATTGTCTAGCTTAGTTTCTAGTCTTTTGACAGACCATTTTGATAAGGCCGAGGGAAGGGAATGTTTCATTATGGATTTTATACTATTCCCATGTATATCTTGAGAAACATCTTTTGTGCAATCATTTCCTTAGTTCTTTTTATTTAATAAGAGATCATTGTCCACTTCTGGAAAGGCTGATCTCACCAAGAAATGTGATGTCAAAGTATACTATGTTGTAATGTACGGCACAAACATTGTGGAAACTTTCAAAAGGAAAAAAAATCTAAATTCTACTGACCAATCAACTTCATACTCTCTTCTGTTTTTAATTTTGTGCCTATGAAATCAAGGCCTACAAATTTAGAAAGTCTTACATGTTTTGAATAAATATTTAGAATGACATTCACAAAATTTTGTATTTTGTTTTATTCTTTTATCATGTTTCATAAGTATTTTGCTTTTATATTTGTTCTATAATGGCCGCATAATATTTCATAGAGTTCTATAATTATCACTTCCAATTTCACTTTGTAACTAATACTGCAATGAACATATCCATGGCCATTTATTTTTCATGTATTTTAGTTTTTCTTTAGAATATTCCTATGAATAATTTTACAGGGTCAAATTGTATTTTTTAATCTCATAAAATACATTGCAAAATTACTTTTTAAGAGGATAGAACACATTTAAATTCTTCTTATCAGTGTGGCAGAAAATAGTTTTGAAGCATTTTGACCAGGAGAGGGGATTTTACTTAAAGCATTTGTTTATATTTTATGTGCAAAACAATACCCTATTAGTATTTTAATAGTTTTAGAATATTTTCTCAATTTTTTGCTTAGTAATTGTGTTTACTTTTGTATGAATTGTCTTATGTCCTTTGTTTATTTGCCCTTCAGTCTAGGCACTTTTGTCAATCTCTATAAGCCTTCACGTTTTGCTGCAAATATTTTCAGTTTCTGTTTTCTTTTGTATTTCAAATATGTTATGCTTTGTTATACTAGGACTTTAAATGTTTACATAATTCACTTTTTTGATTATTTCTTATTTATAATTTTTCATTACTCTACAGATGGATATAATTTTCATAACTTTATATTGTGATGGTTTTCTTTGATTAGAATTTTATATTTGACTCATTAATCATATGAAATTTATTTGGTGAAAGAGTATTTTACATTATGTACTTTTATATCAATTATTAAATAACAAAAACTCATTTCAAATGCCACTGGCAGTATTATTGTTGAATAGGTATTGTTGGATCAGTAGTGTTCAAGCAACAAGAAAGGAAAAACGAGCGTGGCACCATTTTGGTAGTTAAGAAGTTCAGAATTCAGGCAAGGAAGGAGGACAGGAAAGGGTTTATCAGCAGCAGTGTTTTAATGTTTCACACTGACCATAGCATCACTGTTGTAGGAACTCACTTCTCTCGCCTTTCCTATTTCTTTCTGCTTCTCTTGTTTGCTCTTGTCTGCTGTTTGTTCTGTTGCTCTTGCATGTTCTTTGGCTTATTTTCTTTTCTGTTCTTCTCTTCTCTTCCCTCATTCTCACTTTTTCCCCTTTTAATCTTCTCTCTCCGTCACTATTTCTTTTTCCTTCTTCTAATTCCTTCTGTATCCATCTCTCCTGAACGCATACCTCCTCCAGGAAAAAAAAAAATGTCTATCTCTGGGGATACATGCACTTCTAAATCAATTGTAAGGCATTAATCAAAGGATGAGGCTTGGATCTAAGTTTGAATCTTGGACTTGTCATAACTTACTGCATCAACCTAAGCAGCTGTAGGCATGCAGTCCTCACTTGGTACAATTCTGATATACAGAAATCTCCAGTTACTACAATTAAGTTAAATAACTCATCTCCCACCTGTATGTTTCTAATTTCGATTACCACATGTATCAACTATGAATAATTTCACAAAGTACAAACTTCAGTACTAGCTGCTCAGTCCACAAATCACCAGGGAATAACAGATAGGCATGATAATGAATGACCAATCATGTCACTTCTTTCAAAATCTGTTGGTGATTGGCCATGGTGTGTGTTATTCAGTTCAAGCAGAGACAGCCAAGTGTGCAGTTGCATTGCCTCTTTGTCTCCCAATGATTAATTCAAGTGATGTTTTACAAAACTGGATGATCAAAAGAGAATTGGCCAGCAAAGAAAAAAATACAGCAAAGAAACAAAAGTGATACTACTTGAAGTAAAATTAGAATCAAATACAACTGAAGTTGTAGGAGGAATGTTGACACTGCCACTTCAAGAGACTCCAGATATGCCACCTGGAAGATGCCATGAAGGCAAACTTATGGACATTAAATGAAGAAAGTGGTAGTAATGTAGATTATGATGTCCCAGAAGAAGTAAAGCCAGTGATAATCTTTACATTGAAGGAACTCTTAGAGATAATTCACAACATTCAAACAGCAAAGGTTGAAATGTTGAAAGTCCATCCAAACATAGAAGAGAATATGACAATTTGCAAGGCAGAGAAAAGATGCTCACTCCATATCATAAAGCACATGACCAGAAGGACCAGAAGAAAGCAGTCACTGTTTGAAGTGCTATTCATAAGATTTGTTTTGTTTTGTTTTGTTTTTCTTTTTCTTTTTGGTACTGAGGATTGAATCCAGGGGTGCTCTACCACTGAGTTACATCCCCAGCCCTTTTTATTTTTTGAGACAGGGTATTGCAGGGGCTAAAACTGGCAATCCTCCTGCCTCAGTCTCCCAAGTCTCTGGGATTATAGGTATACAACACTGTGCCCTACTTTTCTTTTTTCTTTTCTTTCTATCTTTTTCTTTTCCTTTTTTCCTTCCCTCTTTCTTTCTTTCTTTCTTTTTTTCTTTCTTTCTTTCATCTCTTTCTCTTTTTTCTTTTTCTTTCTTTCTTCAAAGAAATAAACTACTTAAATTACAGAATACTCAATAAATATTAGATTTGCTATTTTTATTTCCCTATACAGTTATCATGGACAGTTAAAGTTTTAATGTTTTAGGGGAAAATTTCAAAGGTCACAGAATTATACTAATACTTCTCATTGATTATTAAGATTGTTTTGCCCAGTTTCATCTTCCATGGTCATTTTTTATAGTCAATACCACCATGCTAAGCAAGCACTGCCTATTTTTAAAGCTTTAGTTTTTCTACCTGTGGAAAGATGATTATAAGATGATTCTGAAGGTTAAACAGAATGTGGATGAAATGCTTTGAGCAGCTGGAACTCAATAAACTTTAAATAGTAAATAGTTATTATTACTATCAACTACTATCAACTACCAAACAAGGCAATATAGTACAATTTTATGAAGTTGGGTTTAATAAAACTTACTATTTAAACCAAATAGCTGGTACAAAATATCAGAATTAAATAAAAAATACAGTGAATTAGTTAGGAAAAAAAGTAAACATTTTCTAACCACCAGGAAACTATACCCGCAAAGATACCTACTTCTAAAATAATGACGATCTTGCTAATAAAACAGGATGTGCAAACTCACTTCCTGGGACACACATGGAGAAGGGATAAAGTGACCCAGCAGTCTAATTTCAGGAAATTCTTTTTCTTCTTCCTTCCTTCCTTGATTCCCTCCTTCCTTCCTTCCTGCCTTCCTGCCTTCCTTCCTTCCTTCCTTCCTTCCTTCCTTCCTTCCTTCCTTTTCTTTCTTTCTGTTTTAACAGTTCATTCTCTGTTTTCTCTTTGAACTGAGAAACACACCAGAAGAGAGGAGTCTGGAAGTCATTCTTAGAAGAGTTGGGAGTGGTAGTGGATGGATTTAATTAAATAATTCTCTACAGTGTTTCTACAGAAGCTCATAATTATTCTCTGGTTGAATTGTACTCACGTATTTATAAAAACAGGGGTTACTGAACACAAAGGAGAAGGAAGTTCATTAGAATCTTCATCACTTTAGCCATTGTTTTCAGCTATTTTTTCTCCTCACATCGTTCATAACAAGGTAAATATGGTTGATTTAACTTTTAACACTTTTCTTACTTTAGTCTGAAACTAATACTTTGAAAGAAGCAATGGGGATGGAGTGTAGCTGACAAGTGCTTGCATAGCATGTGGAGGGCCCAGGGTTCCACCTCCAGCATGGGTGAGGGGTGGGGCAGGGGGAATGTAGTCATAATAGGGCAGGGAAAAACACAGAGTTCATAAAATCTCAGCTCGAATGAAACATGAGCAGATCTCCATTATTTGAGAATCAAGCCTAAATATCTGAGCACATCATGAATCCCTGTCTCGTTGGGCTCCAAATTTCTCATTCAATGACATCTCATTTGAGGCACATTAATCTGCTGTTGATTCTCTGAACACAACAATGTTCATTTCTAGGTGTCCTTACCCTTACCTAGGTGTTCTTCCCTCTCTTCTGGGTTCCAGTGCTGATGCTCTGGCTGACCTCCTATATACCAAGGGCTTGTACCACTATCATTTGATGTTTAACTCCATCACAGTTTGAGTTCCTGGGGGGCTGGCACCCTACTCTGTATTTACACTTAGTTCACAACTAGTTATATACATAATTTGCTAGTATAGCTCTTGAATGCAGAGAACATGCCTTCTTCATCTCTATATTCAACAGTGCCTAGTGTCCAGTAGAAGCTCAAGAAATAATTATCAAATAAATGAGGAAATAAATTTAGCATTTTAAATAAATATTGTTCAATCTGATTTTCCCCCATGTGAGAAAACATGTCTGCCCTAGTCATTCGAAGAAAAATCCATCATTTATCTCTCTTCACAGTCTTTCTGGGAGGCAAATTTCTCAGAGGGATGTATGAACAAGAAGCTGGGGGACTAGTACATGGCACATCACCAGCTCCTTTGTGTGAGTTCCTTAGGTTTATTGAGCTCTAAACTATCATATAGGCTAAAGATGTGAGCTTAAATTTTATTGTAAATTACTTCATGATATCCCACCATCAATTGAAATGTGAAACATAATCATTTTTTTGTTCTATACAATAAAACAGATAGCTGAAATATGTATATTTTCCTCTGAATTAGCTATTTCCATTTCATATAGATACAGCACAAGCACTCTCCAAATAGCTAATTCAAGACAATGTAATCATTCAAAACTACATTGTCAAGATGAACATAATCAGTAAACTGTAATGTCTAAGCTAAATTTATTTCTCTGTAAGTGCATATGTGTATGTGGATCATAAATATATACACACATACATATATTTTTATGTGTGCTTCTGCATGTTTAATATATATAAATGTGCCCATTAAGACAAGTTAACTCTATGATTTCTTTTGAAAGTAGTACATACATTAAAAAAAATAAAAATAAACCACAGGAAAACTTAAAACCTCCTAAATATATCTGATATTCAAGAAAAAGATTAGCAGATAAACTAAGCTTCTAAAGTTCAAAAATGTGTCCCCAAGGGATTCATGGTGTGGTCAAATGGTCAAAGAATAGAAAGGAAGTGTCTAGAGCAGAAGACACAGTCATGCCCATTTTTCCAATCTTTCTCACTGAAATAGTTTTAAATTGACATCAACTGGGAGAGAAAAGAGGCTTTTCAAAGTTTTTCTGAGTTAAATTCATCAGCATTAGTGGTGTTGCATTTGATGCACCACTAAAGTGAAACTACAATCAGCTACCAGTCTTGTCATAAAATCTGTCCTGTCCTAAAACATTTTCAATGTGTCAATCAGTCAGAACCTTTTAAATTATGGCCTCCTGCCATTTTACACACATGTCAACTGTGGCTGAATCATTCAGCCGTGGCTCAGTCTCATTTGAGAGTGATTACTCCATGTGCCCTGCTGATTGCCTCACAGGCCTGAATACCCACAACAGGCAGGTGCCACAGTGAAGCTCCTGGGAATAATTCAAGAAGGAGGAGATACCTTTTTCGGTATTTAATCACAATAAAATGCAGGGAAAGATTACAAGAAAATTAAAAGTATTTTTAAGTATAAAAAAGAAAGAGTGAAAATGATCCAGTCTTCATTTTTACAGTTGGTAATCTGTGCTTATGAACCACTAGTGCAAAAGTTCCAAAGAGACATTGTGCCTATTCTAAGACGCTTATAGGATAGACTTGTACAAATATGCTGAAAATGTATTTTTTTTTCTTTCTGGGAACTTTTGGAAAAAGCATCTCTGATTTATGGGATCATTCCAGGTCATGTTCCTACAGAACAGAAGTCAGGAGGTTTCACATTGTCAGAGAGTCCTTAGAGCATGTTTCATGAAGACAGGGTCAACTTGCTTATGGGTCAAAATATCCATTGCCCTTGCTCCAACCCACACATGTAGGACCAACCTGGAATTCTGAAACCATCCCAGCAATTCTTGAGCTGTCACTTGGCATGCATCCCTACTTACACAAAGGCAACCCATCAGCACTGGAGCTTATTCATATTCCGTTGGTGCAGTGCAGTTCTCAGTGAGGCAACAGCCGCAGAGAAGTGCTTATAATGCTGTTTTCAAAGACTGATTATAATGCAGAGATGGTACTGAATATCTTTACAGAGCATTAAAAATAACAGCAATAACCTTTCTAATTACAAAGAAGAATGTGTTAACTATGGAAATCACTGGAAAGAATGGCTAAGTTGTTTCTTGTAGAACAACTGCTCAGAAAGAATAGTCACAGAACACCAGTCTCTTTGCTGGTGTGCTAGGACTATAGGAAGCTTCAGGAAGGAGTGCCCAGCCGGAATGAATACATTTCTGACTCTAGTGAGACCATCTTGGAATGGAAATATCCACCTAGAGACTGAAGTCTGGCAACATGCCAGAATTTAGTGGCACCAGACACCAGCTCTAAAGGGAAAACCAGGCAGTGAAGAGCCATAGTTCTCAACTGGTTCTCTGGGGCAAAGGTGTTCTTTGTCACCTTTAAAGATGTGTGGCCAAATTTTAAGTAATTGTAGGGACACACCTTAAAATGGCGACCACAATAACAACACCCTCGGGGCAAAAGCCTCCCCCACTCATGGTACCACCAAGGTGGTGGCCCAGGATTGGCTCATTCAACTTCCATGAACCTGAGCAGCTTTACATCTTAGCAGACCTCTGCCCTGCAGGCCTTGCTGTATACTGCATGTGCTGTTGACCTTTAAAATGATTGGCCCCAGCCTGTATCTCCTCCCCTCGCTCCCTTTTCATATACCTGTTTCACCTCCCCATTAAACTGAGATACTGCTCGACAGACTCCCGGCTGGTGTGCGTTTTTCAGCCGTGGACACTCACCATCCTGTTTGACCCCCGTGCCCCCTCTGGCTGGTCCAGGGTGGGCACCCAACCTTTGTTGTTCGGTGCGGAACAACAAGTAATGAGTAAAATTTAATTTTGCTGCAACTAAGGATGTGTACAGATATATAAAATATATCTTAGAACATGAGGTTATGAAGGTTATGTTGGGGGATATGAAATTGTCTGCCATATTCCAGAGAATAGGCAATTCTTCTTTGCTGCTGGCTTAGTCTCTTTTCCTGGTCACGCTTTCAGATGTATTTGTCACTCTGGACTTGTCTCTTTCTCTTACCCCTCACAGTATCCTCATGTAATCTCTGCTATGTTCGGGGCTTCATTTAGTACTGGGGCACTGATGGCTTCTCAGGAGAATTCAAGTCATGATTCTACCACTTAACACCTGAGTGACTGAGAAGAAACCCTATCTGTATAGTGGGAATGTTAGCATCTGCTGAATAGGGTTGATGTTAGAATAAGACAGAGCAGATGAAGTACATGTATAGAGTTGAGTCTAAATAAAAATTAGCAAGTGTTACTATTAGTGAATATACCTTTTAGGAACTTTGGAAGACATGGCCGAATGAGACACCTAATAGCTTGGATTTATAATCAAAATGGTTAACACATATTGACCACTTGCCACAGATCAGGAATGGAGCTAATTCTTCACATATTAATTAATTTTTGAATGACCCTGCAAGTATAATGACCTCAGTCTCAGAGAATGGTTACATAACTTGCTGATGTGCACACCACTAGGAAGTAGCCGACTGGGATCAGAACCAGTCTGAAGCAGTCTGGCTCCACAGTCTCCTCTGGGGTGTTGTTGCAAAGCTCTGGCATACAACAAGTGTATCCCATACCATGTTTGATTTCATTGCATACCCATGACTTGTTCTTTTAAAAACAGAGCCAGAAAGCACATCCAAGAGAAGGCAAGTAAAAGAGTGATTTTGGAAGGGAGCCAAATGGTTATTAATCCAAAGCTTTTCCTTAATGATTCACAAAGGAAAATAATATTTACTATTAATATGTGATGAGTGCTTGGGAGCCAGGTGTTAAGGAATAGCGCTCGGTTCCCTGTATTTGGGAAATCTATATGTACCATGATCTCAATGAATTTATATCCAGGGAAAATAATTGAATGAGGCTTTTGCCATGTAATTGTTCAAGACCTTAAAGAATATTGGGAAAAATAATCAATGGTAAACTTACACTTAAAAACTCTGATATTCTTTTTTGGAATCCCAGAGTTGTCAGTGTGGATGAAAAAATGGACACAATCCAAGTGGTCACAGTCCCCTATCCATATATCTCCAATATGACTCCAAATATTAAGTAATCATAAATGCCAACCATGGTAATGGATCTACAATGAGTTGCCACCATATCACTTTATTGTTCAAAAATATTTTCATGGCATCAATGTCCTGAAGGATAAAGTCTAACATCTTTGGCATGTTACTGGTATTTAAAGTCATTTATAATCTGACCCCAACCAATATGTCCAGCCCTGTCACACTGTCCACTGTTCCTGTCAAGTCCAATTCCCATCCCCACAAACAGCTGCTCTTTTGTAACAATGAGACATGCTTTCAGATTTCTGTGTTTTTGAAAATATTGTCTCTTTATGGAAAGTTCCACTTTCCAGGAAGGTAGTCATTAGAGATTTAAATGTAGTTTTAAAGTAATTTTAAACTATTTAAGGGAAAATGAAATTAAGTTTTCAGTTCCTCAGTCATACTAGCCACATTCCAAGGGCTATGAAGCCTTTGGAATAGTACAGATAAAAATTGTTTTCATCAACACAAAAGTTTTATTGGACAGTTTTTCTTAAAAGTACCTCAACTTCCTCCCAAACCTCAACTTCTGGGCCCTTCAGATTCTTATTCCTTTCCAGGCTTTTACTCAAAAATCACCTCCTGTGTAGCTTCCCTGTAACCTCCCTCCCATTGTGTTTTTCTTATGTATCTATTACAGTACCTGTCAATTCTGTTTGATTTTGTTTATGATTCTGTCCCACTTGGATTTTGGAAACATGAGAGAAGGAACTCTTTATTTTCATCTTTGTATCTTCATTGCAGTTCCTGAAGATCACAATGCCTTTTGGATGGATAAATGATTTGGGATTGCAGACCAAGATCTCTAACCTCAGTTTTCTTTGTCTTTTCTCTTTCTGAAGAGGAGGAAAGAGAAGTTGTATCACGTTCCCATGGCATTCCATGGAAAATTGGAGAAAAGTAAGAAAGGAGTTCACCTTTCTGAGCCCTCAATGAATCTGGGTTCATCATGTGTGCTGGGCTCAGGGCATCTGAACTCATCACCGCCTGCAACCCTCCCCTGATCTCTGACAGGAGAGTGTGGGGGTGGAACTGAAGCAGCTCGCTAATTATACCTTCAACCCACATCCTTCTATCAATGTGTCGTAACTGCTGCCTCATTCCAAACTCCGTAGCCCAACTTACACAGAATTGCAGGGGGAGGCACCTACCTACGTGATATCAATTAACCTCTGCACAGGCCTCGTTTCCTAGAAGTTTCAAAGAAGAAAAAGTTTAAGTGTGTGGTTAAAAGGAAACAATTTTGTTGTAGTCACTAATATAGAGACTATAAAATTATATTAGTGTGCTTCAAGGGAGCATCACCTGTGCCATTTTATTTCTATAAAGTCATCGATAGAAAAACAGATCAATAATGCAACATTAGTGTTTAAAAAGTTATGATAAAGAGTAATTTCCTGCCCCTGTGGCAGTTTCACACAGCAGATGATGGAAAGCTAAGAAAGGACTATTAAAATCTATAAAAATTCTTTCTAAATAGGACAAATCCATCTGGCAGGCTTTCAGGGAGGTCCCTTATATATAAGTGGGATGAAAGACAGCTAGATGCAGAGGGGAGAAAACAGGCTACAGAGAAAGGAAGACCAGTGTCCAAATCTCACCTCAGCAAATATCTAGACCTTCCTGAAATGATTTAGTTAGGGAATATAGGTCCCAGGATATGGTCTAACAGGTAAAGAAATAAGACAAGGAAAACTAAATTGCTCTGCCTAATTAATAAATCAAGGAGGATTTCTAGAGACAGAATAGAATGAAAAACTGGGGTAAGATCAAAGTCCAGTCCATGGACCATTCACATCAGAATTACTAAAGGACATAAGTGATTATATTAGTTTCCAAGAGCTGCTGTAACAAAGTACCAAAGATCAGGTGGCTTAAAACAATAGGAGTTTATTCTCCCAAAGTTCTGAAGACTAGAAGTGTGAAATCAAGTGATGGGCAGGGCAAAGTTCTCTCTTCTAGCTCGTAGTGACTGGCAAAACTTGATATTCTTTGGCGTGCAGCTACATAAATACAATCAGGCTCCATCATCACATCTCTTCTCTGTGTGTCTGTGATAATCTCCTCTCTGAGCTTGTGTCTCTTCTCTTCTTATAAGGACTCCAGTTGTATTAGATTAAGAACCTACCCTACTCCAGCACGACCTGATCTAATTTACATCTGCAGAGACTCTACTTCCAAGTAAGATCACATTCACAAGTAGCAGGGGTTAGGATTTCAACATAACTTTTGGAGAACACGATTCTAACAAAAATTGTTAAGAATAATATTCCCAAGGCCCATTTCAGAGCTACCGAATGGCCCTCTGACATTTCTAATTCAGTCTTCCATATAGGTTTAATATACCATTAAGTTTGAGGATGATAGTCTAGGAAAACAATAAAGGGCTGAGATGGGTTGTAACTTAGCCAGGACTAGGATAAAGTAAATGAGGCACTTGTTTTGGGTGAAAAATTCAAAGGATTACCCCAAACCTAATAGATTAAATATTTTAATGCAATTTAAAAAGATTAATGTGAAAATGCATGATGAAAAAAATTTAAATAAGACAGCATCAATATTACTGATTTCCTCCTTTTCCTTTAGGCACCAATAAGGTTCAGCACTGAACTTGCAGTAGGCATGTGTCGCTGAGAAAGGCCAACCTCTATATTGTCAAGAACATTATTGTGCAATAAATTAGAAGAAGCTTCTTTTGTAATAACTCCAGTTCCCCCAGAGTCCAATGGAATTCTGCTAGGTGTAGCTGCCTTGTCCTAGTCATATTAAGGAAACCAAAGAAGAGTAATTTTGTACACATTTTGGTTACCATAGACAAGCAAGAAAAGTTCCACCTTGGGAGGCCAGATATACGTGAGATGAAGAATGAAAGGAAGACAAGAAATCAGTCCAAGTGACTTGTAGGCACTTTGAAAAAAAAATAATCCTTGTCCACACTGGGGAATTAGGTAGACACTAGGCCTTCCCTTCTATGTTTGACGGGAGATTAATCCACATACATTTTATTATTAAAGGTAAGGGAAAGTCTAAAAAGATAGAAATGCTCGGCAACTGTTAAGTGCCAAGCTGATGATATTGGTTGTCCCATTGAACCCAGAAAGGCATGACCTTTGAAAGTAGACATTTTAGTAGAGGGAAACAGACATTATTACCTCATGTACAAGTATGACTGCATGACCAATGTGATCCTGCAATATGTATAATCAGAAAAATGAGAGATGACACTCTATCTACCTATGATCTATCAAAATGTATAAATGCACTCTACTGTCATGTACAACTAATCAGAACAAATAAATTTTTTTAAAGTAGACTTTTACTATAAATCAGCTGAGAAGAAGGAGCTATTGGGAGTGAGGGGATCCCAACCAGTGGAATTGAGAGGGTCTGGAATCCTAATGAGTTCTTGGGGTATACACTAATGTGGACTGCAACTGCTATAGATACTCAAAAATTGCATCCTGGCTAAGCAATATTAAGTTCCTCTATGAAGTCCCCAGGTAGAGTCCAGTCAGGAAGGGACTGACTCTGACAGCTCCTTCTCATTTTGTTTCTCATGTGCTATCTGCCCTTTCTACTCAGATCTCAGAGATCTTGGGCTGATTTCATTTCTAAGTGGTGTACCTCTTCCCACTTGTTTCCTTGACCTATAAGTGAAATATACGGGGGATATCTTTGAAGTTCTTCATTTTTGTGGAGTTACCTTTATTTTCTAGTAAATAATACTATACTATACTGCACAGTGCCACCAAGTCAAATTACAGAATTTCTGAATTTTGCTTTATCATAGTCAAATTACTTGAATTTTACATATCAGCAGAGTCTCAGTCCTCAGAATGCTATAGGAGGTAAGATGTCAAGACAATGGCAGAAGCATTCTACATCAGTATGGAGGTTGGGGTGAAGAAGGCCGTTAAAAGAAAGTAAGTCTTTTTTCTGATTTCAGGCCTGTCATGGTTATTATACCTGAAAATGTTATTACAACTCAGGATATAGGGAGGGGGAAGTTGATCATTTCCTTGTTTACTACTATTTATTCCAGTTTGATAGAATGTTATTGGGGAACTTTCCCTTTGCACATTCACAAATACTTTAAAGATTATATAAGGGCAAATATATTGAAAATAAAAGTGAATGACAATAAAACAATAAGAGAGTAAGAGAACAAGACAGGGAAACATGGAGATCAGCCCCTGTCATCTATTTTGGTATGGTACTGTGAGCAGAACCTGGGAATACAACCAGCTGTCATTGGGATCAAATTCTGGGTCTATCAACTTACAGTGTTGTGATTCTAAATAAGGATTTTCAACCCATTGTTATTCTCATTTATAGCACAGGTGTTCTAATATCCTTTTCATGAGACAGAGTTGGAGATAAAATGGGGCAGCATTTATAAAGTTCTGGGTGTTGGAAGTGGGCAGGTTCCTTTCCCCTATAAACTCCAGCGAGTGCTTCACTGATCTTTCCACCTAGTGGTTAGGTCACTGGGGACTTGGATAAATCTGTTACTCTTTTCAAGCTGTTTAGGTTAATATATAAATTGCTTGTCTTACTAGGTAACTGTGACAGTTGAAATAAATAAGATACATGATCAGAATATTTTAGACATAAATCTGTATTAGTTAGGATCCATTTTTGGTAGCTATAACCAAGAACCCCCAAATGAAAGTAGCTTAAACAAGACAGAAGTCAGCATGGAATAGACATTTGTTAAGTGGATAACTGTTTCAAGGAACTATTTCCACATTATTGGATGTTTTCTGTAGATTTTCCATATGTCCTTGAACTTACTAATTAATTCTACATTCAATTCTATAAATATTTAGTTAATGTCTCCAATGCTAGGTGATGGCAATATCAAAGTAAATAAACTCCTTACTCCAGGGAGCTGATGGTCCTGATGAGATATGATATGGTACATGACTTTCCATACATTATAATAAAGGTAAACATTCCCAAGAATAGAGTTCTATTCCATTGCTAAGCATTTAAAGTACTGGGAACATTTTTCTGAAAGTTAGACATGTATTTGAAGGAGTTTTGCCATATAAATTTTAGCTGTCAGAAAACTATGCAGAAATCATAAAGTGAATGAACTGTGTTGCTACCAGGGGCAAAATCCTATTGGTAACGGACTATCTTTTGGGATCTATCAACTGGGTCCACACAGTGAATGCAAACTGCTAATCCATCTTGGTGCCTTCATTTATCAACGACATCACATACTTTAACAGCCACTTGTGACTGGAGTCTTATAGTATTTTTCTTATTCAAAAAAACGTTCCCACTATCTTACTGGATTGTCTGAATGTGTCTTGTCTGTGACCCAGGAGGAAAGACTGACTCAGAGCAACATCGGCCTGGAAGCCAAAAAGAGGAGTTCAAATCAGGATAACTCGATGTTTCTGAAATTCATGCTCACACATTCCAGAATGGCAGAGGAAGAAGCTGACAGATTATGAGCTAAACACTGTCACATTCAAATTCTGCAGAAATGTGGCTACTTAAGAATTGGTGCAGATGATTTTGTTCATTTCATTTTTCTTATGATAGCTAACACAGTGTCATGTAAAAACTAGGTGCTTGATACCTAGTTCTACTGGTTGAGTGAACTGTCTTACTTTATTTCATATATAAATATATGTCATAGATCACAGAGATTGACCAGTATGCAACCGGATTATATAGTTGGTAGATGACCCAAGCTTTACTGGTTTATAATTGTTCCTTAGCAATGTAATGTCATTGTTTCATTTCTCCTTGCTTCTTCACGAAGGGGGTTTGACAGCAAGCTTCCTTCTGAGCACCATCCTTTAAAACTTTAAAAGGTTTTGCTTCTGCCAAGCATAGGGTCAAGGAACTGACGCACAGGATTTTGTATATCTCTCACCTTTAAGTCAACACCTTTGTGGATGTTAGTACTGTTGAGAGGGGGAGAGAGAGAGACTTTTTCTTTTCTGTCAGGCTTATTACTTGTCATATTGTAAGGACACAAATTTTGTAATACTTTACTACAATGAAATAAAATTTCATCCATAATTTAAAAAACTAATATGACCTAATTAAGAGAGAAGTAAAAGGAGAAATGAAAAACACAATTAAATGAATTTAACTAGTTAATTAAATCCATTATAAGATGACACATATTTCAATATGTAAATATGGGGGAATGATTAACCTAGAAACCAAGATGAAGCAGAATGCAAGCTATGAAAAATATCTGTGAATGCAGTAGCTTGAATCAACATACTTGATTCAAGTTGGACACACTGACTACTCAAATGCCATGTGTAGTATTGCTATCAGTGACAGAACTTTCTTGAATGATAAAAACTCTTGGTACATTTCCAAATGAAACAGTGTAGTTTTTCCCTAAGTTATATGATAGCTATACCCCTGGAAATTCAACATAGGTTACAAAAAATAGTTTGAGTTTATACATAATACGGAATTAGATTCAAAGCTTAGAAAATGATCAGTTTTTAGACTTATATATACTGTCATGTATATCTAAAAAAATAAAAATAAATACTGCAACAACAGCAAAAATAAATTCAACAGGACAAGGCTGGGGATATGGTTCAGTAGTAGAATGCTTGCCTAGCATGTGCGAGGCCCTGGGTTCAATTCCCAGCACTGAAAAATAAATAAATAAAAGTAAATAGAACAATCGAAAATTATGGGGGAAATGAAACAATTCCTTGTTGTGTGAGATTTTTCTGTGCCTTGCAGATATCTCATGTCCCTGTCCTGAGCCCTTCAAATGCCCTCAGGATTCATTAATAACTGTGGTAACCAAAACATGTTCATAATTTTCCAAAATTGGGCCTTCAAGACCACTCCTTTGGAGAAGCCAAAAAATTAAATTCATTGAAAAAGAAAAAAACAGGTGTGAATCCTGGAAGATGGCAGTCAAAATAGCATTGTTTTTGAATCTCTTTAAATTCCTCCATCAAAGTAGATGGACCCATTAGAAAGGCAATGTAGGCAAAGAATGACTATCTGAAAGAGGACGAGGAGAGATGGGGAGAACACAGAAGGAGGAGAATGAGACCACTGATAGTTTCATAGGTATTAATTAAGAATAAAAGGATATTACTTCAAATCAAATGGAGAGAAAAAAGGGTTTTACCTAATTTCAACATTGTTGACTGTGGAAAAATCATTAGATAATAACTAAAAAAGAGGGCAAAAGGCAATTAGTAAGAGTAATTACTGGTTAGTAAAACTAACCATTAGAACAAAAACAAAACAAAACAAAAACTACTCAAAATGCCCCCCCCAAAAAAAAGAAAAAGAAAATAACAGGCATAAGAAATAACAACTCTTAATGAAAGTGCTGGGATAATTGATATACATGAAAAAAATATATAAATTTAGATGCATCAACAAGAGAAAACTACAAAAGGACCTGAAATTTCAAACAAAAAAATAGAGTTTGACTACTAGAAGGAAACATGAATGAATTCCTCTATAATCCAGAAACAGAGAAAACATTTTTACCATAATTCAGAAGCAATTAGAGAGAAATTAGATCACATTTAACTTTAGCATGTCAAAAGAAGACACTGTAAACCAAGATAAGTGATTTTTGGGGAAAGGATTTACAATTTATATCACAAAGAGGTAAAATACTTATTTTTAAAAAGTCCTAAAAATAGACCTAACTCTGTAGAAAAATTAATGGAATTCAAAGAGAAAGAAATGCAAAGTTCTCTTAACCAAATGAAAGATGATTGACCTCACCCATCATAAGATGTATACAAATGAAAACTCCACTGAGACACCATTATCTACTAGATTGTGAACATTTAAAACTTAAACTACATGATCTTTGACAAGGCTGTGAAGAAATAGATAGTGTCATATGTATTGTAGAGGGAATGGAAGGTGATTGCAAACCCTATGGAAGAGAACTGGTCAGTATCAAGCACAATGATTATTGCACTTGCCCTTTATCCCAGTGCCATGGTATGGATGTTTATGTGTCTGCAGAGTACACATATTGAAATCCTGACCCCCAGGGTGATGGTACTAGGTGGTGGGGCCTTTGGGGATGATCAAGTCATGAGTTGAAACCTTCACGAATGGCATTAGTGCTCTTGTGAAACTGGCCCAAAGGAGCTAGTTCATTCTTTTCACCATGTGAGTGTAAGTTCGCTGGCGATTTTGGCACCATATGTAAGCTCGCAGCCATTGGAATGTAAGCTCACCAGCAGCCAAACCCGAGTCAGACAAAAGTAGCCAAATTAAGCTTTATTACAGTTTGAGCTCCCAGGCGAAATTCGCAGCCCTCTGGGGTGAAAGTTGGGGTGGAGAACCAGCTGCTCAGGGTCTTATATGGCTGGAATAGGCTAAAGGTCTGGCCCAGGAATAGGTGGACCAGAAGGACATAAGGGTCAGCTGGTCTTATTTGTCTGCATCTGATTGGTCACTTCTGGTGCATTGCCTTGCTCTTTGTGCTCTGCAGTGGGTTGCTAGATGTCTTTGCTCCTTCCCCTACAGCCGCCCAAATCCGACCTGACAGTGAGCACATAGTGAAAAGATGCTCTGAGTCCTAAGGTGGGTCCTCACCAGACTCCAGATCTGCTGGCATCTTGATCTTGGACTCCTCATTCTCCAGAACTATGGAAATAAATATCTGTTGTTCACAAGTCACTTGGTTTGTCTTTTTTTC
This sequence comes from Glaucomys volans, assembly GCA_020662805.1. Lineage (NCBI taxonomy): Eukaryota > Metazoa > Chordata > Mammalia > Rodentia > Sciuridae > Glaucomys > Glaucomys volans. Next base: position 174,167 of record JAJEJO010052954.1, read on the forward strand.
TTATAACCACCCAAATGTACTAACACATTCAATAATTTCATTCCAAAGGTACACAGGCAAAAAATTGCAAAGGGATGTATAACCAGAGCTAGTCATTGCAGAACAGTTTGCTTTAGCAAGATGGAAACAGTACAAATGTCCATGGAGGAGGCCTGGGCAAATAAACTGTAATGCATCCACCTGAGGGAGCTCTGTGCAGCTGGAGAAGAATTAGAAAACCCCGTATATGATGGTCAAGTATTCTCCAGAATATATTGTTGTGTGGGGATAGGGTGGTGTTGGGGAGACAAGAAATATTCTTATAAAGTTCTTATTGTGATGAAAAAGGGAGGGTGAATATTTTTTCAAAGAATAAAACCAGCTAGGTGTGGTGGCACACACCTGTAATCCCAGTAACTCGGGAGTCTGAAGCAGAATTGCAAGTTCAAAGCCAGCCTCAGCAACTTAGTGAGGCCCTAAGCAACTTACCAAGACACTGTCTCAAAACAAAAAGTAAAACTAAAAAGGACTGGAGATGTGACTCAGTGGGATTAAGCACTTCTGGGTTCAATCTCTGATGGGGTGGGGGAAGGAAAGGAAAACGAAAAAAAGAAGGTTATCTACAGAGTTACAAGGAATAGAATAAAGGGGATAGAGATAACAGCAGGACTTATTTGAATAGTTTGTTTTATCCATTTAACATTGGTGCCATAAGTATATTTTGCATAAAAAGTTCTTAAAAAGATAAAGTAAATATGTACTAGTGATATAACTACATGGAGAACTATTTCAAATGACCTTGAAACACAGTTATTTCACATTATTTCCTACAGGGATACAACCTAAGACTAAAAATAACTGAAAAAAGTTTGAAGTGTTTGCAGTAATTGTTTTTGATGTTGGTGCTGGTGTTGGTATTGTTATTCTGAAGCTGATATTTGTATGTTGTGAAACATAAAAAATAAGTACTAGTGTATTATTCTCTCATTCTCATTGTTTTTAAAAATTAGATTCTTAGTGTGGAAGAAGAACACACAGATGCAAGGTGTACAAAGTTAAATAAAATCTCTGTGCTCCTCAATTTAATTCTGAAGTGTGAGGATGAATGCATGATACATTTTTATTGATTAGTATGTAATTGTTTTCACAACTCTGTTTACTGGTTTAAAAATAGTAACTACTCACTACCAATAACATTCTTACTGTGATATTAAAATTCCATTTTCCACTACAAGAAACCAAGTCTTCTTAAAGAATGGACTGATTCCAGATTTGGAGGATGAAAGGTATTGAATTATGTTGCTACATCTTGTTAGTAGAAAACTATAGAAGACTTTAAAGTCATGTCAGAAGGACTGAGAAGGATGCTTGAACAGGCTCCTACTTTTGAAAATGGGAAAATCTGAGCATCAATGAGAATAAGAAACACAAGTCCCTGAAGCATATCAATCACACTTAAATCCATGAGTTCACAATTATACATAAAAAGCACTCTCATTGGTCACTATTGGGGGATGCTAGGGAATCAATTCATTATTTTGAATCCCAGAAAATTTGGGAAAAAATAAAACACTTATCCTCCTATTTCCATTAGAACTCTCCCATCATAATTACTTAAAAGTTGATGAAATAGTGTATAGATAGATAGATAGATAGATAGATAGATAGATAGATAGATAGTTTTCAGTTACTAATGGTGGGATTATGGAATTAGATTATTACAATTTTGTTTTCTCCACTGAAGTAATAGATCTACACAAATATCGATGACCAGTAGGAATTCATGTTCAAAACACTAGAAAAACTAGAGATAATAGGAACATACCTCAACATTGTAAAAGCTGTATATGTTAAAACAAAGGCTAACATCATTCTAAATGGAGAAAAACTGAACGTTCTTTCTAAATACAGGAACAACGGGGATGGCCTCTTTCACCATCTTTATTCAACATAGTTCTTGAACCTTTAGCCAGAGCTATTAGGCAAAAGAAAGAAATTAAAAGGATACAAATAGGTCTCCTAAATATAGGATCATGTCAGTGGCATATAGGGATAGTTTGAGATCTTCTTTTCCTATTCTTATCCCTTTAATTTCTTTCTGTAACCTAATTGCTTTGCCTAGAGTTTCAAGGATTATGTTGAATAGAAGAGGTAAAAGATGGAATCCTTGTCTTGTTCCCATTTTAAAGGGAATGTTTTCAGTTTTTCTCTGTTTAGAATGATGTTGGCCTTTGGTTTAACATATATAGCTTTTACAATGCTGAGGTATGTTCCTACTATCCCTAATTTTTCTAAAGAAGGGAAGAACTCTACAATGAAAACTATAGAACCCTAAAGAAAGAAATTGAAGAAGACCTTACAAGATGGAAAGATCTTCCGTGTTCTTGGCTAGACAGAAATAATATTGTCAAAATGGCCATTCTACCAAAAGCACTATACATATTCAATGCAATTCCAATTAAAATCTCAATGACATACCTCATAGAAATAGAGAAAGCAATCATACTACCAATAGTGCTGTACATATTTAATGAAATTCCTACTAAAATTCCAATGATGTTCTTCATAGAAATAGGAAAAGCAATCATGGAATTCATTTGGAAAAATAAGAGACCCAAAATAGCCAAAGCAATCCTGAGCAAGAAGGATGAAGTGGGAGGCATCGCACTAGCAGATCTTAAACTATTCTACAGAGCAATAGTAACAAAATGGCATTGTATTGGCTCCAAAATAGACATGTAGACTAAAGGAACAGAATAGAAGACACAGGGAGAAACCTACATAAATATAGTTATCTCAGGGCACATTTTCCCCCCAAAATCAGGAGAGACTTCTAGAAGTCAACTTTCAAGTCACTCCAACTTCATTCTTCCTTCCCTTATCCACTTCCATTAACAGAATCAAGAAGTTCTTAATACAAATAATGATAAACAGTGGTGAGGATGTGGGGGAAAGGCATACTTACACATTGTTGGTGGGACTGCAAGTTAGTACAACCACTCAGCAGTACCAAGATTCCTCAAAAACTAGGACTTCTCATATTAGACAAAGGCACCAAAAACATATATTGGAAAAAAGATAGCCTCTTAAACAGATGGTGCTGGGAAAACTGGATATCCATATGTAGCAAAATGAAATTAAACCCTTATCTCTCACCCTGCACAAAATTCAACTCGAATTGAATCAAGGATCTAGGCACTACACAAAATACCCTGCACCTACTGGAAGAAATTTTATGCCTAATTCTCCATTATTTTAGCTTAGGAACCAACTTCCTCAATGAGACTCCTAAAGCACAGAAGTAACATCAAGAATCAATAAATGAGATAGTATCAAACTGAAAAAGCTTCTTCATATCAAAGGAAATTTTCAAGAGCATGAAGAGAGAACCTATAGAATGGGTGAAAAATCTTTGCCACTTGTACCTCAGATGGAGCATTAATTTCCAGAATATAGAAAGAACTAAAAAAAAACAAAAAATAAAAGGAAAAAGAAAGAGAAAGAAAGAAAGAAAAAGAAAGAAAGAAAGAAAGAAAGAAAGAAAGAAAGAGAGAAAGAGAGAGAGAGAGAGAGAGAGAAAGAAAGAAAGAAAGAAAGAAAGAAAGAAAGAAAGAAAGAAGAAAGAAAGCAAGCAAAAAGAGCCCAATGTGTAAATGGGCAAAGGAATGGAACAGGCAATTTACAGAAGAAGAAATATGGTCAACAAATACATGAAAATACAGTCAACTTTTCTAGCAATTAGAGAAATGTAAATTAAAACTACATTGAGATTTCATTTCACTCCTGTCAGAATAGTAATTATCAAGAATACAAGTAATGATAAATGTTGGCAAGGATGTGGGGAAAAGGTACATTCATACATTGCTGGTGGGACTGCAAATTGGTGCAATCACTCTGGAAAGCAGTGGGGAGATTCCTCAGAAAATGTGGAATGGAACCATCATTTGAGCTGGTTATTCCACTCCTCAGTATATACCCAAAGAACTTAAAATCAGCATACTACAGTGACACAGCCACATCAATGTTTATAACAGCTCCATTCACAATAGCCAAGCTCTGGAACCAATCTAGGTGCCCTTCATCAGATGAATAGATAAATAAAATGTGGTATATATACACAATGAAATATTACTCAACTATAAAAAAAGAATGAAGTTATGATAATTGCCAGTGATTGGACAGATCTGGAGACTATTACACTAAGTGAAATAAGCCAATCCCCAAAAGCCAAAGGTCCAATGTTCTCTCTGATATGTGGATGCTAACATACAACAAGTGGGGAAAAGGAAGAAGAGAAGTTCAGTAATAGACAAAGGGGAATAAAAGGAAGAGAAGGGAACAGGAAATAGGAAAGACAGTGGAATAAATCTGACAACTTTCCTATATACATATATGAATATATCACAGTGAATCTCCACAGCATGTACAACCATAAGACTGGGATCTTAGTTAGAATAAGATGTACTCCATGTTTATATAAATATGTCAAAATATACTCTATTGTCATGTATAACCTAAAAGAAAATTTTTAAAAACTGGAATTTTAAAAATTCCATTCCAAGGGGAATAGAATCCTCCCACTCCAGGGCATCTCACAGCAGCAGCCCTGGATGTGCAGACTTGGCTCAGTCTGAGTGCCCTCTAGGAAACATGGAGTGTCATTGGAAGCTGGTATGGTTTGTGTTTCTGCTGCTCCCCTGTCAGCAGCCTAGCTGATCACTGCAGACAAGCAGCCAAACCATTGAGAAGATGCTTCTTCCGCTTCTTTATGTCCACTCATGTGAAGTCAGTTGAAAGCTGCCCTTGATCAAAGGCTGCAGGTGGATGACCACAGGACTTTTATTTATTATTTATAGAGCATCACAAGTGTTATCCAGCAGTTTGCAAAACATAAGACACTAGAGAGAAAACTCATGCAATGAGAAGTTGACAATGTAAATAAAATGTAAACATTACCATGAATAAGAGTGAAGCCCCTGAGAGGTAGAGATGTGGACTCTTTATTAATTTGGGGGAGACTGGATGGAAGTAGATTCAAAGGGGATGCACCTTGAAAAAAATCATGGGCAGAAACATATTCCAGAAAAAAAGGTATCATTAAAAAAGTTTAGCCAACTTATGAAATCAGTACAAATGAGAACACTGTATTTCATTAAATTATCAAAGTTTTAAAAAATGATACTATATAATCCTTGTGAAGGTTCTAAGATAGTGTCACCATCATTTATTTTTGGAGGCATTGTAAATTGGTAGAACACTTTAGGAAAGCAATTTGGTATTCTGTATCTGTTAGGATTCTTATGTAAGACTTTAATCCTTCTGCAGTATTTATAACTTTAACATATTGCAGAAGATAGTTGAGCACAATTCAGCCTTTATGCACACACAGTAGTGAACATCCTGTGTTCCTGTTATCAAGTACATTTCTTCTCTCTGCAATATCAGTTTTGTATAATTTATCCTAGTCCCCTTTTTTGCTGATCCCAAATATATATTGTTTTGTAGCGACCACTATCTCCCAATAATATTACAATAAAAGTGTTTTGGCGTTTTAACCCCATGTTTTAATTTCTAGGATCATAAACTTAAGAAATGAAATGTGGAAAAACAATCTACTGTATAGATTAAGATACTCATAACACTGATTAGAGTATAAAAATAGAAACAACCTAACTGGTATCAAGTGGAGGTTTCAGTAAGTAATTATGACATATTCAGTTGATGCAGTACTGTTAAGGGCCCTAAATAATAGCTGATGATTATATAGTGATGTGGAAAAAAACACTATAATATTGACAGATAAAAGCAAAATGCAAAATTAAATATCAAGTGTTAGTATAACCAAACTGAAAAACTGGTGATGAAGAAAGAGAGGCAACCACTAACCAGCTAGTGGTGATCAAGGTAAAAAGGTGGGTGTTAGAGGACTTCTTTATGCTTATCCACTGTTTCATATTTATCAAAATATGTGCACATACATACAAGTATTTGCCAATGCACACTTGAAATAAAATGATGGAAAAACAAGTGACAGAATCAACATTGTATGCTGTCTTTCTTATAACATTCTACCTCCAGGGCAGCTAGTCTAAAAGGAAGGTAATAAACCTCTGAACCCCCTGAGAGGAGCTACTCCAAGACCCCTCACTGGACAACTGTAAGGATGTTTGTAGAACCCTAGGCTGGAACAGATTCTCTAGGGAAGTAATTGTTGTTGTTGTTGTTTTCTTCTGATGCTACATTTTCTATAACATTTGTACCAGAAATGAAAATGATATGTGCCCCATAATAACCACACAAAGACTTCCTGTGTGGCAGAGAACTGAAATTCCACAGTACTAAAAGTCTCTACAACATTGTGTGTTTAATGATGCACTGATGACAGATGTAAGGAGGAGAGAGTTAACGCTAGAAGATATTCAAGAAGCAATCAAAATGAGACTTGCTTTAGTGACACTAAGCACAACTTACTGCTATTTAAGCACCCAGGGGCTTGAGGATGGGTATTGCTCAGACTCCGGAAAGGCCAATCAATACTGGTCGATAACGATTTCACTTTGGTGAGAAGAGCATTGCATATTTCTGTTTACTCTTCGGATGTTTGACAGAGTCAGTCCTCATTTGAAGTGCTGTGTCATGGGCAGAATGTAGAGTTTGGGATGGATAGATCTCAGCTCAAATCCTGGCATTATTTCTACACAATGGTTGTATGACCTTGGGTAGGTCACTACCTATGCAGGACACAAGGGCTCACAAAAACTGAAAACAGACTCCAGCTGACTGTGGGAATCAGGGGCAACAGCTTGAACACAAGGTACTTCCTACTGATGACGAAAACCAATACCCAGGTGTGAAACTTCCCTGTTCTCTCTCATTTCCACTTTAGGAGTGGCAAGAACCACCATGATGAGGAGTGAGCGAAGGGTGGGGGATATGGTAATATGCAATTGCCAGGGATTTTCCCTGGCTCTGAACTAGTGTCTCTGTCACTCTACCCTAGAGTCCTCCAATGTCCCTGCCACAGTGCTCCATTCTCAGTACCATCGGGCATTGTACCAGCCATTACATCTTTAATCAGAAGCTCTCCACATGCTTATGTCTAAATCCACAGTGATTGTTTGAGACAAACTTATTACTCTCTTGGTTTTCATTGAGGTTAAATCCCACAGCTGGCTTATTGCACATCTGTCCATCCCCGCTCTTTCCTTCACACACTCCTGTTCATCACTACCCCTCCCCAGGCTGTCCTGCTCCATTTGCAGGTTTTAGCCCTCCCATGAGACCTGCCAGCCCCTTAGCTGGCACTTGACCATAAAGTATGCCAGCAGCACACATCTCTCTCCCTGTAGGGAGGATAAGACAATGAACGTGCCAAAGATGCTGGTAACAGTGTCATAATTACTGGTTGATAAATCAGTTCCCTCTGCCCACCCATGTCACCCAGTCAACTTGTCAGCATGGAGAAGTATTGCAAAATGGGTCAGAAGGGGAGGTTCTGGCATCTGACTACCTGTGTTCTCCAAGATAACAAATACAAAGCACTTAGCAAGTGTCTGCTCTCCTATCTCTACATCTTCTCAAAGAAGTGGGTGTCAGCTCTTGCTTGATTCCTTTATGGAGGTCACCAGTGCAGTTTCTAGAACTCTCTATATTACAGCATCTTCACCTGCCTCCTTCCTCTGTTTCCCAATTTCCTGGGTGACCTCACCAGAAACTATTTATCATTGAAGAGTCCTAGACCTCTCTGAGAACGTGAAGAAAGCCTGGGCATACAATTTTGCATAAAACTCCTGAAGTTCATTAAAATCCTAAATACCATCTCTGAATCTTGAATTAAAACCTCAAGTTTGGGGATTCATTTGTCAAATGGAGATAGATGGTGTGTTTTGTTTCTACATTATCATTGTAAATTTTAATATAAGAAGTCTACTTACAAGGGGTGGTTCAGGTGATACAGGAGATAATTTAAATCTATGGTAATGAGGGCCCAGTTTCTACAGTTGGGCTACCTGGGTTATGGTCCCAATTCTGCCACTTGCTGTCTTATCTATGAAATTATCTAACTTATTATTCTGTTTTTCATGTATATGATAAAAAATAATTATTACCAAATCATGTTATTTTATGCACAATAAAACAGTACATATAACTTCCTTAGCACAGAGCCAAGAATATAGTCTATTTTAATAAATGTGAGATACCATTAAGTGGCAAATCTACCCCATTTTCTCATTCCAAATTATTTGCATGATTTGACAATACTGCAGATTTCATGGAGCTGCAAAAGCTAATGATGTTTTCCAAAACATCTTAGATGGATAGGAACAAATCCTAGGCAGTGAGTAAATTTTCTTCCATCCTCTCTGACCTCGAAAAAGAGATCTATTGGCAAGAATAAATATAATATTTTTCATATTTAGGAAAGCTGACTTTTGGGACATTTTCCTTCAAACCTAAATACTTTAATACCAACATGCTCATGAATAACTGCCACCATTTTGTGTTTACTTAACGGTGCACACAGATTCCAGCTTGCTGCTAGCAAGTCCCATCGTGGGAAAACTCTGTTAGAATAGCAAGAAGAACACAGAGCTCCGCGTGCCATTCATTCAGTTACCCAGCTCTGGCCCACAGTGACAACAAATTGTATAATAAGATTTGGCCACTTTCTGTCAACCATAAATAAAATGTCATATTTAGTAACTTATTGTTTCTTTAGTTGATATTAATCACTGTTTTTAAATCAAATTCATTACCTATAGTATACCAGAGGTCCAGAGTCTTTGAGCTGCCTGTCAAAAGACAATGTCAAGCTCAACTCCTAGATAGAAGGTATTTCATATTTAGAGTGAATTGATATTTCATTCAGTATTCCTATAAGTTATAATCAAATATATCTGTATTTAAAGTTTTCCTTTTTAGGCAGAAAACTTGTATTTCTGGAGAAACTACTTCATATCTGAATTAGCTTGTTATCTCCAGAAATCTTGTCTCAAGTATGATACGTCATAAACAGTTGTCAATTTCATGTTGGTGAAGTTTAAAATCATGAAAAGCTATTCAAGGCAATTTACAGGGAAAAGAAATTCTGTTTAACATATAGTGAATTTTTCCTCCATTGAATTCAGACAGTGTTAGAGAGAAAGAAAGGGGATAGAAACAACAAAATAAAATTTGGTCCTTTCTTCCCTAGAACTTTAATATTCAGCTTAAGTGTGTAAGTTCTTTTCCCAAGTAAGAAAACAATTCCCATATCCTTTCAAGCATTTTCTTTTCTTTGAAGTGTTTGATATTTTCAGGAATATTGGAAGGTCATTTCCTTTGCCTTTCTGTTTCCTGAGTTCCCTCATTTTGGTCTGTACTTTTTACCTGGGTGCTGAACTACTGTATCTTTGGAACAGAGCACCTTGAAGCTCATTGTAGCCCCTGGTCACATAGAAAATGTTCCTTTCTGGAGCCTGTAGACTGTTATCTTCACTCAGATGCTAAGTTCCCGACCTGAACCATCTATTCACAGGGATGGTAGGCCCAGATGGGCAGAACCTCACGATGAGCAGTGTGGATTGTATTTCTTCCCCAAAGGAGACATTTATTTATCAGTGGTCTCTTCTGCCTACACTTTGTTACAGGTCAAGCTCCCAGATGCTGCAGAGGCCCTGACCAGAAAGGCAAGCAACCTGCTTACCCCAATAACTGGCCTTTTATTCTAATCTGTTCTTGCCAATGGCATTTCTTCCATTCTTAATTACCACATTTGTCACTTAGACCCTGGTAGGATGAATGGCCCAAATCATCTGATGCTTCAGAACCACACTCTGGGCAAATGCCCTTTAAAGAAATCAGAAGTACAAAGTCTCCAAAAGGGGACCATCAGCCAAGAGCAGAATGGGCAAGGGTCTTGAGATGAGTGAGGTGGGCCCCGCTATCTTTGTCCTTGGGTTATTCACTGAGGACTCTCTGGGACCCTCTGTCAGAATGAAGCAGTAGGGCACATCCTCCTGACTCATCTTAGGGTCCTGCTTTCTAGTCTTGCATTATTCCAATCTTGTTTCTTCTGCTTTCAATCTATGAAGGTGAATCAAATGCACTTCAACCAAAGATAGCAAGAGGTTGCAAAGAGAAATGCAAAATCTAAGTTCTCTATGTTGTAATAATCAGCTTTTCATCTCTGTGACCAAAATACCCCACAAGAACAATTTAGAGGCGGGAAAGTTTTTTTCAGTTCATAGTTCCAGAGGTTTAGTTCATGCTCTGGGCCCAAGGTAGAAGGGTGTGGGATAGGAGAGCAGCTCCATCCATGGGGGCCTGGAAGCAGAGAAGGTGGAAAGGGGCCACAGGGAAACTGAACCCTTCCATGGCATCCCCCCAGTGACCCACCTCCCCCAGTCATGCCCCACCTACCTATAGTTACCATCCAGTCAGTCCATTCAAACTAGGATGACTGATTAGGCTACGGCTCTCACAATCTAATCACTTCACCTCCAGATAATACTGCATTAACCCAGGAGTTTCCAGGGGAACACCTCATATCCAAACCATAACAGATGTCTCCAGCCTTGTTCCCTCCCCTTGTTTTTTAATATTTTTATTTTTATTGAATTTCACTGCCTTTTTCTCTCTTTTGAACCCATGTTCCTTCCCGCTTGTCCACTCCAAGTAACTACTGTCACTCTGTGAATGTCATCAAAGGACAAATCCACAATCACACAAAGCTCACCCATCAGATGCCTCAGTTTTCATGGATCTCCAATTCCGGTCATTGTGCATAACAAGAAAAATAAAATATATTGCATTTAAAAAATCTCTCCCTTCTTCCACCAATATCTCCTGTTTAAAAACTATGCTAGCCATTTGTATTTACTTGCTACTTCATTCCCACCTTCTCTGACTGCAGGTCTCTGTCTTACTTTGTGTCTTACTGGGTAGGGTTTATGTGATCCTGTCATCTTGCTTCCTTCTCTGTGTTATGTGGCTGTAATCAGGAAACCAGCTGATACCTCACTGGAGGCACATCATTATGAGAATAGTTAGGGAAAATTAATGCTGATTAACTCTGATCATGAGGTTCAAAGTTATATTTGATGATATTATGCTCCTATGAAAATAATTTTGTAATTAAAGCATGAAATATTGAATTAGCCACTTTGTGATATTCAGCCACCATGAATCTTCAAAGTGTCAAGTTAATTCTGTCATTTTACTTATGCCTAATTGCCTTAAATAATAAGAAACACTTAAATTATTTTAAAATATAGTAGTTTGTCATTATATCTCCATAATGCTTCAGTATCTTGTCATACATATTTTTATTCTCAATATCATTACAGTACTATATTTTTTAAAACAGGCTATACATTTAATTAACAGTGTAATTTTAAAGAGATGTGGGAACTAACTTCTGTTAAACTGTAATTATTTCTTGGTATTTTATATATACTATATAATCCTACAGCAGCTCTGAAAATTTAATCTCCATTTTTTGTTGATCCTCATTTTCCAGGTGACAAAGTTCAAGGCTTTCAGAGGTTAAGTAATTTTCACAGTTAGAAGAGGGTAAAACAGCTTGAAAATTCAGATCTATGTAGTTCCCCAATCACTGCCTGAAAACTCATGTCTGCTGCCTATGCTAATCAGGATTATTAGTTTATTAGGGTAATTGTAAATAAACTCATTTAGGATTAACTTGTAAATATTGTGTGTCTGTGATTGTCACATTTGATTGAGGGATCTGTGGGTTGAGCTTTATTTAAAAGTCAGGTTGTTGCACTATTTGCCTCTCATGGCAGCCTAGAGGGATTAATTGGATGTATTCAAGGGAAGAACCTGTGGTAGGTACAGCAGGCAGCTCAGGTACTGAGCAGGGAAGAGTCCTGTAGAGGTTTGCTGTTTCAGGAAGATCAGAGAGGACACAGACAGGTTTCAAGAAAAGGCTGAAGAAAGCAGGGGGAAGGTTCTGTGGTAACATTGGTTGATTTAGAGGAGACAAGAAGTTTCTCCTGGTATTTAAATATTGGAACTTATTCTGCTGGATTGCAGCTTAATGATAATAAAAACTGAATGTTAAAAATGAGTCTAGAAGACTCAAGAAGCCAAGAAAAACAGGACCAAAAGTGGATACCTCAAAATATCAGTAATTATATCTGGGAATGTGGATACAAGTTTTGTTTTTTAATTCTCTTTGTATCCCTTTTCCCTTACAGATCTCAAATTTATTTCATAAATGTAGATTAGAAGAAAAGTGATAAGACTATGTGTATTCTCAGCCAGGACACATTGTACCTTTAGCTAGGATTGAAAATGTCAGGGAGACTAGACGGCTAAATGGAGAAGAGGGGTTGGTTAAAGAAATTAATGAGTTGTGGTCCAAAACTAAGTTGTATCTGAACATTACCAGCTGCATGGCTCTGTGTTTGATTTCCCTTTATAGGATGGTATTAATCTGGTGATTTTTATGAGTGTATAAACATACACAAGAACAGAAGTAGATTTGACTGGTTTGTGTTACATCTGTTATATCTGATTTCTTCTCTACGGGCTTATGACTCTAGTAAATCTCAGAACATAACAGTGTTAAAACAAAAATGACAAAATTCCTTTGCTTGCTGTTGAGGGGTTTAGCCTATGTGGTCATTAGTCCTAGAATGTTTGAATTCCTGGGGATAGATACAATTATGTTTGAGCTCCCATTGCATAATGGCTCTTTGTTTTGATACACTTTAAATATTTCTTTATGGGATAAACATATCACACAGATCTGTAAAACTTAATCATTTTGTGTTGCAATAAATATGCAGAAGGGACATTTCTAGATATGATCAGGTCTATTACTATAAATAATCACATCTAATATAGCAGCATGTTTTTATTCATCCCTGCATACAACCTCTTTCTGCCAAGGGTCACTAAAAATTAGCTTTGCTTAAGATTCCTGACTGATGTGTCTGCAGTATTTAGTATGCATATCTATTGCCTTCCCATCTATATAAAAATGCATCAGCCTGGAAATTTTATAAACATGAATTTTTTTTCCTCCAGATAATTTTAAGTTACTTTTCTTTCCAGTGTTGGTTGGAAACATTAGAAAAATGGCTTCTTACCCAATTCAGACCTGCTCCTGGGGCCAACCATAGCATAGAGTTGAAAGCATATTGGGTGTAAATTGCAGAAATGAAATGATTGAAATACTCAGACTCCCAGGAAAACCTGGCTTCTCCAGCTGGATATGTGTCAGAGGGCAATTCTCGATTCCAAAGACAATTCTTTCATCTCTGGGGAGTAAATATAGAGTCCATGGGAGTTTCTGCATTGAGCCATGGGTTTCACCTGGATGGTTCGAGTGACTGCTGCAAGATGCTATGAGATTGACCCAATGTGCATAGCATGCTGCCACCCATGTTCAGTGTGTTACAACAATGTCTTTGAGCTTGACATACTGAAGGATGATGACTCACCATGGCAGCAGATGCTTTTGAGGCTCTACCTTTCCCTCACCTGATATCAGTCAAGGTCAGTCTTGCTTTTCCTCCTCCTTCTATTTTATTTTAGCTTCAAGTAGCATAGATCTCATCAAGTATTCTTAAGTTGTCATATTTCTTTCTACTCTGGGTATATTACTTGGACTTTTGACTGTGACCTTTTCAGATTCCCATGTGTATCCTCACCACAAACTGGACCCCTAGATATTGCTTGTATTTGTTTAATGTAGGCATTAACCTCAAATTGCACTCAAAGCTTTGCTATTCCTCCAGAATGCTTTCCTGACTAGGAGTTATTTGCATAGTACCATCTCATTCTGTCCCTTCCCAGCAGTCAGGCACGGAGAAGTGAGGATTAATATAGAGCAGGAAGGAGGATGTGCCATAGTTAAGACAGAGATGCAAAGCCCCTCTTTTTTTTTTTTTTTTCCTTCCTCAAATTTGGTTTGGAAAAATAAGCAAAGAATAAATCAGAATTTCACTGTATATTTGAAAAAAATATTCTGAGGCGATGTAGGTATTTTAAAAGAGGACTAACTCTGCAAATTAAACCAAAGTGCTCAAGTTCTAGTTCCAGCCTCCTAGGAAATGAAAACTTGATAGAAACCTAGGATTAGCCCCCTCCTTAGGATTAGCCCAATGAGACCCTGCTTCAGGAGTGTGTGTTTGTGTGCCTGCATGGGTGCCCACCTACATAACGGGGATGCTCTCAGACTGAAGAGCAGCTTACAGAGGTGATACAGAGTACAATTCACATGTGGGATATTTGATATACTGAGGATGGGGAAAAAACTAATAAAATCAAGGAAATTTACCTGACTTACAAGCTCATTATTAACTATAATCAGCTTTAAATGAAATTTAATGTATTCCTTATCATTTTTTTACAAAAAAATCAAAGAGAATTCTGTTCTGTTTTGGTGCTGGGTTTTAAACCCAGGGACACTACCACTGATCCCTTTAAAAGTTTTTGTTTTGAGACAGAATCTTGTTAAGTTGGTAAGGCTGGCCTCAAACTATGCTCCTGACTCAGTCTCCAGAGTTGCTGGGATTATCAGCATGTGTCTCCATGCCTAGTTTTTTTTTTTTTTTAAGAAAATTAATTTCATAGAAGAAAAACTGTTACTTATAACTCTAATTCTTTTCGGTAGGTCTATTTTTTAATTTGTTCTTATTAGTTGTACATAACAGTAGAATGTATTTTGACATATTATACATATGGGGAGTATAACTTCCCATTCTTCTGGTTGTATGTGACATGGAATTACATGGGTTGTATATTTATATATGCTCATAGGATAGTAATGTTCAATTCATTCTACTGACTTTCCCATGCAATACAATCATATTAATTCATGTATATTCTTTCCTAGTTTTCACTCACATATATCTCACATAATTGTCATAATGGGAATAAACAATTTATGTTCTCCATTCAGTAAGCCATCATGCCAAATATGTTCCTTCTTTGATAGAATTCCCAGAATCATTTTATTCTTAATGGCTATAGATTAAGTAGTTGTTGGATATTTTTAGATTGTTTTGATTTGTCACTGTTATAACTAAAACAGCAGTGTATATATTCTTAAACAATGCCTTTTATTGGTTTTAATTCTTTATTTACGCTTAATCTCCAGAAGGTAGTGGTTGGATCAAAAACATGAATTTTTTATGACTCTTGAAATTACATGCCAAATCACTTTCCAAAAGAACAAAGATAATGTTAATATGAGCGCACGTGTGTGTGTGTGTGTGTGTGTGTGAGAGAGAGAGAGAGAGAGAGAGAGAGAGAGAGAGAGAGAGTGAGAGAGAGAGAAAGAGAGAAAAGTACTCAAGAAGATGAATTTTTTCTGGATATTTTAATTTTGGATTTGGGGAGTTATCATTAATATTTCTTCATCTCCTTAGTCTCCTGGATTGACCTCTTACTGTTTCCTTGTTTTTCCCTCATATTCTGTTATGGCTTTTTGTTCTACTTTATGGGAGAACTCTTAGAACCCATGTAAGGCCTAAGGCATTTCATTTGTTAGGAGAGGTTGGTGCTGAAGGCTCACAGCCAAGTCCCACTCCAGAAATTGCCCTCTCTGCCTTTCTCAAAATCATACTTAATTTTGGGAGCAGCCTACATTCAATCCTCTTTATTGTGGGGGTAACAAACACCCTGCTCTTGTCTCAGTTGCTCATCTTCAGAGCTCTCTAGGTCCTTATTGCATCTTCATCCATTGGACAGTTCACCTACTCTGTCTGCCTAATCCTGCCTTCTTCATCTTTGTCTTCCCTGAAGTATTCCCATCCACAACATGACTGCAAATTTCAGTTTCAGAGTCTGTCTCATTGGAAAGCTGACATATGATAAACCCTTATTTTGAATTTTCCAATTTCTTTGTTTTAGCTTTCTAGGTATTATTGGGCATCCTGGATTGATTTTCCATGACTCTAACATCTGTTTTCCACAGATTATTTACATTTTTTTTTTAACTATGTTTTGGTCGATCACTACAATTTTGTGTCTTTAGTCCTTTCATTGATATTTTTGTAGCATATAATTTTCAAGACCTCTTATTTATTCTGATTTTTAAAATAGCACTTTGCCCTTATTTTGTTGATTGGAGCGTTTTGTTTTAGTTCTCTCCTGTTATCTTCATGCCATCATTTTAACTCCAATATCTCTCATGTTGGAGAGAGACATTCCTCGAGTGTTAGCTCTTATCTTTCAGAAGGCAATGCACACATTCGTGGCCTTTGTTTCTTACCAGGTTTTACCTTAACAGGATAAAGCAGTGGCCATTATTATCGTGCACTCTCAAATACCAGGAGTTTATTTTTCTCTTGGACCATTCAATCTCCAGATGAACCTTCCATCTCCAGCCTAATGCAGATGATCTTTGGTCAAGTATTTAGTAGAGGGAAGAAGCGGAAGAGGGAAATGTGTATGGGATCTGCTGTTCCACACACTAGAATTTAACCTTGCATCTCACTTTTTATTATTATTGCATTTTGTTTTTCATGACCTCTGTTAGGACTTCCCATGTGTTCTTTTTAAAATAGCTGTATTAAGATATAACTTACCATAAAATTCATTTTTTGGGGGGGGGGTACCAGGGATTGAACCTAGAGGCACTCAACCACTGAGCCACATCCCCAACCTTTTTTTGTATTTTATTTAGAGACAGGGTCTCACTGAGTTACTTAGCACCTCCCTGTTGCAGGCTGGCTTTGAACTCTTGATCATCCTGCTTTAGCCTCCCAAGCCTGTGGGATTCCACATGTATGCCACAGTGCCCAGCCCATAAAATTCTTTTTTTTTGTTTCTCGGTGCTGGGGATTGAACCCAGGGCCTTGTGCTTGAGAGGCAGGCACTCTACCAACTGAGCTATATCCCCACCCATAAAATTCGTTTTTTAAGTGAATAATGAAGTATCAGTTTATTCAGAGAGTTGTACAACCATCCTCACTCCCCCAACAAAAACCTTGCACTCACTATCAATCACTTCCTATTCCTTCCTCTCCTCAGTCTCTGGAAACTACAAATTTACTTCCTTTCTCTGTGGATTGGTTTATTCCATACATTTCATCTAAATCAAACCATACAATATGTGGCTTTTGTGTCTGGCTTCTTTCACCTAACAGTGTTTTCAAGATTCACCCACAAAATTGCATGGGTCAGTACTTCTTTCCTTTATTCTGTTATACAGTCATGCCATATTATGTCTAGCCATTTATCAGTTGATTGAAATTAGGCTATTTACACTTTGGGGCTATTATGATTAATACTTCTAACATACTAATACTTCAAACATCTGTGTGTGACCTTTGACATGACATGTGTTTTCAATTCTCTTGTGTATAAAGCAAAGAGTGGAGTTGTTAGGTCACATGATGACTCTGTGTTTAACATTTTGAGAAACTGCTACATTGTTTTTCCAAAGTGGCTGCACCATTGTACATTCCTATATGCTATCAGTGAAGATTATGGTTTCTCCACATTCTCATCAATACTTGCTATTTTCCATCATTTTGATCATATCAATCATAGTGGGTATGAAGATAATTCTCATCATGGTTCTGATTTGTACTTCCTATGTCTAACGATGCTGAGCATCTTTCTATGTGTTTATTGACCATTTACATTCAATCTCTAGAAAATTGTTGCCCATGCTAAAATTGTTTTTTTTTATTGTGTTGTAAAAGTGTGGGGGGTTTTCCATGTCCTGCGTGGATGCAGAGGATAGTGCCAGTGATCAATTAATTACTAATAAACTTATCAATAAACGCAGGAGCCAATAGTCTTTTCAAATGGAAGGAAGTGTGACAGATGGGGCCATATCAGGTCTGGCCTCCAACAAGATGGAGGACCCCACCTTCAACTTTATTTATAGTCACATAGGTAAAGATGCCCGACCAGGAGGGGCTTCTGTGAGGAACAGGATGGGTGGAGTTAGGGAAGCCATTTGCTTGGAGAATCAGCATATTCTCAGGGGTGAGCCACTATGTGCAGGGCCACTTACTCCTCAGCTATCTGAAACAGTCTCCCATGACCACCAGTTCCTGGAAGTCAGACCTCTGTATCCCATGGCTCAGTGAAGCCTGATTCTGTTAAACATGGATGGCTCTCCACATAAGATTTCTTCATACAGTTTATATATAAGTCCCTTATCAGACATACAATTTTTAAAACTTTGCTCCCATTCTATGGGTTGTCTTTCCATGTTATTCTTGGTGTTCTTTGAAACATAAAATTTTAATTGTGATAATGTCCAGTTTATTTTTTTGGCTTGGTATCATATCTAAGAAATCATTTTCTAATCCAAGGTCATCATATTGACTGTTTTCTTCTAAGTTTTATCTTTTCAGTTCTCACACGTAGGTCTTTGATCTATTTTGAGTTTATTTTTACATATGGCAGGAGGTAGGGTTCCACCTTCATTCTTTTACATGTGGATATCCAGTTGTCCCAGCATAATTTGTTGAAGAGACAATTCTTTCCTCGTTAAATTATATCATCTCCCTTGTTGAAAAACAGCTGAACCTAGGTTTGTGAGCTTATTTCCAGCTGCTCAATTCTATTACATTGACCTATCTATTCGTGTAGGTACACATAGTCTTCATTACTATAGCTTTGTAGTAAGTTTTGTAATGAGGAAGTTTTTCAACTTTATTATTTTTTAATAAAGTCTTTTTAATAATAAGATTATTTTGGCTATTTTGGGTTCCCTGAATTTCCATATGAATTTTATGGCCAGTTTCTCAATTTCTGAAAAAATTCCAACTTGAATTTTGATAGGGTTTTCCCTGCATTTGTAGATCAACTTGAAAAGTATTGCCAGTTAAACAATAGTAAGGTTTCCAATCATAAACACAGGATGTCTTTCCATTTATTGGGTCTTTGATTTCTTTCAATGATATTTTATAGTTTTCAATGTATATGTCTTATGCTTTTTTTGCTAAATTTATTCCTAAATGTCTTATTCTTTTTGACTCTAATTTGAATATACTGCTTTCTTAGTTTAATTTTCAGATTGTTCATTGAGAGTTGCAGAAACACAACTGATTTATGAACATCAATCTTGTATTCTGCAACCTCGCTGAATTCACTTTCAGTTCTAATAGTTTTTGGTGGGTTCCTTGGATTTTCTATATGGAAGATGATGTCATCTGCACATAGAGGTGATTGTGCTTTTTTATTTTGCAGTCTGAATATTTCTTCTTTCTCTTTCTCAAATAATTGCTCTGACTAGGAACTCCAGCACAGTTTTGAGAGAAGTAACAACTAGACATATTTGTCTTCTTCCTGCTTTTAGGCAGAATACTCACAGTTTTTCACTCTTAACTATAATGTTAGCTATTCATTTTTCATAGATGCCATTTATGAGGTTGATGAAGTTCCCTTGTATTTCTAGTTTGATTGGTGCTTTTATCATTGCATCTTAGTCTTGTCTTCTCTAGTAACTGGGGATACCCAATCCCATCACTGCCTCATAGGGTCCTCCTATATGGCAACCAGAGCTCCTCTCAATTGCATCCTCTTTCTCATATACTTCAGGCTGTGAAATTCTCTCTCCTTCTACTGCTGTCGTCATAAAAAAAGTGTAGCATTTATGCATAAATGTGGAACTTTGAAGAATATCACAATTATTAATCAGTAAACACACACATCACACACTAATGATGGGAATGCTCCTGACCTTCCTCTTTCTATAGTGTACTGACAGTTTTTCTATTTACCTAACTCCTTGCCTTCCAAAACTAATTTAGTGATGATTCTTTTCTCAATTTGCCTTTTTATTCTTTTGTTAATTATATTACTAATTCTCTTCCTTACACCCCCATTTTTAAATCTACCTTTTTCCAGTTCTGTGGTTTCCCATTAAATCTAACGTTAAACACAACCCTATGGAAATGACCATCCTTGGCTCTTCATGTGTATCACTGTATTCTGAGCTTAAAATTCAAACCCATGCTGGGCTAGAAATCAGAAATTGTGGTGCTCAGACATGGTTCTGGCACTCAAATTTGTGACCATGGCCGATTCAAGAGTGGATTCAGTCTTCAGGGTTTATGTCATATGGAAGTTTTACTCATTGAATGGGTTTTCATTTCATTTACATTGCTTTCAAGTGTTCCATTCAGTTTTAATTTTTTTACTTTATTACCAATGTACAATATGGGTTGTGGTGCTGTTTTTACTTCTCTCTTTTTACTGAGTCATAATGTCAGAGCAAATCACCAGAAAAACATTGAATGTTTTTTATGCAATGTTCCTACAAAATTTTTGAAAACAGTAAATATTGTACTTAAAATATTTATAGTTACATTCCCAGATTAAGCTTAAATTTTATAAATGTAGAAAAGATCAGAACTGTGGACTAGACACTTCAGGGATTTGGCTTTGCAAGTTAGAATTTAATGAACTGTTTCTGTCTTCCAAAGCACCTTACTCCTACCAGATGGATAATAGGGTCTGTCCCTGAAACACAGTGGAAAACCTTCTTGCAGGTATAATAATGAATCAGTCTTTTTTCATTGTATTATTATGTTTTCTATTAAAATATCTATTAATTGTCAACACAATACAATGAGTATTATTATACATAAATTTTATGGACTATATATTTGCATACTATTTAGAGCATTATTGGAAGAAATAAACAGGTTGGAACATTTAAATTTTATTTTCACTAAGTTACAGTATTTTTTATATGTAGTCTTTTTTAAAATTTTAAAATTTGTCCTAATTAGTTATATATGACAGTAGAATGCATTGATACATTTTGATAAATCATGTATAAATGGAGTATAATTTCTCATTTTTCTGATTGTACAAGTTGTAGGATCACATTGGTCATACAGTCATATATGTAAATGAGATAATGTCTGTTTCACTCTACTGTCCTTCCTACCCCCATACCTCTTCCCCTCCCTTCACTCTCCTCTGCCTAATTCTCTTGACTATTTCTCAGAGTTACATAGGAAACTGATTTCTTATTAGCTTTGAGCGTTTGGAATAGTGGGTCTCAACTGTGGCTGAATGTTGGAATTATACTACTTTTTAATATCCCAAAGCTTAAACTGTATGCTGGAACAATTAAATCAGAATTTATAGGACATAGATATATAAGTTCCTTAGCATTACTGTAATTTTCACAAACTGGGTGACTTAATACAACAGAAATGAACTCAAGATGTCAGAAGGGCCTTACTCTCTGTTGAGGTTTGATGGGGGAATCCTTTCTTGCTTCTCCCTAGCTTCTGGTGGCTGCCAGAAATCCTGGGCATTCCTTGATTTCAGCTGCAGCCTCTGGTGCCACAGAGCTCTTTTGCCTACACCTTCTCTGTGTCTTTAAATTCAAATCTCTCTCTCCTTTCTCTTATATGAAAACACTAGTAGGACTAAGGATCTATCCTAATGCAGTATGACCTCACTGTTAACTTGATTACATATGCAAAGCCCTTACTTACAATTGGCTCACATTCACAGTGATGGAGCCTGATTAGGACTTGAGCATAATTTGGGGAAAGGGGGACAGGAACAATACAACCCACCACACACATCAGGCATCAGTAATTTTGAGTCCTTTGGTGATTCTACATATAACACAATAGCTACAGAGAGAGCCTCTTCTTTCAGAACAGTTCTTCTCAGATTTTAATAAGTATGAATCACTTGAGGAGCTTGTTAAAACACAAATGTTGAAGTGAAGCCTCAGGCCCCCGTATTTAACGAGCTTGTAAGTGAAGCCAGTGCTGAGTCCACACCTCCAGGAGCAAGTACTTAGAGAAAAAAGCTTCCTGAGTTGGTTGGTGGCTCCTTCTCTGGCTCCCACTTTGGCTCAGGGGCCCATTGGTATTAAAAGATTTTACAAACAACTCCAATTAAATCAAACATTTAGTTCTAAATGAGGAAGGTGTCTTTTTTTTCCTTCTAAATTATGTGCTCCAGTCTCAATTTCCTCTTTTTGTGGTAAAACCAAAGTGGGAAGAATGGGAAGGTGGTCACTCAGTACAATTCAGGGCACATTTTCCCCCCAAACCAGGAGAGTCTTCTAGAAGTCAACTTTCAAGTCACTCCAACTTCATTTTTCCTTCCCTTATCCATTTCCATTAACAGAATCAAGAAGCTCTTAATACAAATAATGATAAATGGTGGTGAGGATGTGGGGGAAAGGCACACTTATACATTGTTGGTGGGACTGCAAATTAATACCACCACTCAGGAAGGCAGTACCAAGATTCCACAAAAACTAGGACTGTATCTCATATTAGACAGAGGCACTGTAAACATACACTGAAGAGAAGACAGCCTCTTCAACAAATGGTGCCAGGAAAACTGGAAATCCATATGTAGTAGGATGAAATTGAGTCTCTATTTCTCACCCTGCACAAAATTCAACTCAAAGTGGATCAAGGACCTAGGCATTAGACCAAAGACCCTGCACTTACTGGAAGAAATTTGAGGTCCAATTCTCCATTATGTTGGCTTAGGAACCAACTTCCTCAATGAGACTACTAAAGCACAAGGAGTAAAATCGAGAATCAATAAATGGAATGCTAACAAATCAAAAACCTTCATAGCAAAGGAAACAATCAAGAACATGAAGAGAGAGCCTATAGAATGTGAGAAAATCTTTGCCACTAGAACCTCAGATAGAGTATTAATCTCCAGGATATACAGAGGACTCGAAAAACTTAACACCAAAAAAACAAATAACTCAATCAATGTATGGGCAAAGGAACTGAACAGGCACTTCGTAGAAGAAATATGAATGGTCATCAAATATGTGAAAAAATGTTCAACATCTACAGCAATTAGTGAAACACAAGGTAAAATTATACTGACATTCCATTTTATTCCAGTCAGATGGCAATTATCAAGAATACAAGTAACGATAAATGTTGGCAAGGATGTGGGGGAAAGGTACACTCATACATTGCTGGTGGGACTGCAAATTGGTGCAATCACTCTGGAAAGCAGTGTGGAGATTCTTCAGAAAACTTGGAATGGAACCATGATTTGATCCAGTTATCCTGCTCCTCAGCATATACCCAAAGAACTTAAAATCAGCATACTACAGTAACACAGCCACATCAATGTTATACCAGTTCAATTCACAATAACCAAGCTCTGGAACCAATCTAGGTGCCCTTCAACAGATGAATGGATGAAGAAAATGTGATATATATACACAATGAATATTACTAAACCATAAAAAAATGAAATTATGACAATTGCCAGTGAGTGGATAGATTTGGAGACTATTACACTAAGTGAAATAAGCCAATCCCCCAAAGCCAAAAGTCAAATGTTCTCTCTGATATGTGGATGCTCACACACAACAAGGGGTGGGGAGGGAAGAACAGAAGTTCATTGGATTAGACGAAGTGGAATGAAGGAAAGTGAAGGAGGATGGGAAAAAGAAAGACAATGAACTGGACATAACTTTCCTATGTTCGCATATGAATATACAATCAGTGAAACTCCACATCATATACAACCACTAAAATGGGATCTTAATTAAAATAAATTATATAGTGTATTTTGACATACATACATGAAGTATAACTTATTTTGATTGTGATTCCAGATTTATAAAGAACAAAAGAAAGAAAGAACTGAAATATCTAAGATGCAAAGTGGTAAATCAGATTGTTGGGATGGCAATAAACAAAAAACATGGAATGGAACCACCATAAGGCTTTTCCATTCCTTGATATTTTTTCCAAAAGAATTAAAATCAGCATACTATAAGGGATACATCCACATCAATGTCTAGAGCAGCACAATTCAGTAGCCAAGTAATGGAACCAGTCCAGGTACCAGCCAACAGATGAGAGGATAAAGAAAATGTGGTATACATACACGATGGAGTTTTATCAGCCATAAAGTAGAATGAAATTTTGGCATTTTGTTGGTAAATGAAATGAATGGAACTGGAAAATATCATGCTTAGTGAGATAAGCCAGACCCAGAAAATCAGGGGTTCAATGTTTTCTCTCAAAAGTGGAAGCTAGACAAAATATGATAAGTTGGGGCATATTACATGAAAATACGAGGGAGATCACTGGAGTAGGCACTGGAAAGGCATTGATGGGGAGGGAGGAGGAATGGGAAAAGGAAGGAACTGTGGAATGAAATTGATCAAACTATTCCACGTACATATCTGAATATATCATAGTGAATTTCACCTTTATGTATATCTGTAGAGCCCTAATTTTCTAAAAAACTGTAAATAGATAGAATAAAGACCAGTAGATAGAGAATAGGACACAGGGGAGGGAGTAGGGAAAGGAAAGGAGAAGGAAGGGAGACTGATCTGGAGCAAATTATATTTTATTTTTGCATGATTATGTCAAAATTAAACCAACATTACACATGTGTAGCTGTGATGCAATAATAAAAAATGAGAAGTTACGAATTAGTGTATATTTTTCTCAGTCTTCCAATTTGCCATCTAATTTTTAAAGGAACTTTTATTCTCAGGCTAAAAAATTTAAAACACATTTAAACAGAACAAAATGCAGCTTTACTAGAGATATAAATTGATAAGAACAAACCCTGCTGGGATTTTTTTCACATGTCCTTCTAAAATAAATTTAAACTTCTCTAACTGGAATTAAAAATAACAAAGTGACATAACTTGCTGGGCACAACAAAGATACAAAATAAAATAACATTTTGACAGATTGGTTTTTTCCCCCCTTTGGATCACAGAATCCATTTTCCTTTTATTTAACTCTTCCCTGAAATTTAATCAGAAACAATCTTGTAGACTTATTAAAACAACTTTGACCAATTAAGTAGGAATCACAAAACCAACCTAAGATTTTGAAGGTTGCTGGCACACAGCGTTTTGTGGTTGAGCTGCAATATGACTTAACATGTTTAAGGAGTTGAGAGCTTCTTCCCTAATTAGGAAAAATATCAAATGTACAATTTATAAGGTAGTAAAATGAACGACCATATACATGTCATCTCTTTTCCCTAATTGTTAACATCCTTTTGTTCTCTTTTCATTTTTATTTATGCTGAGCCATTTGAATGCTGTAGATTCAAATACTCAAACCTATTTCACCTGAGAAAAGACATTCTCCTAACAAGTCCCAGTGCCATTGTCACACCCAAGAAATGTAACATAATATTATCCAAACATATCTCTGTGGAAAAAATTTCAATTTTCTCTAAATTTTCTTCATAGCTGTGCTTTCTTCTTATTTCTTTCAATTATTGTTTTATTCAGGACCAACTAAAGATTATGCTATGCATTACATCAGGCTAACATGTTTCTTTACTTATTCTAGAAGATTTTCCTGTAGTCCCTATACCCTCACCCAGTTCTTTTATGACATTGGCATTTTTAAAAACCCTAGATCATTTGCCTTTTTTAAAAAAATATCTTTTAGTTGTAGATGGATATAATGCCTTTATTTTATTTATTTTTATGTGGTGCTGAGGATTAAACTCAGTGCCTTACATATGCTAGGCAAGTGCTCTACCACTGAGCCACGACCCCAGCCCTAGATCAGTTGCTCCCAATCTTATTTTTCTTATATTTTCTCATGAGCCAATTCAGTATAACGTTTTTCCTATTTTAGTAAGTACACTATAAAAGGAGCATGCCCTTTTTAGTGTATCACATCAGGATACATTTAATATCAGTTTATCAGTGGTCAACTGACCATCCATATTGATAGCCCTCATCTCTGCACATTGTACTTTTCTCCTCTTTGCATTTAATAAATATGTCTATAGCAGCACAATAGATAGTTGTAAGGCAATACTTTAAGATCAATAGGAATCTTCAATGAAATTGCACCAAATAGTTTTAGCTTGCGTTGATCTTCCTCAGTTGACTCAATTAGATTGCTAATTGCAGAATGCAGCTTTTTAAATTGTGTCACTTCTGCTACTAGGTCATATATGTTTCGTGATCTAGTATAGTATAGAGAGCTTTACTTTCTCCCTGTTCCTTCTCCTTTTTGTAATGTCACTATAAACTCATGAATTCTTCTATAGTCATTCTTTATTTAAGTGACCATCCACCCAAATGGGCCTATGAGAACCAACTCCTGTCCTTTATATATGCCCCCTTAATCCTTGGAGCACTTTCTTACTCTTGGGCAAAACATAACTCTGGAGTGAGAATGATACTTAGAAATTAAGCTCTGACTATGCTCCCTCCTCACTGCAACTGGAGCTTCATTGCCTCAAATCCTTTAAGTGGACAGAGTTGAAGAAATGAGCATTCAAATGAATACTGACATTCAGAATACCTGTCTTAATGTCATGTGCTTTGTTCTCACCTTATCCCACAAAGCATATTTGTATTTTACTTCTTAAGTCAGAATCCTGGTTCCCCAAAGCATTGATGTAGGCAAATCTTTTGTTCTGTTTTATAATGCATGCAAAAAATGATTCCAGAATCACTACATCAAGACCATGATTAACAACAAACCAATTAAATATGCTTCATAATGTCTTTATTATTCTTTTTGTCTTGAAAATGCATCCTGCTAAGGTTGTAAGGAGTTCCAAGTTTAAAAGTTCAATTAGTGTATTTTTCTTGAGGTTATGTTATACATTGGATATAAAGCAGATTCACATTGTTTTGCTTGCATCCAATGCTTAATCTAGGATCTAAATATATTTTTACTTATTTTTGTGTTTTCGATGACATGTAACACGCACATGGTTGAAGAGTTAAAGATAAATAGAAGAGTATTCTTAAGTTTCATTCCCATCTCTAATCCTTTTGTTCATTTCTACATATCTGTTATGAGTAATCATTTTGATTAATTTCTCATTTTTTCCTGTTTTTTTTTGTAAAAGTAAGCAAACATTTAAGCCACATACCCAGTTTTTCTTATTTTCCCTTATTTCCTGTACAAAATGTAGATGAACCCTTATTTGAATCATTTTTCTCTTTCCTACAACCTTTATAACCTATGCCTAGCTCTGTTCTTACAACATCATATGTCTTTAATATTTATTATTATCTAAGTAAATATCAACATGGTATTTAGGAGCTTGTTAAAGAACAGGAATACTTAACTCATAGATCACTTTTACTAACACATCAAACAAGTGAGGAGCATCTCATGAATGAATCAAGCCCTTCTGTCTGTTGTATCAGTCACTGTGAGAAGCTCAGGGTCTCCAAGTCACCCTTCAAGCTCTTACTCATCCCCTTCAAGCTCTCCACAACCCCATCTGACCTCACCCCTTCCCTTCCACCTCCTAACTCTCTGAATTGTGTTTTCTAAAACTCAATGTTGGTTGTCAGCAAAATTGCCTCATCTTCAGAACCTGCTCTTAATACTCCCTTCACCTTCCTGTTCTAAGGGCAGTGTGAGTCTGATTTCCACAGTGGGTGGAGAGGGCAGGCATCTTCCTTGTTCTTTCACTTCCAGACCTCTTCTCTCTTCTTCCTAAAACACACCAGCATTGTCTCAAGTGGTCCACTGTCACCATGGCTACATCTCCTTGTTGGAGTCCTCTCCCAACCCCTCCTCCTCTTGATGATTTTTGCTCCTAACTTATCGTTTTATTTCTCTCTTGCATTTCAAATGCATGTTAATGGAAAAATGGAGAGATGGATCTGTGCTCAGCATATATAATGTGTTTGGAAATGTATCTAATGCCTGTTATTGGCCTGTCACTCAGGAGAATATATTTCACTATTTTAAAAGCAGATGTATCTAGGACAGCTATCAAGTTAATTTGGACATTTAACAGTGGAATTTATTTTTTATTTGAATATTAAATCATAGCATCAAACACTAGTTGATTGAGATGAGCAAAACAAATGGAACGTGAAGATTTGACTGCAGGGAAGTGCTTATATTTTTATTCCTTACTGGTACAGAAAGCAATGGGAGAAACTGATGAAGTCTCAGAGGTAAATGTGGATAAAATAAATTTAAGTAGACTTCAGAGGTCAGTTGTTATTAAAAATATGTGTATTTTGTATATATGTACTATATTACAGATTATTTTTCCACAACCTACAGTCAAGGAGTTTAATTTGTATTCAAATACTAGTTTATGCTTTCTAAATTCAAGGAAATTCTAGTCCTGAGATTTTTATATTGATTTAGTGGGGAAAAAACAACTATTTTCATTACTTCTCTGAAGAATTGATTCCCGTAACATCTACACCAGTGAAATTTCTGTAACATAAATTAGCTCCAATTTTTCTTGATTAAGTGGGATAGAGATGTGACTCCCTGTTAGCAAACACATAGCCAGCTTACCAAACGGATTTAAAGGAGAAGCTTATTATTTTGACTTTTTGAGATGAGTGAAATATTAGACTGTATATCTTATGTATTTACTCCAGAGGGATGAAAATTTTACTGTACCAGAATATTGGCCTTATATAACAATTTTGCATATTTATACAACAGCATGAAGAAATGTAAAAAGTGATGAAGGTCCTTCTCGCTTTCACTGCATCACATGCATAGACCAGGTTTCCTAATCCCCAGGGCAGTTCCAGGAATCTTCACAGTGAGTGCCAGTTTGTCCAAACTCATGTATAGATCTTTAGGCTATTCACACCACAAAGAAAAGTATGAACAACTTTCTTTCTTCAATATGCTAAGATAGATATGGCCAACATAAATGAATAATTTCATTTGCTGGACTGTATAAACAGACCTGAAAACAACCTGCTATAACTAATCATACTGCTTTCATTTTACATTCTGTCCCAAGAAGACATTGGAATATGCGTGAAACCACAATTTCTATGAGGCTCATCCCTTTGAGGATGGTTGAAAGCAGTGTGTGATCTTAGAGCCCTAAATTCTTGGCTAAGTTCCTTAAGACTTCCCCAAGTAAATATTATTGCTCTGAAAGCTAGATTTTCCTTGAATATTGGGTAGGAAGGAAACTTGATGGGGTGATACCAGTTGTAACATTGATAGTGTATGAGGGACCTGCATTTTACATCCTTCATTTAATATTGATACTTAGTGGTTTTAAGTAGCAGAAACCCAGCTCCAAATTCATTTAATAATTAATCATTGGTTTATGTACCTGGAAAATACAGGGATATATCTGACTTCAGAAATGACTGGGTCCAGAGAATCTAATGTTGGCATGAAAACCCTTTCATTTCTAGGCTGCCTTTCTCTTCTGTCTATTGATTTTATTCTGAAAAATTATTTCTTTTATGGTAGCCACCAATAGCTTTAATCTTGTAACCTCAGCAGTTACAGTAGGAATAGATTACTTCATTATTAACAATTACATACTTAAAAATCTCTGGTGAAACCCTCATTGACCCAGACTAGATCAGGTGCTCATGACTGAACTAGTCAGTGTGGCCAACATCATGGTGTCCTCCTTAATAAATGCTAGATCGTCACATTGATTAGGTGTGGAGAGGAGTTTCCAAAAGACAGTGTGGCCAGGAGAAGACATTAAGATATTTAATGCATTGTGGCATCAAATTGGACCTACTCTAATATAAGGATCTTCCAGTTTTGTTTAAAGACAAATCACATCGTCACTTTTGTACGAAGATAGCTGTTGACTTGACCAAATACGGAAATCTTTAACATTCAGAGTTGCTATGGGACATTGCCTAACCCTCCAGCTGAGCCATGTAGCTAGACATGTAATAAACTTTTCACATAAGTCAAAATAGTAAAGCCTATAACAATTAAAAATATATATTTGCGCAAATAATGTTGGATACATATACATGTGTATGTATATTATTCAAAACAAGCATTTTGTGTGATGCTTTATAGTTTAAAAAATTGGTTAATGTATGTTAACCCTTGGAAACTCATCAACTCATGAGATTCTAAATATCTCTAAAAACAACAAGAGGATACTCAGTCCTCTTGATTTTTGTATTCCCATCTTTGTGCCTTCTATGCCATCCGGTTATATTTTACCCATAATCATTTGTTATTCTGAGTTGTACTAAAGGATACTTACTGTTTTGTGTTATTTATGCTTTGTATTTTGCAAAGTTCCTTCACATGCATTATTTCATCTGTTCTGTCACATTATAATAAAAAACATATGCTTAATTCATATTTACAAGTCTTTATAAACAGCCATTAAACAAGGATCTCTGCCAACCTTCATGACATTCTGTTCTACATAACTATAAAATAAAATGATCTTGTCCCCCTCTTCAGCTGTTGCTTTTTGCCAAGATTTGTCAGTGGAGTTCCTAAGCTTCTGCATATTATGGTTTCTCACCCAGTGAAGCCTGTGCATGTTTAGACTGCCTACCATAATTTGCTGGGAAAACTTTCTCTTTGATGCCTTTCTATTATGTCACTAGGCCTATCCAATGGCTTCTTCCATTGTTGGTCCTTTTGTTCTCAGTATGGTTCTCTAGACCAGCAGAAGCGACCTTGTCACCAACTGCTGCTCTGAGACAGGAGAAGGTAAGAATAACAGTCTCTTGAGGAAGAAATGCCCTTTGTGCAAAGAAGAGAAAGATGTTTCTCCTGCATTACTAGAGATGAAGTTGGAGTACTGTTGAGATGGAATTTGGCCAGGACCCAATGGTATTTAAGTTGTTTGAGGACAGAGGTATTCCTCTCCAAAGGACCCTCAAGGAAAATATATGAATAGGATAGCAAAGAAGAAGGCCATTAAAGTAAATGCTGTAGCATGATTGAAGTGTAACTTCAATCAGCTTGATTGAAGTGTAACTGACATACTGTAAAGTTCAAATTTAAAATATATAATTTGATAAGTTTTAACAAGTATACAGCCAGAAAAGCAAAACTGCAATCAAGATCATGAACATATCCATCATTCTAGAATTTCCTCTTACCCCCATTAGTAGGAATCTGAAACAGACAACTCTTTCTCTTTTTGTTTATTGGTGGTGCTGGGTATTGAACCCAGGATCTTGTGTATGCTAGGTAAGCACTCTACCAAGTGAGCTATATCCCCAGCCCCTAAAATTAACAACTCTCTACATTTGTTATCTGTTTCTGTCAGATAACCCTGCCAAGAGAAAGTGATAGTCTTTGCTTGTGTTTGCTTGAACACTTAGAAGGGGCACATGTGTCTGTAGCTTTGCTGAGCTGAGGTTGCATGCCCAAGGCAGTTTATCTTAGCCTCTTTTGTCCCCACATGACCTTGATCTACATTGATACACATAGATTTCTCTTCAACCATTTTCAAAACTTCTACAGTTTATTTGGTTATATCATAATCTCTCTTTTCTTCTGGGCTTACTTCCAGACATTGTCTGTGGAATTGGCTTCTAAATTTTAATTAAGAGTACCTTTTGTTTGGGCCATAAATTAGAATGTACTGAGTTTCTTTTCAAGTGTCAGACTCAAGGAAGGCAGCCAAATGTGAAGCACTGGAGAAGAGGCAGGTGCTCTGAACAACCCCCCTTCACACTGTAGCTATTGATGTAGAACACAGATCCAGGAGATGTCCATGAGCTAGAATGTATCCAGAGTGAGCTGAAAAGACAAGGGTGAAGCTCATACCCCAAAGACAAGGCCACCTTCCCAGGATCACACAACTACTTAGTGATAGAGGAGGAAGTGAAACCTAGTTTTTCTGACATTGAGCATCATGGACTTTCCACACTATGACTTCTCTTGGCATCATCTCTTAGCAGGTTAAGGTGAGAAGGTAGGAAGCAGGTAGATCAGGGGTATTAATTAAAATGTCGGGGTTTTTTTGAAGTATGGAATGCTATAAATAGAACATTCATTTAATTGGAAGTTATTTGCCTCTCAATAAATACTACTATCACTAGTACTACAAATTCACATTTGTTGAATGTTTACTATAAGCCAAGAAATATTTTTGGTAGGATACAATACTTACTCATTTAATTATCCCAAAGTCTGTTGCTGAGTCTCAGTACAGAGAGCTCAGGTCATTTGCCTACGATCATGGAACTAGCATCGAAGGATGAGCACGGCATTTGGATATCTTTGTTACCACAGATGAATGAAGAAGTCAACTTTGTACTACCTTATGTGTAGATTCCTCTGAGCTATAAAAAGGGATTTAAGAGAGAGGTTCTTAATCTGGGGTAAAGAGATAAGCTTTATAAGATATGAGTACTTCCTAAAATAGTAGGCATCTGCTTCACAGATCAGAAGGGTGCAAACAGATGGAGGGGGTAGGAATAGGTAAGGTGAATAGCATCATGAGAACTGTGGACTAAGCACTGCCTCTCAAGACTTATCATCTGTTACAGGCTTCACAGCAAGTGATGAGTTACACATTTTTTCCCTGATGAAGATCCTGAAGTTGGGAAAGATTAGATGTAGTTAAATCATTCAACTAAGAGAGACTGCTGAGATTCAAATCTATCTACTTCAAAACCTCTGTTTTCTCCGCACTATTTTATTATTTTAGGGCCCATATGGAGAACAGGAAAAAAGAAAAAGAGAAGAAAAATGAAAAGGCAGTCACAGGACACCCAGGCCCTAGGGTATTCTGCAGACAGTATTTGAATTTCCAATTCCATCAAGTGATGGAAAAGGGAGGAACAGGAATGGCTCCTGAAAACCAAAAGAGACTTTATGCAGACTGAGAAAAGAAAGAACCCAGTATCGGTATAACATCCAACATGTAAGAACCAGCATCCTTGATGAAAGAAGGTACAGAAGCCAGGGACCCCAGTACTTAATGATTATTTGCAGATATGAGACTTTTGTGTAACAAGCATTTATTTCAAAAATTGCCTGCACAGTCACTGTGATGATGTCTTACATATGAATAATGAGATATTTTAAATGGGAAGAATTCATAACCCTTTTCTTGGTTGGTTATCTTAAAGAATATGGGCATGTGGTATTCTGCCCTGAACTTTTTCTCCAAGCATTCCCCAACTACCCTACACACACCCACTAACAGGTGGTGAGGAAGTTGGTGTTGGAACTCACATCTGTTAAGACTAAGCCTCCTACTCCTGGCTAAAGCAGATGCCTTCTATCTGCAGTGTTTTCTACTTAAGCTCCACAATTGCTTACCTATTTTTGGTTTCTGTAATCAAAACATGAACCAGGTTCAAAGAGGTGCCAATTCCCAGAAGACTTTGCATTCAGCACTTAAATGCAATCAGCCAGGGAGCTGGTGCTTTCCAGCTGGGCCACTGCTGGCTGATTGCTGGAGAAACGACTTTATCAACACAGCAGGACATGCTTTCTGCCTGTTGGGGCAGTGCCTGCAAGTGGGATGTCATGTGTGACTTTAGGAAGCAAAATTAGAATCAAAAGAATGCCTTTCTTAGATATACTGCACTTTTCCCAGCAGTAGCTTAGGAGAAAGATAGTTTAGAAGGTATATTTTCATGCACAGAATCGAATGTGCTGTGTTTCTGGAATTTATATAATGTACACTTCTTTAGGAATTTCCTATAGTTTGTTCTTGGGTGCTGGTTTTGATGGGATTTCGATGACTATTTCTTTGCTCTGCAAATCCAACAGCAGAGAAGGAGAGATTGGCCATGAAGAAATGGCACCAACTCTCTCCGATGGCTGCTCCTAAAGGTGGAGTCTGGATTTGGATCTTTACATGTCTTCCTACTAACATGTGCCCAAGTAAGAGGCAATGGTTGCTCAACATTCGCTGAATTTGGATATCAGAAACTTGGCTTGTGTTTTCCTGCCTTTGTTTCCTGCTCAAAAGCAGGAATAATGTCTGATTGGGAACAAGGTTATCAGGTCCCTCCTTGAGAACTGTTTGGGACAGGATGAAAGGAAACTCCTATTTTGTAGTGGGAGTGTTTACAAGCACTTGGATCTCTGAAGATAAAAAATTGCCAACTTAAAACATTTGACGGGGCTGGCTCATCATTGGGTCAATGCTCTTACAGATGAACAAAAGAAGGAAGCAAGTGTGATATTTCAAACATAGAGATATTTCTGCATTATAAGGAAAGGCCCAAGAATGAATACCATCATTAAAACTACCTCTATATAGAAAAATAAGGTAAAAGCCTTGGGACAATCTGCAAGACCCAGAAGGAGCAAAAATGCTCTGGTAACAGTGACAATCCTTTCTTACATATATGCAGAGAAACCAGGTGTGTGGATTTCAGCAACATGCCAACAGGCTTAGGTATAGGGAAAGCAACATGAGATTCTCTGAGTCAGGGGATGGACAATGGATGCAGCAACAGCAATGTTCATGTTTGCAGTTTTCTGTCATAATTACCTTCTCTTATTCTTATTATAAACTGACCTTATTTTATTTTTCCATGCATAACTCTTTGGTTATTTTTGATAAATACAGTAGTTTCAAAAGAAGTTTGAAGAAAGGGTTACATACTGCCCTATAACCTTTTCACAAGTACATTAAAACGTACTACTCATCAAATAAGTCTCTGCTGCATTACAGATATTTACCATACAAACATACTTTAGTAACCAAGTTCAAGGTGAATAATTGAGCCTATGCTTGAAGCTCCATGAAGTTCTAGCTCTGTCACTGTAGGTGCTCATTAGTCCACTAGACATCCTTCTGGACAGTCACTGGCTGTATCCAGGATGAAGGGTTCAAGTGATCAGGTCTGCTAAAGTCTTAGACTCTCTTCAAGCATGGTAAATGTTTCTAAAATACCTAAGCCAATTCACATATATTAAATACCCATGATTTCATTAATGGAAGCCCATTCCTGACATTTATCAAGTTAACTGAAAAGTCACTATTTTCACAAACAATAAAGCCATTTCTATCATTGTCATATAAATTAGCCAAGCCTTTCATGGCCAGTGAGACCGGTAACAGATATAAGTGTAGCTGATATAGCTGCCCCTGGAGTGTGGCCTTTCTAATGTACCATGTGCTGAAGGCTCTTTCAAGTGTCCATTTTCAATGAAACAAACTGATTATTCCTAGAGTTGAAGCTTAAGCTTCCTGTGATATAAATGATGACTTATTAAAGATAAAAAAAAGTATTTAAAATAACTACAGACATGTAATAATTTCCAAATTTTAATTTAAAAATTTGTTATAGATAAGAGTTGTGTGTCCTTGGGACAGGACAGAGGAGTAGAAAACTGTGCCTGGATTTGGAGTCCAGATGCTGATCATGAAATTAACCATAACAAATGTGCCTGTTGGTATGGGATGCTGATGGTAGGAAAGGCTGTACAGGTGTGGGGACTAGGAGTACATGAGAAATGATCTATTTTGCTGTGAATTTAAATTTATCTTTAAACAAGTGTGATTTCTTTAAAATAAAACACAAAAAGAATTGCATTTGGAACAGGTTTTCAGGGTAAGAGTGTTCCAACAACTATCCAGAGAATATGAACATATCTCCTACTTACTACCTCTATTATTTACCCTAACTCTCAATGCTCAAGTTCCTCATCTATAGAATGCTGACAATAGAAAATACTGTATGAGATTGCTATCATAATTAATGGTATAATATTTTCTAAGCTCTTAGAATTTTGCCTAACTCTAGAAATGCTCAGTCACAAATGACGAAAATATAACTTGGTTATAAGTCTTATGCAGTTGCTGATTTTAGAAAAAATAAGATAGATGCTCTATTTTTACTAAAATCAGAGGACAGTGGAATTTGTTAATGAAATTGATGCTGAATATACTTGACTTTCATGTATATTCAATTTAAATTTAACATTTTAAAATTCAGAAAACTTTGGACCCCAAGAAAGGAGGCAGGATGATGGTAGCTGTAAATATTATTTTCTTCTCTTGCCTGGGAAGTTGGGAGAAAAGAGACTATAATGAGTACCGAGTCTGCCATCTTGGGTCAAAGTCTACATTTTCTTCTTCTGGGTGTGTTTTCCAAAGTTTTTATAATGAGCATGTGTTACTTCAAAAATTCTAATAAAATAATGTATGTTTTATTTATAGGGGAATTTTTTAATAACATATCTCCTAGTGTCGATTATTTTCTTAGAGGGGATACAGTACCTATTGATTATTTAGATCATTATTTCTTTTAAACAGAAACACTAAAATATAAATTCTAATTTCAAGCTTGATTAGAAATTTGTTTAAAATCACATTTAAAGAATTGTATTTGTCAAAGCTGTTGTGTGTCTGACTTGAGTGTGCAAAAGTTGCTGAGGCTGCTGCTCTGCTCTGGAAAGTTGCTAGGGTATTTCCATGGAAACAATTGTTTTAAATTATTAATAATGTAAGTTTGAGCTCAGAGGGTAAAGAACTAAAGTTGGAAGAAAGAAAATAACGAGAGAAAAGAAAATAACTGAAGATAAGAGGAGACATTTTCTTAAAATCAAGTTTTATTCTCACTGCTGGGTTTTGCTTCATTTTGTTTTGTTTGTTTCAAAGATCATGAGCATATCTATCAGTCAAGTCATTCGTGCAATTCTTGGAAGACTCAAAGGACCCAACCTATAAAAGTCACTGCTTTTCCCAACTTACTCAAAGGGTTGGCAGATTCAATAAGGAAGGGATACATGTAAGGTTTCCAGAATTCTCAAGGAAAATCCTAGGAAATCATTTGTATAATTACAAATTCATTTGTTCAACTCTTACTGGGCCTTGTTACATGAAAGTGAGCAAAGCACAGAAATAAAAGGTACAATCATTTTCCTCTAGGAAGTTCACCAAAAGTGAGGCAGACAAAGAATTAAGTAGAAGTTGCACTTCAAGTTTAATGGGTTTGCACAGGTGGGCATCAAAACCCTGTACTAGCAAAGGATATTTCATAAGAACTGCATGGAAGCCAGAGATGTGCTCACTACTATTTAAGCAGAAGTTGGCCCATGTCTGGAATATTATATGTTCAATAAATATTTGTTAAATGAACAAATAAATGGAACTTATTCATCTCAAATTTTAAAAGATGGCAGCTCACAATGCATGTCCAAGTTGTGTTAGCACAGGGTTCTGCCTGCTTTCAGAGTCCTCCAGGAGACCATAGAATAACACGCATACTCTGGGTATGGTGGTGTACTCCTGTAAGCCCAGCAGCTTGGGAGGCTGAGGCAGGAGGATCACGAGTTCAAAGCCAGCCTCAGCAAGGGCAAGGCACTAAGCAACTCAGTGAGACCTTGTCTCCAAATAAAATACAAAATAGGGCTGGGGATGTTGCTCAGTGGCCAAGTGCCCCTGGGTTCAATCCCCAGTACCAAAACAAACAAACAAACAAAAAAACCCACACATGGCCACTAGCCACTGGTCTAGTCATTATTCACTCCATATTCATTTGGTGACTAGAGATCTTCCACTATGGGAGTACTGTGGAGGGCTTGTGGCAGAAAGACAATAAGAAAGGACCCCTGCCCTCATGGATTTTATTATCTCTGAAGGAGGAGAAAGACACTGACTACTATAAGTTAAGGTTGCATATTATCCATCTATTGAATAAAAACTGTTTAGAAAATATAAACAATGAAAGCTAATGTCTGTTGAACACCATGTCGCGGAAATTGTACTAAGCTGTATTGTGTTTCTCACTGTTCTCACAACACTAAATGATTGGTGTCTTTGTTATCCTTATTTTATACATGAAGAAATCAAGTCTTAGCATCATACCCTGGGTCATATATATATGATGTGGAATAACCAAGACTCAATCCCATACTTAACCTTGACATTACATCAATTAATAGAGAACACATAAATCCTGTGCTGTTTACATTGGGCTATCAGTTTCTAAAACACTCATTTCAAAAACTGGTACAAAGATCCAACCTTCCAATACCCATCCCCTATCCATGATTACAGGAACTTCAAGTCCACTCTGAGAACATGGTTGATTCTCCCTCTGTGGAGAAAGCAGGGCTAGACATGTCAGTCCATAGAATCCAAAATTTGGGATAAAAGGAATTTGCTTCCATCACATTGCCCTTCCAGCATGGACAGGACTCCAGGCTGAAGCCTCTCCAACTCTGCCTGCCAAGAAGTTCACTTCTGGGAACTGTCCCTTCACCCCCATTTACCTGGTCACCATGGAAACAACTGTGTTGATCGCTCATGATTCTGTCCTTTGGCCACAGTGGTCCAGGCTAGGGCACATGACCATGGCTGTGCTTGTCACAGACATGGTGTGATTACTTTGCCCCCATTGGTCAATTGCTGTCTTTCTTAGTATGTTTGGAACTAGAGCCAGCAAAGATTAGATATTCTCTGAGTGCTCAGACTATAAAACGTAAGTGCAAGAACATCTGCTGTGAGCACTCCACACTTACAGTCATATAAACTTCAACAAAAGATAATGAAGCACACTTAGAAGAAAACTATAGGGACAGGGTCCAGGCCAAAGCGGCAACTCCCTTTGACTTTCTGTAGTCTTAGCTCTGTGCTAATTTATGGAATGGGCAAAGAGCATCCTACTCAATAAAACAAAGCAACAAAACTCAGCCTTCCTGAGACCCACCTGCATCTCCCTTTGTGAGTTTATCTAAGACATTCCAAGATCCTTAAAATAATGGTCCCTTTACTTTTCTAGTTCCAGCTGTTTGGGTTTTTGCCACAGTGGACAACCTGGAGTGTGGCTGGTTATCAGCCACTATGCTTCTGCAACCTTCCTTTGCCCTTGGGAGGAATATTACATTGGCCTTGAATCAGAGATACTTTTCCTCCTGGGCACCAACTATGACAACTCCCCCTTCCCCAGTGATCTACTGAGGGCTCCTCTGTGTTGGATACAGTGATAAACACCTGAAAACAGCATTTCCTCTAATCCTTGCAAGTACCCTCTAAGATGAGATGTTATTATAAAATTCATTTTGTTCCTGAGAAAAAAAGTAATTTGCTTTAGATGACAAAGGCACAAATGAGTAAGACATGACTAAGCTCGGCTTTGGCACAAGACCAGTGTGATACCAGATTCTGTGGCTGTTTCTTTTAGTATGCAAAGAGCGTTGATCAGAGTACACCTTCCCCATTCCATCTCACTGCACCCTTTTTCTTTGGTCCCCAAGTGTCAATTTTCCTTGTAGACCAATGGATGTTGCTGACAACAATGGTTGGCTTCCATTAATGTGTGGCCTTTTCTTGTCTCCCCTATTGCTTCCCATTGAAGGGGAAGACCTGACTGTAGCTGTTCATGATGCTGCTCCCCTGATTCAGTCCACTACTTGGCAAACAGGTCCTCTCCCTGGGCCAGGCTGCTCCTCCCAGGCGCAAGCAGCCTCATCAAGTTTCCAGGAATCTCTGAGATGATGAAGCCAACAAACTCCATTTAGATCTGATTTAGCTGACCAGCAGCTCCCTTTGTCTTCTCACTGTCTTAGTTCTTGCTACTCCTGAAAGAGAGAGAGGACTGATTCACTAAGCAGTTGAGTCCAGTGGTTTTCACAAGAGTGAAAACATCCCCATCTAAAAAATAGTGGTATGGTTTCCTAAGTCAGGAGTGACAATTGCTTAAAGTCTGTAGCTTCTTTACATGTATCTGCTATAAGGCTCATGTGGCAGATGCTATAGGTAGAACTTGCAGTAGAATCCTAACAGGAATGGATGCAATTGCATGACTTGGTCTTTGTCTCCGGCTCAATGGATCTGCATATTAGAGTGAGCCTTTCTGAAACCACTCAGCATGATGCTGGATACCTCCCAGTATCACAGAATGACCCCTTCTGTAATGACTGCCCTACACAAAGGTGGATCTTCCCAGTTGCTTTGCTCCATCCAGCTGGATCCTTTCCTTCCCCCAATTACTCAAAGTCCTGATTTACCTTCCACTTCCTGGAAACATCTTGATGCACCTAATTAGCCAAAAACATTCTCTGTTTTGTTAGATTGTCCATGCCAAGCAGAAAAATATTATTAAGAACAAGTCTTATAAGCTCTAAAACTATATCCCACACCCGATCTGGGCTTTGGCAGGAAATCACATAAACATGATGCAGCTAATGCTCAATTACACAGGAGCTGGGAGTCTAGACTTCAATTTCTTCTTTGACTCCCTACATCTTTTCCATTTGTCTTTGGACAAACTTGGCTTTGCCATCACTTCAGCTAGATGTTAGAGGGAAGAAATAAACTGTGAATCTATCAACTACATTGCTATCAAGAAAGCTCTGGAAACGATTTAGACAGGAGATCAAATGATTAAAATGAAGATCAGGGACTTTAGTTCCTGCCCTTTTCCTTGCTTCTGTCCCCATGTTTTCATGAAGGAATGGCACAGCATATTTTATTTCATTCTGTCTGGTCTATACTACCACAACTGAACTTTCAGAAATCTGGTTTATTTATGTCACCTCAGACTGGGAAATGTTACATTGAAAAGGGCAGAGCTGGTTATTAAGCAAGGTTAGCAGGGGTCATCTTGCCCTCTCTTCCTTGCCTGTGCTAAAGGCAACAGATGGCTGCCTCAGAGCATGAACAGCTTTCTGGGCCAGTAGCACCTCATTGGGTTCCTCTGGAGAGTTCCTTAAATCAAGGAAGGATCACCTGAGTTCCCAGAAAATGTAAAAGTCCAGAAAGAGTCAACAATTCCAAATAAGAAGTTGCTTTCACCAAACTATCACTGAACTCTTGAGTAGCCTAAGATAAGGAGCTGTTCTACTGTTTTCAAGGCTACCTCCTTTTTAGCAGATCTCAGCCTCTGCCTTTAGGTGATAGAATTCCTCAATCCAGTGGAAAGCGAGGTGAGGGGTTCCTGGGCACAACTAAGCTTCAAGGTTTTCTGGCCATTATAGATGACTGGAAAAAAATTTCTCAGTTTGAAATTAAAGCATGCAAGGTATCTACATTTTAATATTCAAGAAACGTTCACAATAGTGTATAGACTGAAATAATGCAAAATAGGCAAAGACAAAATATATTTCTTAACTTTTGAGGTCCTTTGACATTTATGTATTACATGAATTAAAAATAAATTATTTAAAACAAAAGATACAGGAAGAGGATCTAATTTTGAAGATGTATTAGGCATTAGACATTAAAGAATGAAATAATTTATTCAACTATATTTCCAACTTTTTATTGCTATGGATACCATGAGTAGTTTTTAGTTTTACAAAGAATCCAGGAACTCAGATAGGACGTGGACAAGAAAACACTGCTAAGACTTGTCTCCACACAGGTTTTTCACTGCTATGTAGGCCTTTAGACAGGAGGTTCATTTATACTTAAAATACATTTTAAATTTCAATGAGGATCAAAGTTGTCTTTCAACCCTCAAGCATGCTTTATATTATGCACTTTGCATCTCATGCTCAGGAATAATCATGCCTCTATAGCCCTGTGTTAGGTCCTACAGTATCTGGAATCATGGTATAGTTGGTATCAGAAAAAAAAATGCATCTTATTAGTTGCCACTCATGATCACACTAGGAGTACTGAGATGGGTTCAAATATTGCTTTCAAGTTGCCATTGATTGACTTTTAACCCATAGATTCATCTTCCAATTGACAGCCTGGGTTCCTTCGTTTTTGCATTTCTTGCTTCTTTCTCCATTTTCCTTCCTTTGCAAAGTAACATGTTCCCAATTCTCTTGCCCCTGTCCCTTTGGGTCAAGGGGAGTGTTACTCTTTTCCTCTTGTGTTATAGGTTGATATTGGAGAAAAATCAGCATAGGCAGGTCAAAAATCTCTATCTTATACTAATACTGATCACTTCCCAAGCCTAACTTTGATGCACTTTGCTGCTATAAGGCCCCCTCCTTCTGGGAAGGATGGAAAATAGAAGGTGTAAGGATCACAGAATAAGGCATGGCCACACCTTTAAGCTTTTAAATCAATGAAACCAATAAAAAAATTCTCAGAACAAATTTTGTCCTTCAGATACTGAAGTATTTTTAAACTCCTCACAAATATTTTGCCAAAATGTGTACTTTAAATTTAAAACCTAAACATGGACATATATTTTTAAAAAACTGTATACATTGTGAAGATTTATTCTGAATGACATTGGGGTTACTTGGAAAAGAGGTACTTGTTCTCTTTTTAAGCAAAAATTTAGGCTCAATTATAAGGGCTTAGGGAACTGAATCAGCCAAACTGCCACCGCCAAGAGCTACAGCCTTCCAGCTCTTGTTGTGAACAATGGCTTGTGCTGAACTAATCTTTCTAGTTCGGGCCTTGTGTATGGAGTCGTTGCCATTCGCATTTTCTTCAAAGACAAGAGCCAAAGTCATTGCATTAAAACAATGTGTGCAAATTGAAATTGATCATTTCTTGTCATTTGATGTTCATACAGAGAACCTTTGATGTAATAGAATGAGCACAGGATTTGTTATTAAAGGACCTGAATTTAAGTGTGGACTCTGGGCCACTTGACATCTTAATCTGAGTTTGCTTATCTTGAAAATGGGATAATAAAAATGACATTATTCCGACATCCAAAAGAAATGGGAATTTTAACAAAGGAGAAAACAAACACATATCACAGAGATAAGGAAGGAGATGGATAATCTCCTCCGGGAGAGAAATTCTGGTTCTTTTGCCTGCACATTATTTCTGGAGCAATGATTATGGACAATTATTATATGACAAAGGTCCATGCCTCTTAAAGTGCTTAATACATATTATCTCAAGTTAATCCTGCTACCATTGTCCCAATGTCACAAATGGGGAAAATGAAACAGGAAAAAATAAGTAATTTGGTCATGATTATGCAGTCAGTAATGACAAAGCCAAAATTCAAATGAAAGAAATTAACTCTAGAGTCTTGTTCTACCTATTATGATATTTCCAGTTATGTAAACAAAGATGACTTGAACTTTCTATAACATATGAATATAAGTTCCTGGCTATGGGTAGTATTCTAGCTACAGACAAATGACATTCATGAAAGTTATTAGGGGATAACCCACACTAGAGTGCCTTACTGCACTTAATGTAAAGACTCACAGAACAAATAAAAGTATTAAGCAAATAATTAAATATTTGGGACCTGGGACCTCAGCCCCTTTTTTTTTTAGGAACATTGAACTGAACCAGCTCCACCTTGGATTCTAACTTGGT